>OZ014447.1:3053541-3653541 GCA_963966035.1 Acleris laterana | reverse complement strand
AACACGCTGGTAAACATCTTAGCCTACTTGTGCAAAGAGGTTACTGAAATATCAACAAGTTTTTAAAGTTGTAGGATTGCAGGCGTGAAGGAAATAATCTATGTTTGTAAGTCACCTGTTGTCAGTCAGACACCTGTAGTCGGCCTCTGACTATACTTTGTCTGAGTGGAAAGAGTACGAAAGATATATTTCCAAGTCAAATACTGGTCTCTGGCTGACCACTGGCGACTTTACCCTATTTACAATAACTTTACAAACAGCATCAAGGTTAACTGACCACTATTGAGCCTTATTATAAGGTGACAAGATTCACAAATGGTCAGTTAACTGTGTTGTTGATGGTACCTACAACACATGTCAGTTTGGTTAGAATCAGGGCTATTCTATGACGATACACGATAATAAATTACAATGAATGAATAGTATTTTTTTGCTCTGTAAGCAGCATACGAGTAATTAATATCTCATAAGATTTATGTATATTCCTAAATTCTAAAGTATCTATATCATTTAAATTCTATTATTATTATTATTAATTTTGTATCGATTGTGGCTAAAATTGTATGCTTTTCCTTTTATGGTTCTTTAGGTATTTTTATGCTCATACCCATCCATTATATAATTGTAATGTGACTGTTTGTAGCCTGAATAAATAAATGAATAAATATTGCTTTTAATTTATTATTGTTTTGTCAGGGAGAAATGTGGAATAAAAGAAGATGTATTGACTAAGATTGAAAAGGGCATGCTTCGATGGTTCGGTCATTTGGAAAGGATGGATGAAAGAAGATTGACGAATGAGATATACAGATCGATAGTGAGTGGACGGGTCGGAAGGGGCCGCCCTAGGCGTACTTTTTCGAGTCAAATCGGTGAAATACTGGATCTTAAGTACCCGAAACCGACGTGCGTGCATGACTCGATGTATGAATGTGGAAGAAGCGAAAGAAATTTGTCAAGATCGTAGCAAGCGGAAAGAAGTGGTCTCTGCCTACCCCTCTGGGAAACAGGCGTGATTTAATGTATGTATGTATGGTATTGTTTTTAACTCGGCCGCTATTAGTGTCTAGTAAATAAGAGTTATTAAAACATTGACAATAAGATAACAGGTCAAAAGAAATGTTGGTCCCCGTTGAATAGAGGCCCAGCTGGCCTATTGCCTATAGGTGTGTACAGATTATGCGCGGCAGCCGCGCGAGCCAGTGTTCAAGACTGCACCGAGCAAATGTCGAGCGTCCAGTGGCCCTAATTACTTTTATTGTGTTTTCTACTGAACCGAAGAATTTCCTTGCAATCAGACGATATTTTTTTGTAGCGCATCTAAAAACACAATTTATGTGGTACGTGACACACTTTAATAACAATTACCTAGTAGTCATCTTAACGGGAAAAAGTGGCCACTTTTTAATAAACTATGTGATATACCTACCCTATAAGTTGTGTTTTCATTTGTAGTACGAAAACCTACCGACCAATTGTAAGCAAATACTTTAGTTTATTAGAAAACACAATAATATTAATGAGGGCGCCACTGTACATCCGGCGTACGCTCGGCGGTAGTCTTAACGCATTCCACTATGTACACACAGCAACACATCTATACACTTCAGAAATCTGAAACATTGCATGAAAGAGAGTCGCACTAGAATGCGTATGTTGTTGTCATAATACGCATATATACATATCTTTCTTTTTCTCTCTGCTCTGTCTTTAATGGTTAGTTAGGTGTGATGTTGTGTGTACATCAAAACGTTGACAATTGATACTATAACAGGTCAAAGACGATATGGTTTTTACCTAGCCTAGAATGTCCGTCCAGATCTTCCCCAATCTTCACGACGCTGAAGCATAGACAAGAGAGGCATAAGCAAACATTCGTACACGTTGGCTCGCAGCGTGGGCGCAATCTGTGCGGATCACCGGCGCGCGAGTAATGACGCGCGCACGCCGCGGATAAGAATTAACGGCGGCGGTACCACCGGAACTCTCACCGGGGCTCTATTATAATCTGAGGGCCCAGACAAGATGCATTACGCTAACTATCGTTTCTATTCGTTTCGTTTTTAAATAAATCGCGTCACTGGTAGATCACGTGACTTTTCGCATCACGTCACCTAGCAGTGACGCGATTGGTTTAAAAACGAATCGACGAGAAACGCTAGCTAGCGTAGTGTATCTTGTCTGGGCCCTCAGTGATCGGATAAATGGGCGTCATTATTCGCAATAAATGTGGACATGACTCCAAAGATTTTAATTAAATTAAATTACAGTAATTGATTTCTTACCTGAACTTGATCTTGTTCCTTTGAACATGAAACTCATAAGTTTATTTTAGCCGTGTAAAAGACCAAACTAACCACAGAAAAAATATAAAAAATACTGTTTATTTGCTTGAATAAATCTACAGAATAACAAGTTTTTGTTTTATTTATTTATTGCCTTGCAAAGGATCAAAATTATGTTTAGGTTAAGTAAACAATTAATGTAATTTAATTTGTTTGATTAATATCTTTGGAGTCATGTCCACATTATTGCAAGTAATGACGCCCATTTGTCCGATCTCTGATTATAATTGGTAAAACCTTTTGCCATTGGCTTTTGAAATGCTATGGTTGGGTGTCGCAACTAAATCTGAAACTCAAAACTACTAGGTTTTTTTTCAAGGAATGACGAAGAGAATTCTTAGAAACATTTCAGAGGGCCCAGACAAGATGCCTTACGCTAACTATCGTTTCTATTCGTTTAGTTTTTAAGCCAATCGCATCACTCATACATCACTTGTCCAGCGAAAGCATGCCAGTAGAAGTACATAGACGAGTTAGTTTTCACGTTTGGGGTGAGAGCTATTTTAACGACGCAATGTACTTCTACCAATGACCAATGTACATCATTATCGTATTGTGAAATTAAAATAAGAGCTGTGTTAATGTTGACAATACGATAACGTGTAAAAATAAATTTGTTTTTTATCGAGTAGAATACAAGCCCTAACATAGTAATATAATAAATATATGTTGTTTTTTTAATAAGGTACTTATATACGATGTAACTTGAGACAAAGTTTACACATTCACATTTCTTTCATTGTAACCTATATTTGGATAATTTTCGTTCCACGAAGGATAATATAATATTTTATAATTAAGTTAAACTTTCGATTTCACCCAAACGCAAGTGTGCGTCATCCACTGTCACACATCACAGCCACTTTCCGTTGCGATAAGTGTCAGTAGTTTCATAAAAAAAACTTAGATTGCAGATAGGAACTGCTGGTCTATTGTGTAACACACTCGCAATCAGAATCGACGTCAAAGTTGGACAATTGTTTTCATTTTGTGACCAAAATAAAAACAACCGCGATTGCGAGTGCCTTAGGTAATAGCTTCTCTGGTCGTACCATACGAAAGGAAATAAAAAACACATCCCATAAGTTACAATTACCGTACTCGCTTCCAGAGCTTCGACTCACTAGCGTACGTTAGTTGTAACTCGTGGTGAGGTTACTGTAAACTTGATCGAGAATCGAGTGAGTTCGTTTCAACGAAATCCTTAGTTACGCATCAAAGCTGCACTTTGTTAGTATTAGCCACACTTTTATTGCGATCCCTACTTTATAAGGATTACTAGTATTTTATTATAATAATCGCCAGTACTAGTGTTTGCTTTTCTATCTTATGGTAATAACGCTGGCTGATAGCGAATAAGAAAGGATTAAGGACTATGTGTTATTGTGATTGGAGGTATAGAATTTGATCATGAAATGTTTGTATTTGATTTTATTATGAACTTTGTAAGAGACTTAGCATCAATGTTACGTTACTTAGGGTGGTATTCTAGTTGTCCAAGATCTTTGTCCAATGTAAAAATAAAAAATAAATATCAGGGGACAATGTCACACCAATTGACCTAGTCCCAAACTAAGCTCAAGGCTTGTATAATGGGTAGGTACTAGACAACGATATAAATACTTATTTAGAGAAATATATACTTAAATATATAGAAAACATCCATGACTCAGGAACAAATATTCACGCTCATCACACTAATATCTGCCCTTACCGGGATTTGAACCCAGGACCGCTAGCTTCGTAGGCAGGGACACTACCAACTAGGCTAGCGCGTCGTCATGTGCATTGCATCTCACTTTTTGTTTAAACTGTGAGACGCAAATACACATTGGACAAAGATCTTAGACAATTGGAATACCACCCTTAGGTATGTATGGTCTGTTTAAATCCAAATGATTATGTATACGAATTATTTTATCGATCGATTAAAAATATGTCTTTTATTAAACAAATAATCTCACTTCAATTCAAGTCAATTTATTTAGTAATAAATATAAAAACCGGCCAAGTGCGATTCTTGCTCGCGCACGAACTGTTCCGTGCCGTTATCTTTGAAAATCGCATTTGATTTGACCCTTAAATATCTATTTCATTGTAATTTGATTATTTATTTTTAAAGTGAAGGCCTGGGTAGTGATTCTGTAAACAACGCCGGTCGTGCGGACTGTCGAGTGATATCCAAGCGGCGAGATTAAGTAGTCCCGTCAGTGCGAACAAAACACATTGTAGCGCGTGTATTTTCAATTAAGCAGCCTTATACGTTTGACCAATCGTGCTGCTAAATAAAAAATGCACGCGCTACAATGTGTTTTGTTCGCACTGACGGGACTACTTAATCTCGCCGCTTGGATATCACTCGACAGTCCGCACGACCGGCGTTATTTACAGAATCACTACCCTGTCAGTCCGACTGATAGTCTGTAGAAGCCCAACGCTGTATCTCATAAACCGTAATATAGACACCTGATTTAAGACTGAGCCGAGCAAACGCCGAGGGTCCAGTAGCGCCCTCATTACTATTATTGTGTTTTCTAACTAACTAAAGAATTTCCTTGGAATCAGACGATGCTTTTTTGTAGCGCAAGTAAAAACACAATTTATGGGATACGTAACAAACTTTAATAACAATTACCCTTTTAATAACTCTAATAAGTTAATAACTCGAGGGTGAATTGTTATTAAACTATATGATATACCTTGATTATATAGATATAAGTTGTTTTTTGATTTGTAGTACAAAAACGTTTCGTCCAATTTCAAGAAAATACTTTAGTTTATTAGAAAACACAATAAAAGCAATGAGGGCGCCACTGTTCATCCGGCGTACGCTCGGCGCAGTCTTAACTTCTGACGCAAAAATAACGGTGTTATAAGTTTGACGTGTGTATCTGTGTATCTGTCTATACCACCGTAGCTCCTAAACGAGTGAACCGATTTGGACGTGTTTTTTTTATTTGAAAGCAGGTTTTCTAGCAGTTTCATGAAAATCAGTTAAGCCGTTTAAGAAATATAGCTCTGCAAGATGGGATCATAAGCAGAAAGAAGCTAGTTCAAATATAATAATAGGTACTGTACGGAACCTTCGGTACGCCAGCGCCAGTCTAACTTGACCGGTTTTTTCTAACCCGTTGACAACCGCAGACTAATAAATACGCACGGCCGTTAGAGTGCAGTGCGTCGGATCCCTTTGACTGCCATACATATCGTTGGTCATAATGTATTGTTAGTCATTTTTTTTTGTCATAACTTCTTTCAGGCTGAAGTTACAGTTTTTAATAAACGTTTATCGTGTAGATTCGTTAGGTTAGGTTAGGTTAGGTTAGTTGTATAAAAAATCCTGAAAAAATAACCGTGTCCTGAGAAAAATGCATTATGACTTGCGAAAATTATGACTTGAAACACATTATGACTAAAAATAATTATTGCAGTCAATAGAGACCCGCAGTGCGTTTATCGAGCTGCGGCTGTACACGTCTCGCGCTTTATCGATTGCGTGAAATATCGCCAATAGACGACGCAGCGGTAAATTCGCAGTCAAATATTAGGCTAAGGCCACACGTTCCGTTGGTTGAACCAAAAATACATTTGGTGAATGTATCATTTTAGATAAATTTCTTTTGCGTATTGGGTAAATTGCAAAAATATTGTACATAGTTAAGGACTTAATTGAGACAACTTTAACTTTCTTTCATTGTTCTTCCTTTGTGTTACGAAAGTTATCCACATGATTATATGATTAATATTCGTTACACAAAGGAAAAAATTAAGGATTTTCTAATTGAGCCCTTAACTATGTACAATATTTTTGCAATACAACTAGGTACTAACCGTTTTATTTATTGCACAGCAACAGTTTATTCAAACCAAATTATTGTCTTGGACAGGATAACATCATTTTTCTTCCATAAAGTAACAAAATATCTTGCAAAGAACCAACAAAACAAGCCAAGTTCCGAGAACAATACATAGTGTTGTCAAAATAAATGAAACCCACCTATTTCAAGTTCTAAGTTCCCGTCCATAAAGCCTAACCAGCCAATTTATCCCGGCAGGGGGCGTATCGGTTACATTGGAGGCTAGAGGTGTACTAAAAACGATACCAAATGATGAAAATGAGGTAGAAAAAAGCCAATTTATACCTAAAAGTGAACGAAAACATAACAAACGTGACACATATTCAATTCTATGATGGAGACTGGATCACTTTTGGTGAGACATATTTCCATAAGCTTCCAAGTCTACTTCGTAATGCAATTATAGAAAGTATAAGTGCACTAATGTATAAACAGTAGTCAGTTATATAATAAACATCAAGTTTAGGGGAATAAGGCGTTTTGGATATTGAATAGAACATAACATAATACACGTTTTATCGATTCGCTCAACGCATAGCTTGAACTATTCAGCGAGGAAATGCTGCCAGCATCTTCGAGACAATGCCGCAGGGGTCTTTTACTTTCAGTTTAGTTTAGATATTGTCTTACTTAAAGTAGTTCAGGTATGATACAATTAATCACGAGATTTCAGTTCAACCTAACATTCCTTGGCACTGTGTATTCAATTAAATTGTTTATATTTGTAATACATATCGATTCGATACTTTACAGAAAATTAAACAATAGCGATACGTCACCAAAAACTCAAAATTGATACCGAAACCCGGTCATAATATCGAAACCAAATAAAGACGCTGACACACCTCTACCGCGACAACCCTTGAGTATTCGCGCCACGTGCGACGTCGCCTTAATGTTTCCCGGATGGCCATTTTAAAGAACAAAACTCGAACAATACAACTTGGCCCACTCCACTACATAGCCTAATGTATTTTCTATTACGAGGTTAGTTTACTTTATGGTGTTGGCAACGTTTTGGGGAACATTTAAATGCTAACTACTTTGTAAGTTTTTAGTTTTACTCAGTATATTATTATGTACCTACTGAATCGGTATAAGAAAACCTTGCTGCTGTGTGTATCTTGTTTATTAAATTTTCAGTGTTATATGTAGTTGGTATAAAAGTTTCTTAATTTATATTAACTATATTTCCAATAACCTATGAATCACATCTTACACATCTTAGATTAAAACCTAACTTAACTAGCAAGTAACTTCAATATGGTTTATGCCATTTTAACGTAGGTGATGAAAAATATAGTTTTTTGACAGATAAGGAATGTACTGAAATAACAACAATTTTATTGTAATACTACAATACAATCGTATCTACAATTCAAAGTTAAAAACTAAACTTATTTTAATTAAAATAAAACTCAGCTACTGAAAAATTAAAGATTAAAATAAAAATCACCACTACAAAAAGAATACCCCCTCTAGCAGGTCCGCGTGCGGCATAGTCCCTATAACACTGGCTGCATTACCTCTCTGGATAGCTAGCCCAATCCTTTGGGAGAGGTAAGAACCAGCTCTAGGATCTCCGGAGGCGTCTATGAGCCGGGATGATAGGGCCTTTATAAAACTTTTCATATCGGCTGACCAAGGTCCCATAGTCTCTACTGCAAGCGCCATAAATTCGTAATTATTTAATAAAGATGAATATTTGCGGCGCTTGATGGTTTGGGCCTGATCAGCTGCTGCACCGGCTCGATTACGGGTTGACTGTACGTGGGACAGGGCGAATGTGTCAAATAGTTAAATTAAAATGAAAATTCATAACGTTTCATAATATCAGGATGGTATCCATTCATAAAAAATACGCATGTAAATAGCTATGAGTTAAAATAAAATCGGACAAATTTGGACTTTCTATTTCATTTTCATTCTTGTAATTTGGCGATTGACACTAACTTGAAAAATATAGTTTCTATCATAATAATGCATACTTTATAGTTTGTATACATGTTGTTAATGACCCATTAAAGAAAGCTAACTATGACGCGTATTTAAAAATTGAATTGAGTAAATGGATAAAAATATGAAAACCGTTAGATACAGGAAACACAATCCGTATCCCATTTTAAATTCGAGACTAATAGTTTCATAATGAGATATTTTCATTATAAAACCGTAGTTTTTAGTAGGCCAGCTTTTTTGCATCGTCTCGTCAAACCACTGCACTAAGATAGCATTGTTATTATTGCTTATTTCTTCAGTGTTGTACCAGTCAAGTTCATATAGATGTGTACACTTTAGTACCAACCTTGTCACTTTAATCGCTGTAACATCTGTTCTCATGTGGCAGTTAATACATGAGATTCAATAGACAAGGTTCTATGTACACGTATTATTTTTGACAATAATTTGCACAAACTTATATAAACATGAACATAAAACCGACTCTAAAACACTACACCTTAAGTTTTTTATCATTTAACGATACGTTATTCTACCTCATGCATCTTGATAACTAAACCTTACGTCAGACGAGTTAACGTTAGATTTCGAGTGTCGTTGGCTAGTATCGGTTTTCGATATGTCTCGTCTGTCGGTTTAGCGTTCTCGTCACGTAGTGGTTGCGATCCCGCGTGGGTTCGGTTTGTGGTATTATTTTACTGTTGTCTAGCGTTATGTAGTTAAATTTGAAACTCGTTTGACGGTTGCGTTCTTGAGCATGTTGGTAAAGGTCAAAATCTTTTTTAGGTAATAAATCATAATTATCGCAAGTCAAAACATATATTTACGCTTACGCTTGTCGCGTGATACTGATTTAGATTAACTGTACATTTTAAGAAACTGTTATTTTTTAGGAATTATGGTTCCATACCAAATAGTGAAGAACGGAACCCTTCAATAATGACTTCGCTGTCCATTTGTACTTCGGTCTGTCGAAACCCTTTTTCTCAGGAATGGCGAAAGCAATCTGGCTGAAATTTGGAATAGATATATTAGTACTAATATTTTATGGTTCGCACTAGGCCTCATTATTAGAAATTTAAACTTTTAAATTATTTAAGGAGCATAAAAAAATCGATGGAACCTGTCATGAAAGGCATCATTTGAAAGCTCTCAATCTCAAAATACACGTAATCACCTTTTTTTTTAATTTTTCAAGTTGACGATCATTGAGATACGAGTATTGTATTTAGACCAAAAAATAAAGTCTAAAGTCTGTGTAAAGATAAAGATGATGTGCGCTGGCCTAGTTGGTAGTGACCCTGCCTACGAAGCTAGCGGTCCTGAGTTCAAATCCCGGTAAGGGCAGATAATTAGTGTGATGAGCGCGAATATTTTTTCCTGAGTCATGGATGTTTTCTATATATTTAAGTATATATTTCTCTATATAAGTATTTATATATCGTTGTCTAGTACCCATAATACAAGCCTTGAGCTTAGTTTTACATTGTCCCCTGATATTTGATATTTATTTTAATATTTGATATTTATAGGTACTCTTTGTAATTTATACAATAATAAGCATAATAACTCACTTCCTTACACTTCCAGGTATCTGTGATTGTCGTTTTGAAAGTAGTTCGGACAGCTCCTAACCTGCACTGTTACATATTCCAATTTCTATATTTTTGCTGGTAACTAAACGTGACATTATTTAACTAAAGCAATCTCGTGGCGATGCGTATCCATCATGGTAAGCTATTTCGTCTGTCGACAGTGACAGTTGAATTATAGAATAAAACAAAACAAGCCATAATTATTGAATAGATTAATACCCCTGATAAAAGGCGACCTCTACTTTCAAATTCTATTACATTAAATGGTCGAACCAATTTTCATAAAATCTACCTAAGAATCATCCTTAGTCATGAAAAATATTTAAGGTGATAAGCGCGAGTATTTGTTTCTGGGTTTTGGATGTTTCATATGTACACAAGTATTTATTTCTGTATGTTTGTCGTTGCCTAGTACACTCAAGTGCAAAAATATGTGTCGAAAGAATCCTCTCATAAATATGTTACGAAGTTCTGATTACACTGGAATAAGGAGCATTGGCATATATAATATATATTTAGTGTGTATTTAGTATGTATTTATTAACTCAATTACTTCATATATGTGTGTTTTTATATGTAGTTTATATTAAATGTAAGTAGATTTTACCATAACGGAAGTATTTCTTGTAGTTTAGTTTGAGTTCTGAAGGAATTACTATAGTTTAGACCACCTGCTATGTACTCGTATTTTCGTCTTTCATTATTTCTCTGGCCAAGTTTGTTTGGAAGAGATCGCTATTTAGCGGTAAGACCGCCTGTTGCATACCTATATTTAAAATTTACTGTTCCGTGTTTTGTTTTTTTTGGTGTTCAATAAAGAGTACTGTATTGTATTTTCGAGATGCTGCGTTCTTCCATATTTTTACAGTTGATTGTACAAGCCTAGCTTTATTCCTTTAGTACCGTTTGGTAACCAACATTTCGTAACCAGATTTAAATTTCACTTATTTATGTAGGTGGTTACGAAATGTTGGTTACCAAACGGTAGGTACTAAAAGGCTTTATTAACTTATTTAATTAAATCGATCGTAATGAAATTTGGTAGAGACATAGTGTATGTATACTTCACATACGACCAAATGATACTTTTCATCCCAAAAATCTTAACAATCTCCAGTAAAATTTATAAACGGAGTCGCAGAAGTTAGTGCTAAATAAGCTCAAGTAGCTGTACGAGTAATATTGTTGAACAAAAAGACAAGTCGCTTGCCCTTATAATCCCCCCCTTAAGCCGTCTGTCCGACCGTCATATATCATGCAGCTTGCGGCTAGACCGCGGTTTCGCCTACATTTGTGTTGAGAGGTTCTTATTAAGGAATTCAATCAGAATAGTCTGTGAATATGTCTGTTAGATGTTGCTTTTAACTTTAGGTAGGCTACTACGAATACTAAATGACGTATGATACTTGGTTGGGTTTTTGTGAAATAAGCTCACGATTGGCCTTGGCTAGGTAGGTGATATCTTTATGTGTTAGGTATACACACATAAACTTTATTATGACATGGAGAAGTCACGCGAACACACAGGCCACTTGATATTTTATTGGATGTGAGGCCCATAGACCTAGACAGATTCCAAATGCTCTGCCAACCCGTACTAAGATGGAATGCCTCTATGCTATCGGAACACAAAATAGCAAACACTGCTGTTTATCTGTAGGTTAAAAGATAAAAAGTGGGTAGCGATCCAGACAGCCTCTGCACATAGTCTCTAGCTCTACCACCATTAAATCCGGAAGAAGTTATCTATTTGATAAAAAGTATATCAAAATTGATTGCGTAGTTTAAAAGCACTGAGCTAACATACATACAGACATTAATAACTTTTTTATGTCATAGTAACGATACAGGGTTGTTTCGGGATGTTGTGATTGATTTAAGGGTACTTTTAATGGCTTGATTTAGAAAACATTAGGTAACTTTTTTATGTGTAACAAAAATTAGTGAAAAAACTATCCTTCTCTGAGTAGGTACGGTACAAAATTCTGGATGTATATTGTGATTTTTCCAAAGACAGAGTAATAAATGACAACAATTTGTAGCTGACTTTTAGTACTGATGATTGCTTTAAAATTCGAGAAAATTCCATAAATTACCAACGCCCACAAATTGCCATCTAGAGCAATATTTCTTTTCCCTTTCCAATTTCCTAAAGATTACCTTGTAAAAACATAAAAAGGGAAATCTTTTTAGCACCCGATAAGCGTTATGGGCTAAGCAGCTGCCACTTTAACAAATTATTGGGAGATTTCCAAAAAAAGTTGTCACCCCTAAAAGAGGGTAAACGTCTTATTTGATGGCATGATTTTCTCGGGGCGCACAGAGAATGCTAAATTACAGGAGAAATGAAGGATAATAGCGCCCCCTAGCGGGGAAACTTGCTCCCAGTTTCGAGGAAAAAGTTCGCCCCCAAAAGATTTTGAAATTCTACCCTAGGGGTGATGGGAAGTTTTGAGTTTCATGTTATTTATTCATAGGTTTACTATAAGTACTTATTGCATTACGGGATTATGGGAGACCGGCTGTTGGGGCGATTATCTCTTTAGCCGTTTGTAAAAATTGGGGGCAGAACTTTAATCTGTCGTGAGGTTTTGAATGACACACAGTTTTCAGTTGAAATCGAACAATTTATTGTGAACTAATACGAACGCATAAAATTTAGGATAAATATTTGTAATATTAATCGTACTATAACAAAACATTGACGATATAAGCATTAACTAAGTTCACCAACATTAGATAAAGCCACAATAATTATAATCAAGTGTAATCAAGTCTTATGTACATACGGACATGCCGCCAGTGAACGTTTAATAATTACATTATCAAAATATATTAAAGCTATACAAAACATGGCCGAAGACAACAGTCTTAACACTAGAACATGATTTTAGTAACACTTCATTCCACCTGAACAAAGTTAATACAAATTAGATAAAGTCGATACGATAAAATTGGTGGGAATGAAGGTAATATAGCAATTATTTACTTATGAGGATAGTGCCAATCTGGGAAGAAAAATGTCTTTAAAAACATCGATATGAAATGTCACGGAGGAAGACGGAGGAAGACTCTAGATCTTGCATCAAGTTTACAATCAAGTTAGTACAAAAGCTACATTTTACAATTTCAAATGAAGTCGCTCTCACGTGAATCAAGATGCCAGTATAAAAGTACAAAAATGAGCCAAAGTTCAAGATTATCGAGAATTAATTGTAACAGAATCACATTCAATACTTGATTATTTACATCGAGCACATAAGAAGCAACGTTTAGAAAAATACAACGGCAACCTCATTGGATTAGTGCAAAAGCCTTAATTGTATAAAAACGAGTATATCTAGAGTACAAAAGCAGTCTCCAGATTAAATTCGGTAACGTTAAGGATACGTAAACGCTATTAGAAATTTAACACTATTAGTACGCTCATCACATTAAAAGTCACTGATTTCAGGGTCAGTATCGGCGTACTTGCAGGCGAAAGGGTTTCTAAGCCACGAGCAGAAGGAACGGTCGCTGTGCTGCTTGTATTTGGCTGTCGTATGCTTTTTGGCATGAGCTCGAGCCACAGCCGCGCGCCTAGTAGGATACGAGTCTAATGAAGATGCATCTGAATCCCTCGGGACGGAATCGTAACCTGATTCTGCTCGTCTAGATGTCGCCGCTGGACTATGCTTCCCAGTACGTGGTGTAGATTCATGACCACTATCATAACCATCAGGTTTCGAACTCGCAACAATCCTTGCGACACCTTTATCTTTCTCATTTTTCTCCGATCGAGGTTCAGTAGTTACTACGGGAGGTGTAACCTCGAGATGCAAATTGGATTTCAACTCCCGAAAAGTACTAGATGGAGCGCCATTACCTGGTAACCGTTTTTCTTCCCTTAGATTAGGATTTGATGCACCGTCTGGATGCCTTAGTGATGCTATTCGGGCATCAGTAATATCATTGCCTCTATATCTCTCAAAAGGGCCGTATGCGTCGTTTTGTGTACATTCTAAATCTTGATATGCACCGCATTCACCTATAGCACTGCCTGGTCTAGACATAGTTCTCTTGCAACTATCACATATTTTGTCACTCGGTCGATATGCAGGTTCACTATAAACAGAACCGTCCCCATGAAACTCTTCGGTATCTCTTACATTGCAAAGAGACAATGATTGGAACTGTGGAACGATTTTTGTAGCGGGCAAATCATCATTGTCTATCATTTTACGGGACCCATACAGTTCTGCTAGTCCCAGCATATCATCAATTCGTGAGCGAGATGACGGTAAGCTCTCATGCGGATTTACGTCAGCAAGAGCATATTCGTAGCAAAAGTTTTCTGTATAAAATCCAAGTGTCTGCCTAAGATATGCTTCGTTTCTTATCTGTCGTTCAACTTCACTATACAATGATAAAGTGTCGGTGAACGTTGATGCTACTGTTAAATTTTCTTGACTAAGGATTCTAAGAGGGTGATCGTCAGTATCTTCTTGATCAGCGTCTAGTAGATGATTATCTAAATATCCCATACAAAGAGCTATGTCTTCTTCAGTTACTTGAAGACAGCTATCTTGCATTGGAACTGGCTCCAATAGTTCTTCTATTTCAATTATTTCTAGAATCTCATCATCGTCCTCAGCAAGTCTACTTAAACCATGGGGATCTATATCTCTACTGTGATTGGAAACTAATTCATCATCCATTCTCATCCTCTCCTTATATTTATTATCTAAGCTCTCCATTGATACCTCTCTACTACTTAGACTACTAGGTTGAATAAGAGGAAGAGCAGGAGGTATTTCCGCTAATTCCTCGCTATCATCATCATCATCTACTTCATTCTTCACCGGAGCTTTACTTGTATTAGATTTTTTAGGAGTTTGACTTTCAGTGGCTGGAGGACCTAAGTTTTCTTCTTCAATTGCACTTCCTTTTGAACCTGCTTTTAAACCAGTTCGTATTGTAGATTCTTCAACATGAATTCGTCGAACAGAATCTTTTAACAGTGGCTCCATTTTATGCGGCGTTTCTGTTTCTTCCGGGACTTTCTGCTGTGAATTTTTATGACTGGATTGTGATTTATGACTGGGTGAGTTATGTTTTGATTTGTGAATTTGAGAAGTTTGATTTTCTACCCATTTCCTTATCATATTTTTCTTATGATTGTCCATATAACCATAGCCTAAATTTTCAGCACCATGTGCTCCTAGAACTCCAATTTGAAGCGGCAATTGATTTGGTTGGATGGGTACTGACTCAAATTGTAAGGGTAGTTTTGTCTCTTGCATTGGTCCGTCAATCCACGTCTCCTTTTGCTTTTCTTGCGTTTCTTTTATAATATGTCTCACTTCTACTAATTTTGATTTCGATATTCGAGGCCCATCTATCCATTGTTCTTCACTGTTGCTCTTAGTATCTTCTGTAAATTGTTTCGGACAGGCTTTTTTGACAGGTGTTAATTTTGATGTTGCAGAGTGAACTGGTGAAGATTTTGGCGTGTAATTTGCTTGAAATGCAGCTTTCATAGGGGAAGATTTAGGAGAAGAATGCAGTTTATGTACAGGACTTTTCTCTTCAATGACTTTAGACAGTGATGATTTATGTTTATGTTCTAACGCGGAGCCCCTTAACGCTTTACTTATTACTCCTCTATTGTCACCAGAGTTCATATGTGGTATATAAACTGGCGGATGCTCTCCATCTGTTGCATCGTCTAATGGCCCCACGTAAATGACTGTATCAGCAGACAAGTCACTACTCGAAGGATCAGGTTCACTGCTGCTTGGCTTCGATACCTCTTCCCCTGAGCTACCCCCAGAGCCAGCATTATTATTAGCAGAATATTTAATCTTTCTTCGTCTAAGTCTATGTATTCTGGAAGCCAATTGTAAAGTCGTCAACGTATCAGAATAGTTTTGCACGGTTGGTGATACATGGACTATCATAGCTGTATGGCAAGTTAGTGAGCCTAGGCATTCTTTCAAGACATGCGTCAGGTTGTGATCTCGATAAGGTAAGTGCCTTTGTCCATTAAATATCGCGAGTAAGATATTTCCTAGGCCAGAGAGCGGTATTCCTCCGCTAGCTTTGCCTCGTTCCGAGTTTCCTAAGTCAATTAAATGCAGGCGGCTGCGACCTCCAGCTACTGTGGACAAGAAAGTTTAATTAGTTTATTCATTTAAGTCATCTTCACTGTGATCTGTCGTGGTTTTGTAATATGGAATAAGTTAAAAGTCAAGTACGAGTGTATTTAAAAGATTTACTATTCTAATTATTCAGTTAGATTTCATACTTTAGACAAATAAGATAGAAATAGGAAATAGTATATTTTCATCTCAGACATTTTTATCTCTAATTTTTATCAACATTGGTATCTTCTTGGGAAGCTCTAGTAGATTTTGACTTGTAAAAGTGTCTTTGCGGGATTCTTACGAAAAACATTTTTTTTAACTAGTTTTTCACTGCGAGTGATTTGAAATGTTTGTCCTTTTTGCATGCAACAGTGGAGCAACAACAAATCGACATATTTTTTGTTACGACGATAGCAAGGGCTAGAGGATGAAAAAGTGAAGAATCGATTTTACTGACAAAAACGATGAGTAGGTATGTTAATAATTATTAATCAAATTACATATTCTTCATCATGTTGGGTAAAAAAGAGACTAAGATTAAAAAAAATGGCTGCAACCAACCTGCTCCTTTCCCGCCAACACTGTACTGGTACACATGCAACGTGTACAAGAGATGACTATCCTTCCCCTCCTCCCTCGCTCCTCTTGTCGCAAGCGCAGCGTCGAGGTAGAACGCTGCCTTCTCCGCGCTGTGGACCCTCAGCTCCGACTGGTTCTGGAGATGGGTGCCGAAGAGCGGATCGTCTCGAAGGTATACGCCTGGAGACTGTTCTGTGTCTGTTGAGGTATTTGTTGTTTTTAGATTTTAAGAAAATAATAATTGTAATGTGACCGGCCCCCTATTTCACCACCCTGACAATGACCGATGACAATTCGGCTTACATTGCAATGTTAACAAGTTTTCACATCACTGGAATTCATATAACCTACTCCATGTACACTGAAATGTCACCTGTCACCTGTCATTGTCATGGTGTTGAAATAGAGGGCTAAAGTTATTGTATTTATGGAGTGTTTTTAACTCTTAGTGTGAATATTATAATCTTACTATAGCTATCGGTGTATAGTGATATAAAGAGCGAATTGCCTATTTTTCTTCTCCATAACGTCAACGATATAGAAGCAAGGTTGGCTCAAACAAAGTGGGATAGAAGCACTGACTGAACAATCATGAGTCGACATCGCGCAAGCAATCGGAATTTGCAGCGTTAGTTTTTATGTCATGAAATTTTCATCCCATAAATTTTAATGCCAAGATAATGAAAAGCAGAAAACATTTGCAGAAAAGATTGCATCTTATTCACGCCTACCAACTCCTAAAACTACTCAGATAAACGACATTTTTTCATTTAACAAAATCAAATATCTACACCAAAGCAATTTTCACCTGAAACCAGTGTTGTTTCCAGGAAATTCTAAATATTGATTAAGTTCGCTTAGATTAGCCATATGACTGTCACAAATGTTTGATCCACCCGGAAACACCTTAAAATTCCGAATTAGTTTTTTCCAAATATTCTTTAGTCCATTTTTTTTCCCGGAAGCTATGTTACGCTGGAGCTATTTTAGATTAAATGCATAATTTAATTGTTATACGTAGGTTAGGTTAGGTTTGATTTATAAGCGATAGCAAAAAGTAAAGCCTTCTATAAAAAAAATGCGTTGCGGAATTGTGAACATTCGGAATTTTGATCAATTCGGAATTACGAGTATGACCCTTCAAAATTATGTATTGGTCTCGATCTACCCACCCTCCCCATGTTTTCTATCAATGAATTTGCGTTTCACGACTTAATTGTGTGTCAATTTAAGCGAATGGAAAACACTATAATAGTTGGGTTTAAGACACTAAAAATCTCAGAAGACCTCTTACCATTGTGATAAGGCGCCAGCAGATCTCTAATCTGGTTGGTGTTAGTGCACAGTTCCACAGCTGACACGCGCACTGAGAAGCGTGTGCCACACTTGTGGCGCTGCTCAGCTATGCCACGGAACAGCCAGGCGATGGCACATGGCACCGCGCCCAGGGACGCTGGGGAGTCCGGCCGCCCCAACATGGTGTAGGATTTACCTGGCGACAAAAGCAAGCGATTAAACCCGACTGTGTTTGTGTGGTCTGGCCTGCAGCATTAGGATTGAGGAGTTGGAACTTGAAACATGGGAAAGTAATATCTTCAGTATACAATAAAGTAATACTTTCGAATTATATAACTAATTCACCTTGTAATACTCGTACGAGTATGCCAAGGTGTTTACTAAAACAAAGTTCTTTCCTAGATAAAGACCCGCCCATCTACCAGAGCTAACTATTAATGGTGATCGAATTTCAACCGGATGGTTAGCAAAACAAAACAAAGAATGACAGCTCAATACCTATTAAAATCTTAGACCCACTGTAAGTATAAACTCGGAAGTAGCTGTATATTTTAGTACCTTGTCGGAGCTATGGATATACTAATTCTAACCACACTCACTTTTAAACGTAACTGCGACAAGGTATTAATTCGACCCTACTTAAATAATCAGGAAAAGTCTAATTCCAACTCTCTCTATAGCCGATAGGGATATAGGGGTGTTCTTTTCTGACACACTGTTCCCAAATTCATAGTCAATTTGTGGGTGAAAGCTAGATTTTTTTATTCAAATAACGCCAATGCTATTTAAACTAGTTAACACTTTATCATTAAATCAACGTCCACATTTTCCATTTCCGATAAACTTTTACTATTCAAAGCTGTGGCGACAAAGCGGGCCGCGAGTTATTTTCCTACTTATCAACCCAACTACAAGCAGCACTGAAAAAGGGTCACTGTACGTACAAAATACGTGTATTCTGACCCGTTTTCTTTGCCATCTAGTGTATAAAGTGTTTCGAAGTTGCCCGACGCCGCACGAATTTGCATCGAAATGGGAAAGAGTCGGGCTCTTAATTGAAAGTTTGATAAACGGAGGTGAGACTTCGCAGTAAATAGCCGTAACTTATATTACTCTCGGCGAACTTATGGCATGCCATTTGAAATGAGAACGTCCTGTATAGTCGTATAAAAGCAGCAAAATAATACGATGAAAAATCTGTGTCTTGAAATAACTTTGGTATTTATTTATTCAGTGTTTGATTTAAATAGTCTGCTGCTCAAAATCCATCTAATGAGTTCAAACTCAGTTTGATGGCTACATGTTTATTATAACGGTGATTTGATTTAATATTGAGGAGACGAAAACGCCAGTAAAGAATAGAGGGAACAAATAAAATCTTTAATTTGCGACTCTTAACTTTTTTATTTAAAATCCTGGTAATTTACTTATTTATAGAGAGATCTATGAATAAAAGAACAAGCTCTGAAGATCTATATGAGTAGGTCAACTGATGAAATGTCATTTTAAACGCATTGCTAAGTTAAGGGTACCTACATTCATGTTATCAATTCGGATTGTGTAAGTAAGTTAATCATTTATTCACAACAGTTACACACAAACAAAAAAACAAGAACAGTAACAAGAATAAAGGAAAAGTGACATGTAGTACTAGTGTTGCGAAACAGTCCCAACTCAGCATGTGCTGGCTGTGAAGCCAACTCTGGTCTTCCGTTGAGACCGCTCGGTGAAAGGTTTTGCTTTTTATTTCTAGAACTTGATATAAACCGAAATGTAGTGACGTCACTTTCATTACTAATTATTATAATTAGGCCAGAAAACGAAGCAATAATTACTATATATCTTAACCGAATTAGGCCAAGATTTAATACTCTGCAAATCGCTTTCCAGCGTCTCCCAGTAATCCCTCTCTGGATAATAATCCACGGGAACAATAAAGAGGCTTATATTTTCATTACAGCGATAATTCAGAACGGGGTAAAGCAACAATTTTCTTACCCCTACCTCAAGGCTTACGGTTTTAAATGCAAATTGAATGAAAGCTTCTCGAAATGAAACTTCAGCGGGAGCAGATCCGACTAAACCAGGCTTAGTGAACACGCCGCTTCCAGGATAGTCATATCGAGTGAGTAATTCGCCATATTGTTTTAATTATAGACACGTTTTTTGTTTTTATAACATGTGGTGGTTCATTGTGAGATAGGCAGTTATTTTTACAAGCTTTAGTTTAATTCCCACTATTCGTATGTAAGTTGTCTGTCCAAATTTGCAAAACTTGGACAACAGTATGTAAATCCGGTGACCATGCGATATTATGGCATCTAAGAGCTGCTGACCCATAAGCCAATTCAGTTTTCAGCAATAGAAAAAGTGGTGTAAGAGGAAGGTTTTTATGCATTATGAATAATTCTGGTTTGTTACAGAAAATTCACATAAACCGAAGCGAAACGAGGGTGGGTCGCTAGTTTAATATAAACGGAAATGTAGTGATGTCACTTTCATTGGTATTATATTGCGATTGTTTTTATTTTGAAAATCGAACGGTTGTCTGCATACAAAATGAAAACAATTTGTTCTGTTTTGAAGTCGATTGCGATTGCGAGTGCGTTAGGCAATAACCCCTTTGTTCTACAACTACTAATTGAATATACGGTTTTTAGTAAAGCGATGTAATAATTAAATCAAGCCACATCTGTGTTATTCATAGGTACTGTTTTTTTTTTTATTGTGACAGGTGATCTACTTTACTGTTTTAGACTGTTAAGCGCACCATATGATATTATGAATATACAGCAATGGGTCTCGTGTCAATTGCATTTCCGATATTTTCCTATAAATGTCGAGAATTGACAAATGTCAAAGTCCAATTAATCGTTCTGTACCCTAACCATGAGTTACAATAACTGTACTCGCTAGCGAGTCCAACGCTCTGTCCCTCGCACTCTATAAGAATACTGCGAGGTCTGCGAGGGACAGAGCTTCGACTCACTAGCGAGTACGGTAATTGTAACTCATGGTAAGGGTACTGTAGTGTATTTTATATAAACGTTACCTAGTCCTGCGTGTCCGAAGCAGAAGAGGCAGCCGTCCGTCCCGTTGATGACAGCGTGGATGACATCTGTCAGTGCGCTCGAGCAGATCTCCGTCTGAAACAAATAATAATAATAATAATATCAGGGGACAATGTCACACCAATTGACCTAGTCCCAAACTAAGCTCTAGGCTTGTACTATGGGTACTAGACAACGATATAAGTACTTATATAGAGAAATATATACTTAAATATATAGAAAACATCCATGACTCAGGAACAAATATTCGCGCTCATCACACTAATATCTGCCCTTACCGGGATTTGAACCCAGGACCGCTAGCTTCGTAGGCAGGGTCACTACCAACTAGGCCAGCCCGTCGTCAAATGTCGTAGGGTTTATATCTCTGATCAACTATTAGGCTTGTTTCACACGAACCATACCCACGCCACATCGCACCGACAAGCGATTTGGTCGGACGGTAATTTATATGAAAATAAATAATTCTATTCACACGGACCACATTTTGCGGTCAGTGGTAACCATATATTGGTTGTCGCAACCACTTTTTGTCGCTACTTTTTGGTGTGGTTGTGTTACGTGTGAAACAGGCCTTAGAAAGATTAGTGTTGGGTTAGAGTAATGCCACTCCATGTCTTAACGTGGACGTCGTAAGAGGCGACGGGAATAAAGGCTTGCAGTACTGTCAGTCGATGGGCTTGTAACCTGTCACTAACACACTGGTGTTTACCATATTACATCTTAGCCTATTGTGCAATATGTGGTTACAGAATTATCAACAACTTTTAAAGATGTAGGTAATTCTGTAGCTCTGCCTACTCAGTGTCGCTATTGCTTAACGCACTCGCAATCTCAATTGGTTTCAGAGCGGAACAATTGTTTTCATTTTGTATGCAGACAAGCCTTCGATTTTCAAAATGAAAACAATTGCGATTGCGAGTGCGTTAAGCAATAGCCCCTCTGTTCTGGGAACGAAGACATGAGTTTATGTATGTATGTAAATAAAATAGAGAGTGGTTGGTAATTCTGTAGCTCTGCCTACCATAATCTGGGAATGAAAGCGTGAGTTAGAGGTAATGTATGTAACTATTAGAAAGACAAAAACCCCCGATAAAATACCCCTTTTATCAGAGCTGATATCTCTTAAACCGCTTAAGTAATTTTCATAAAACCTAGTTTTTCACCCATTAAAGAGTTTTCACGCCACTGCTCGGAAATATGGCCAAAGAAGGATCGAAATCAGAATAGAAAGTTGCTCTTAGTAGTACAACACAAAAACAGTCCAACAATGTTGAGTTGCAAAGTAAAATGGAGTGTTTTTAGACCAGTTTACTTTCTACTCTGCTATATTGGTCGGTTATTTTATGACATTAGTAACTCGTTCGGAAATAAATAAAAAAATGTTTGACAAATATGACATTAGAACGTTTAATTAAAAAATTAAAACGTCAAATCCGCTCAGTGAAAGTGTATTTTTGCGATTGTAAACGTGTTTTTATGTAAGTTTTTAAGGCGTACGTGAAAAACGCCTTTGCATCTTTAAATAAGGTAAAAATTAAAAAAGTTAAAAAGGCGGGAATGAAAATTACTTCTGTTCTTTTAATTGGAAACAAACGCTAAACTTTTGAACTTTTGATTGGAAGATACCGATACCGATACCGATACCGGCCGAAATGACACAAAATACTAATATAAATGTTCCGGGAAAAAACATTTCCTTGTCATTCAGCAACTGTCCTAATGCTAATATCAATATTACTTTTAATTAAACTGTGTATTATGTCCTAACCTGTTTTATTTCCTTACATTAGGCGTGAAAAGCACATAGTATTGCCTCGGTAGAAAGTGCAATAGATGGACTCGTATCTTCGCGGTCCTCACCTGCGGCTCGGCCCGCGAACTAACTCGTCCATCTATTGCTTACTTTCTGTACCTGGGCTACAATGTACTATACCGTGCCACAGACACACACAGCGGTCAAACTTATAACACTTTTTAAGTCGGGTCTGAAAAAAACGAGTGTTGATTGAGATTTAGATTTACCCTCTCATTCATAAACGCGTAATAGTTAAAGTGCGCTTGATATATGATCTGTCCTTATCTGTCATTATTTTTATTATGTCATTTGAATTTGGCCGAACGAAATAAAGAATACTATAACTATAATAGGTTTATTGTGCTTCATAAATACAGTGGCTATTTGTAGGAGCTAGTTAATTATTGATTAATTAAATAATTATTTTGCCAATCGATGCAGAACTTTTTGAGATAATCGCGAGAATACTATCTTATAGTCAAACAGAACTTTTTTTAGAAGCTTTTATTAACTTGCAATGTAGGTATGTATGTATTAAAGGGTCAAATCTTGCAAGGTAAATTTGACCCACTTCCCGGTTTCCATACGCCTTTAGTTCTGATGACAATACAATAGTATCATTGAGCTGGTCTGATGATGGAGACTCAGGGTGGCCATTGGAGCTCCTAAATTACAAATGATAAACCCGTCGTGTTAGGGCTTGTTAGAATTATCTTGACAGCAGCAAAAACTTTTCCCAAAAATGAAATTTTTGCCAGAAACTTTTTTAAAGTTGTTTTATAAAGTTTAGATACTGTATTAAGCCTACTTCTACCATCCATAATCCACGACCTTCCATTAAAATGAAACATCCGAACCGCCGCAACGGTAGCTAGAGGTAAACCATAGAATAATTTAAGCAAATCTGCCACTT
The DNA here is from genome assembly GCA_963966035.1 of Acleris laterana. Taxonomy (NCBI): domain Eukaryota; kingdom Metazoa; phylum Arthropoda; class Insecta; order Lepidoptera; family Tortricidae; genus Acleris; species Acleris laterana. The sequence continues at coordinate 3,630,003 of OZ014447.1, read as the reverse complement.
ACATGGTGTTTACGTAGCAAATCCTTGCTGAGCCTTCGGGAGCCCTCGGCGAACCTCGGGCGAGATCGTGTTTTCTTTTAGATAATTAAAAGGGCTTAAGGTGCGGCAAGATTATGCCGTGGGTTGAGAGCAACCTCTTACGTTGAGATATTGCTGGTGTTGTTATATTATTATTTAATTAGGATGTAGGTATTTTAGTGAAACAGATATTATTTTAATATGTTTGTTTTTCAGATAAATGTACCATGTTATACTTTCAATTATAGCAGAATATTTAATTTGTTATTTTCTATTATATTGTGAATTTGCATATTCTGTTGCATTGTCCTTTACTCTAACTCATTTTTACTCTAAGGTTAACTGGAAGATATCCCGACTAAACTAATTAAAAAAAGGGTTCTAAATAGGTTCTTCCGTTTGGATCCTACGATGTCACAGAAAACACACAAAAACACATATACATAGACGCATTAAACTTATACCAATGCTCTTTTTTGTCGAAAGTTAAAAATAAATCCATAATACAGGCGAGGCAAGAAAATATTCCATCATACGAATAATAAGTAAGGCAGAAATTCTGCCCTCCTACGAAAAAAAGGCACAAATGCAATTAATTCATAGAAGCATATTAAACTCTCTACGGTTATTAATAAGGTTGGAAGTGCAATACAATTCATATGGTACATTTATGCCTTTTGACCGTAGGAGGGCAGAATTGTTGCCAGCCTTAGATTGCCGTGATGATAATGTGCAATACGACTATAGTTGCCGGCTTCACATTGCTGCAAGCTTCAAAATATATTGTTTTATTGTTTTCTAGCCCCTCAAGACTTTCATCATCATCATCATCATCATCATCATCATCATCATCATCATCATCAGCCTATACTAGTCCACTGCTGGACATATGCCTCTCCCATTGCACGCCAACGAGCACGATTCGTGGCCACTCTCATCCAGCTCTTGCCAGCCACCTTGCGAAGATAGTCACTCCACCTAGTCTGAGGGCGTCCTACACTACGTTTGCCGATTCGCGGTCTCCACTCAAGAATAACTCCAGCAATTATCGGTTCTGCGACACAAATGGCCTCAAGACTTTAGTGTAGAGTTATCTTAATTTTAAATCAAGTATGTTTAATGTGTCCATAATACCATATTTCTCACCCGGTCTTGAGCACATCATTAAAGTTTGAATTTAACGAGAGTAGTTTGGAGCATTAATTAGTAATGCGATGGTCAGGTAGCCGCTCTCGTAAATACTTTACGAGCTAAATCTGTCCTAAGAGAGTCGTTTTTTTTTTTTTTTTTTTTTTTTTTTTATGGCATAGAGATGGCAAACGAGCACACAGGCCACCTGATGGTAAGCGGAAACTGTGACCCATAGACATTCGCATTCACAAGACTGCAGAGCAATCCTAAGACTGCAAATGCGTTGCCAACCCTGAGGACTAAGATGGAATGCCTCTATGCTAGTCATTTCACCGGCTGTCTTATCCCCAAACCGGAACACAACAATGCGAACACTGCTGTTTGGCGGTAGGTTAATGGATAAGACGGTGGTAGCGATCCGGACGGACCCTGCACAAGGTCCTACCACCCGCAAAAATTAATTAATGCGTTTTAGGAATACTGTTACTCTTATAGCAGTTGCAGGTTGTTTCAAGGTTGTATTCTAGAGGTGATTTTAATCTACGTTTTAATTATCAGTTATTTTTAGTAGTCTAGTCTTTAAATTTATATCGATATAATTTAAATCGATAAATGCGTTCTTGTATAGGATTCAAATATACATATTTGCCCTAACCGGGGATCGAACCTGGCATGGCTAGCTTCAAAGACAGTGTCGTTTCTAAATAGAACAACGTCGTATATCTACAGTTAATTACAGTTCTATCAGTTTCTTTATAGCGAGCGGTAATCTTCATGTTTCATAGAAACACGAGATACACATATACAGTCAGCTGCAAGTGCCAGTGTGATAGCTGTGTATCCCGCCGAAGCTGTGAGTACAATCAGCAACACAGTTAACTGACCAATTTTGAATCTAGTCACCTTACAATAAGGCTAGTGATCAGTTAGCAGTGATGCTCCTAGTACTTTACAGGTACTAAAATAAAGTACACTTTTGCACGATTGAGTACAGTCTTCATTAATTTGTTAATTCTTCCACAGTTACTTGAAGGATTCGTTTGGAGTATTGAAATTGCTGTGAATAAATTATTATCGTAGTACCATAAAGCCACAACTCCAAAAAAAGACACCCCAATATCAGATTTAGGTTAGGAAGCATAGGGTGGTAAATGTTTTGTCTTTGATTCCGAGTTAAAGTCGTTTTTTAGGTACAGAATTATAACGGCCCCTCGTTCGCTAATTGAGAGCATTTAGATCTTAAACGCAATAAATAAGAGCGTAACTCTAAGTTGCAAACCACCTATTTTTGGCTTTATGTCTTAGTGGTTAAAGTTTGAAGTGGTTACTCTATGATTCAAGATTCGATGTTTAAATTATTTGCTTTATAGTTAATGATTTAGAAAACATCATTAAAATAACAGGTGTCTTAATTCTATCGTTGGAAAATTTAATTGAGTGTAATAATGAAAATATTCCGGAAGTTCAGATAATAAAGTACTGTTGTTTCCTTATTGTATCTAATTTCTTTATTAATTTACTGCTGTTCAATCTAATACAACAATCCAATGCAAAAATGCTAGCGACGTATTTGGTATGTACGTCTAATCGTCTACGAAATATCGTAGAGGCTCTACGGCGTAAAAACTACGGCGTTCGTAGCGCATTACAGGGTGATTCTGGAAAACTTATAAACATCCAACAACTTATAGTGTTAATATACTTGTAAGTTTCAAAATGAAAAATGTATTAATTCAAATAGAACTTTACAAACATAGGTAAGCAAAGCTGGTTTTCATAAATCAAAATTCATTCAAGTTAATACCTTTACTATAATCATCACAGGGTGTTCTAAAATTAATGACTTTCGAGCAAGGGAGCGGAAGGGTCACCATGGACGGCTCTATACCAGCGTTATGTTTATGGGAATCCATTACTACACGAACTGGGATTAGCTGGCAGGTCACTCCCTGAGACCTTAAGCCCCTGTCAGCCCCATAGGACATTCAGCTGAATTATTGGTTAGTACAGTGCGCATCAAAAGCGAAGTCAGTAAAGCCAATATGACATGATAAATAAACGTAGGCGGATTTTGTTTTTGTAATTTCTGTGTATAACATGGTTTTATTATATAATTAAGATAAAGTAAAATTTAATAAAAATAAAATTAATTTTATCTTTATCATTTTCATCAGTGAAAAGCCAGAATGCATGTGCCCGGGGTCCCACAGGGTGGCAGGTTTTTAAATTAACTTGTATTGTCTTTGTTTTTTATATATAAATAATTACCCACTAATATAGTTTTCAAAGCCTTATGTACTTATTAACAGAATATAGACACTGTCTGCAATGAAATGTTTTATTTTTTAATTATTTATTTAGTTAAAAGTTAGAAAAAACCTATCAAAAATAAGCTTTGTATAACCAATAATAATTACACAAATTGACTACAAACAACTTTACTAACCATTACTCACAGTTCTCTCATTATTAACTTTAATATGTACAAATGTGATTCCAATACACACTCAACCCAGTGAAACCAAACCCTCTGATTCCCATTCAATATAGACTCCAAAACGAGTCCACGGCACGAAATATGTTCCATATCCAATGCCCGTGACGCCTCTATTGTGTTCAAGTTACTTACAACTGCTGTTTGCTGGCATTGAATATATTAAGCCAGTGTCTAAAGCGCGAGATAAAGGGGATTACACACTATTAATGGCTGCGGAATGCGGGCCCAGCGCGGAATTTATGCCTAATTAGATGCAGGTAGGAATTTCCGAGTTTTGTGCGGTGGACGCGGAACATTCCGAATTTGAAATTCGATGCGGACTGGGCTATTGGTGTTTTATAGAATATTTTGGGGAATGCGACACGTGCTAGAATTGATACCTTTTGCTATAGAATACCGTGAAACAACGTGTTTAGTTATATCTGACTTGTAGGATAATCACTATATAGAGGACGTTTGACAATTTGTACGCGTACCATAAGTATAAGTTTTTCACTACAGTCCCTATTTCTTCTTGGGAATCGAATTTCGAAAATCCTTTGGTCCTGCTCTTTAGGCTTGTCGTGGTCTGTCAGTCAGCCAATCAAAGTAGAAATTTATATCAATGCTTAATTTCCTGCGGTGATTGCTTATTCTGAATTTGACATTCGATGTTGACATCTGGGATATTACTGTTTTAAAATAATTATTTTTACAGCATTTTATTGCGCTTAACAAATTGAATGTGTTCACCCCGACTAGAATTAAATTGACCAACTTAATACGAAATCTGATAATCGTTTCATAGAATTTCGAGATATGTATTAATTAATTAGTAAATAATTATTTATCCTATTAATTAAATTGGCGAGTTCCAATCTCAAAAAAAGAAGCAACTTAATGTTAATGAGTTCAAAACGTAACAATTCTTTTCTCTATTTAAAAAACGAAGCCTTCAGTCTCCATATTTCATCCATTCCACAAAATTCCAAAAGCTTTGTTCCATAACGGAAAAATTCCGATAAGAACGCAGAACTTGCAAATACCCGAACAGCGTTCCGAACTCTTACCATGAGTTACAGTTACCGTACTCGCTAGCGAGTCAAATACTCTGTCCCTTGCACTCTTTAAAAATACTTGCGAGGTCTGCGAGGGACAGAGCTTCGACTCGCTAGCGAGTACAGTAATAGTAACTCATGGTAAGGGTACCGCTTAACAATTTAAACATGTGAATTCCCCAAGCTCCTGACTAGACATTTTAGGTGCATGAAATTTTGCATGAAAAATGCTAGTTTAAAATAGGAAAATTTTCCTTACTAACGTAGAATTATCTTCAAATTTTCTAAAATGAAGACAGGTCAGTCTGTGATACCTGCGAGACTGAAAAATATATTAATCTAGTTTTGAAATTTCTGTCAAAAAGGCGAATAATTTTACATAAATTCGCTGTATTACACAAGATTTGATGGTGGAACGATCTAATATAACTCTGCTTAGGGTTGCTATGAAGAAATGAATACCTGAAAAAAGTCCTACATCAATCAAAAAGTCTTGACATTCCTGGCAACAACAGAGACTTCATTCTCAATTCGTGCGATTCAATAAAAAAAATGATTTTATTTGTTAACTGCATGTTAATACCATTAATTTTTTGTGGGTGTATTTGGTGCATTACCAATCGTAAAAATAATAATTAGGTAGTTGTTCTATATAACAATAATATTGTTTGCCATTAGGCATTAAGTCCAACATTAGTGCTTTTTTATGTTATAGAGATCAATATACCAAAATTCCGACATTTACCGAGTCAGGTGGCAATACTACTAAAAGTTCTAAAATCCTGACACGTCCTGACAAATCCTGATGTACGGCGACCCTACTTCTGCTCAGCATGCGTATAAAACTAAAACTAGCATAGAGGCATTCCATCTTAGCCTCAGGGTTGGCAACGCATTTGCAGTCTTAGGATTGCATTGCAGTCTTGTGATTGCGAATGTCTATGGGTCACAGTTTCCACTTACCATAAGGTGGCCTGTGTGCTCGTTTGTCTACTCGATGCCATAAAAAAATAAAAAATAAAAAATAAAACTCACGAAGTCAAAATAATATAAAAATTTAAAAATGTAAAGACTCAAAACCTAGCTAGACAAACTAAAACATGTCCGTTACTTTATTTCCATCATTCCAAACACCTTAAATTCAACTAAGATAATGAAAAATTCAAGAAACGTGCCGAGGGAGGATCTCTTTTAGAGTTCATAACATTTTCACGGCTTCAAAATAGCTGGCGTAATTCCATTTTAACTACAAATTGCTGAAATGACGGCTGGCGTGAGATACTGTGACGGAATATTATTATACTGGCGACTTTTTAAACAAAGGATGTGCTTTTTTCATTTCTGCTACCTATTTGCAGTCAGTGCTTGGTCTGTCCTATTTAAAGATACGTAAGTTCGTTGTTGCCTTCATTATAATTATTGACAACCGGATAACTAGTTAATATATCAATATTATATTTAGAATGCATAGATAATTTAGTCTTTGTAACTATTCAAGCTTTCTCTGTATAGTTCAAGAAAAATGTTTTGACCGTCTGTTATCTACTTTGCGATCTTTTTTTCTGCGTTACTTACCGGACCTAACCTTAACCTTAACCTTTAACCCACTTTGCTGTTTGAAGAACGAGGGCAGTTTTACGATTACCTTTTGTTTGATATTAACAAAAAGATCTTAGTGAAGATTATAGACGGTCAATTCATATTTCCTGAACTATATCTGTTAAATTTTTTGTCTCTCTTCTAACTATCATCATCATCATCATCATCATCATCATCATCATCATCATCATCATCATCATCATCATCACCATCATCATCATCATCATCATATAAGCATGTTTATCGATGTCTATCCGCGTGAAGCCCACGTCAAATTCCGTTAGTTCGAAAATAATCTTGTGTCAGTCAAAAGTCACTTTGACAAATGTACTAAATTTACGACGTTGGGCCTCACATTATTGTGAGGCCCAACCTCACATTATTATAGCCTCTTTTTAGCTTCTTTCTTTGTGATATTTATTTATTCAATAATTAAAACTTATGTAAAATTAAATTACCTGAGGGTCATCTTGAGAGAAAATGGCGTCGAACGCGAACATTTTCGGCGCCGCCACGCCAACTTTTCTATCTTCTGGCGGAGCGGCGGTGTTTGTGGCGTTTTCACACAGGCTCACTTGCTTCTTGCGTTTGTCGAGCGAGAACATCTGCGTGCCGCTTGTGAAGGGGCCTTCACCTGACGCGCCCACCCGAAGCATCACTTTAACCTAAAACAATGATTAAAATTTGGTGAATTATTTAAACAAGTCAGTTTTCAATTCGTCAACGAATTATAACAACTGCAACTATAGTCTATACTTTTAGGTATTTAAAAAAATGTAAACAAAACTACCACGTGCTTTCTGCTTCTATTGGCTGACGAACTATCGTCAGCCAATAGAAGCAGAACACTGATACGTCAAAGTGCAATAAAACAGTTTTGATTGGCTGTTTAATAATGTCACGTGGTTTGGATTGTTTACAATTTTTTAAATACCTAAAAGTATAGACTATAGCCTAATTTTTATTACAGTTTATGTACCTTGACAACAGTAGGTATCGTATTTTGCGTCCTAAAACCAACCAAAAATAATTTTGTTAGAGGATGCTTTAGTATTCAATGACATGAAAATACATTTTATTTTTTATTATTCCATGAACCGCATAGGCCACTTGGTAAATGAGATCTGTGACCCATAGACATTTGCATTCTTAAGACTTCAATCCTAAGACAGCAAATGCGTTGCTAACCCTAAAGGCTTAGATTGAATGCCTCCATACTACTTATTCCACCGGTTGTCTTATCCTGACACCCAAAATTACACACTTAAGGGCTGATTTTTCAATCTCCAGATAACGCTATTTGTCAGGTAAATTGTAGCTCTGTCCTATTCTTTGTCATAAGAAAGATAAGGACAGAGCTACAATTTACCTGACAGGCAGTGTTATCTGGAGATTGAAAAATCAGCCCTAAAACGTAAAAACCCTGTAATGTAACATTAGACAGTAAAAACCCTGTAATGTAACATTAGACATAGGGTGTTCTGTTTATTTTTTCGAGTACAGTTCATAAATAGGTAGCGTGTAATAAACGGTATTGCATTGTAAACTAATAAATGGGGTCCCGTGACCCACATGGCTGACAGGCGTGCGTGAGCCCCACGGAACCAATATTTGAACTCGCGAACAAATATTTCCTTAAGGTCTGCGTGCCTTCCACCCCTCTTCCTTATAACAAAGAATTATCATTCTACGTGATTTTCTGTTACTTATGCTGCTTTGTCTAAGATTAGATAGATAATAGATAGCTTAGAGAAACTTATTATTAAAGACATTATTTTATTAGCTGAGGCTGTACGTATTTTAGGCGCGGTTGTCACAAACAAAAGCAGTATGACATGTCATCGTCGCTTACGTTTGACCAACTACATAATCAATACTTATGTCAAACTAGCGACCCGTCTTCGCTTCGCTTCGGTTTATGCGAGTTTTCTGTAACACCCGTACATAAACCAGAATTTATTATACATGTAAACCTTCCTCTTGAATCACTCTATCTATAGCTGAAAACTGCATTAAAAACCGTTGATTAGGTACTTTAAAAGATCTAAGCGAACATACAGCGGAAGCGACTTAATTTTGCACCATGTAAAGAAGAAGATAAAGATGGATAAAATAAAAGGTAATGTACTTAAATTCTAGCCTTCAGGTGCCTAAAAAACATCAAGTATCGTATCTTAATCACTTCCCAAGTCATAAACTTTAAAATCACCCTGTAAGTCGAGCACCGGGTTCTGGGATAGGGTTAAAGTCAATATCGACGTTTTTGCGAGACAGTCGGGAAGGCTTCACTTCACAGCGTTCTTATTTGAGCATGGTTCGTTTAACACAGATGCAGGGTCTTTGAAATGTTGTGATTTCCGTTGTTTGTACAAAAAGTAGTTCAAAAGGAAGAACAAGATAGTCACGAAGGCGAATACAAGAGCTTTATGGTTTGTTTCGGGGAAAACTTAAGATTAGGGTGATTTTCACGTATACAATCTATCTTTGTATTTAATATTGGTCAATGTAGAAATGATCAGGTGCTTGGTTTGATGTCAAAAAAAAGGTTTAGTAATCCGATAGAAACACAAAATACAGATACAGCTTGATGTTTAACAGCTATTTGTAACTGCTACGTTTGTATAGGTGTTTTAAATCCACGACGACTAAACCCACAAGATACTTACTTAATTTTTCATTAATTGACGTGGCCGTGCTATCTTAAATTGACTGGCGCGCCGTCGTATATTGAAACCTCGTTAAACACCTAAGGTTCTTGTAATTTTAATTAAAACTAAAGCTGTAACGTATCAAATTAACTGTCGTATTAGTTTAACTAGTTAGCGTGAGTTATGCGCGAGATGTCTGGCAAATCACGATTCGCGTAATTATTCTCAAATTAATTACGCGAGACGTCGACTTGAATCACTAAGTTGCGACTTAGTGGATTACCGCACTATAGCCATTATCGTTGTACACCCTGTACTATATTACGTGTGTAAATAAAAATCAACCTGTACTCAATTATTGTATACGCAACGTATGTACTCAAATAACAGAGGAAGGATTCGAAGGGTTAATTATAATTTTTGAAGATGAGATTTGATGTAAATGGCCTTATAAAAACAATCAATAGACACATTTATATAAAAAAAATGCTTCTTTGTACTATGTTCTAAAAAAATTACATGCATACAAGCGTGTGCTATACATGATGGATGAGGTCGTGTCACGTACGATTCAACACGTGTACAACTAGAGACGGACGGCGGTGAATACCTAGGTATATCAGGTAAATTTTATATATACAGGGTGTACCAGTTGTACCTGAAAATCATGTATGCACTAAGGTACGGTCACGAGCGTTAATTCGGGACCCATTTCAAGAAAAATATGGTTGAAGTCGTTAATGTTAATCTTATTGTTGTAGATTGTCAGATTGACTTTGGACCTAAGGTGGGTACCAAATTTAATCTTGTGACTGTAGATAGCTACCTACCTACCCAAAGGGTATTAGATAAACACCGCCTATCTCTATATCCAACCAAAACTACAAACTACACCAATCTCAGGTGCAGATCACTTGTTCCAAATAATGGCGGACTGTCATTGTAAAGCCTCTTCCACACGGGCGGGCCGTCGGCGCGATACCGCGCGGTCCGTCAGTCACTCGGCTTAGGCCCGGCTTTCGGCAGTCGGCGAATCAAGCGCTCCATTGAATTTAAACTCACTGGCTAATTGAAAGCGAATTTTTTTGACAGCTTTCTTTCATCGTGGATGTATTGTTGTGGTGTGTCATTTTGCGGTTGAATTTGTATCGTTTTAATACAGGCCTTCTATTTCGCTCCGTAAAACGATATTACTTTTGACATATGTATGTATGTATGTAAACTTTTTATTGCATATAAACAATTACAAGACATGTTTGCATTAATTTAAATAATGTACATAGGCGAACTTAACATAATTATGGTATTGTTTCTAACTTAGCCACCATTACGGTTAAGTAAATAAGAGTTATCATAACGTTGACAATGCGATAACATGTCTAAAGAATTATGGTTTTACCTTGGAATTGGCTTTGTAAAAAACAAAAAATTATTAAGTGATCTTAACTGAGATGAACGCCACAAGACGCGTTAGATACTTAATACCACTTAATTAATAAGTGTACAAAATCAAAGAAAGTATTTAAATCTAGGTCCAATATGTTTACAGATAGAACTACGGTATTTTCTCAAGTTATATGCACCTTTTTCTCTTGTTTCGTTGTGATACTTACTTACTTTTACTAGGAGGTCCCAACCTTTGGTATTCACACATTTAGCGTCAACGATACGATATTGGGTCCACTGTTCGTAGTATTACTAATAACATTACAGAAAAATAATGCACTCCACTCGTTGCACTGGCTGGCGATGAATGCACCCACGCAATTGCCTAAAGAGTAATACCAACTACCGTATCGTATCGTATCGTTATGTTTATATGAGAATTATAACACGACTCCCGTGCTTGTATTTATTATACCGCCTTAATTATCTACGGCCAAGTTCGTCATATGCGCCATCATGCTTTTTAAACGCACCTACTGGTGGCCGTACGCTCGACTCTTTGATTCGCAATGAGCTCGATGGCAAGGCTTTTTTCAAAAAAAAAACATACATATTCAGAACATAAAATAACCAGTGTAAGCTGGCCTAAGAGTTACGAAAATCCAGGGAAAAACCTTAGTGAAAATAACAAATGGGCTTAGACAGAATGAAGCCTACTTTCCCCAAAATAACACGAAAATATTAAACGTTAATGGTGAAAACAAATTAAATTTCCCTTTTACAAATTGAATCGCTGTTCAACCGTCTGCGTATCAGCTGATGAGTAAATCCGTTAAATCCTGACTGACGTACGGTCGTCTGACGCCGATATCGCTTGGACGCACGCGCCGGTTGTGTGTAAGTGCCTTTACCACCGCAAATGGATACCCGCTGTGTATCAACTAGTGAGAGTTTAATACAGGTTGATGATTTTAAACGAATAAGAGTAATTCAAAGGTTTTAAAGAAATAGTGTGTCAAGTAAGCTTTTAAACCCGAGCGTTTTGATACTAAATTACACGAGATTTTTTAGGTATATTTATTACATTGAAAGCCAGCTATTTTTTTTTATTAATTGAAGTCACTGTAACTACTACTATACACACATACAGATAAAAACACTACCCTTCTTAACAGTCGGTTAAAATAGCATTATTTCAACCAAATGTCTATCATCTATTTTAATGTAGAAATCAAAGTATCTTGCTTGACACAAAATTGCTAATTTACGTCAAAGCCAAATGTCACTGTCAAAGGCCTATTTATTTATTTAAGAACCATCCCAAATCTTTCTCTCCCTCACAGAGCTTTTGATCACGTTTTTTCCAAGACGTTTCTTTCATTATTTCCATGTTTTCCCTGTAACGCACAAACGTGTGGTATTCCTTAAAATAATAACACAAATAAATTCCATTACGACACAGCATAGATGTTAAATAATTCCATTGCAGATGACAAAAAGCCTCGGGAATAGAGGAAAAAAACTCAAATCGCACAGGCACATTGGAAAGGAAAACGGACTAAGTCAACTTTTGGAAATATCATGTAAATGCAACCTTATATCCATGACTGAGATTTTAATATTCAATGACTTGGCCGGGGAGTTGTAGCTTTATAGTTTTTCGATGAGTAAAATCTCGCTGTCAACAAGCGAAATGGCTCGGGAGAGCGGCCATATTGCGTTCGTCTTTAACAAGAATTTTTAAATTGTTAACGGGAGCTCATGGATTAAAGGCAGTTGGTATAATATTCAAACACCTTGAATATTTTAAAGCGTGACAGCAGAATATTACGTATTGGAGAGCAAAAAGCATGTAGTAGATACATGTAATTTTTATGGATTAAAGGGATCTCTTCCAATTAACATTTAAGTAAATAGGCTAGACTCATGCTTGTAACTGTTCGTACCTACATACAAGAACAGAACGATTAGTTAATTTTGAAAGTCGTATAATGGACTTTTTTAAATGTATTTAAATAAAATATCATTGTTTTAATACACTAGTAAGATACTAAATCACATCTTAGTGTTTTACGTTTAATAAATTCTTGTGGCAATATCAACTTGAATTCAAATTGAAAATGTACTACCTTCTATATTTATGATTCAGACTGTACATAAACAAATTTAGAACACCCACAAATAGAAGAGGCACGTAAATTTTTTCTAATCAAAAATAACAGACCGATTTGCAAAACCACCAAATCTTTTTCCCCAGGTGGATAACTTCTCACTTCCCCCCATTTATTCCGTCACCCCTATAATAATTCCAGGAGCCCACGAATGATCTTTTACAGCAAACCTATGATTTGGAATTACAATAACCAGACAGCCGCAGTAAGGGTGCAGAGGGGACTTGCACCCTTGTTCGGCAATGCTTGGGGGGGGGGGGGTGGGGCAAAATTTAAATTTCCGTAAAATTGGGCCAAAGAAGTTGAACCGAGGACGTGATCATCGGAGTGGAAAATTAAACAAGATAATGAAGCGTTGGAGTCGAATGTGTTAAACTGGGATATTTATATAATACACTTGGGGTGTAAATGATAGGCATTATGACACCGGTGTTTTAGGACTTTGGAGGTACGATTCAGAGCAATGAAATTGGGTATATAAATTGTGGTAAGTTTTTATTGCACACGTGTGTATTTTTTTTGATTGAAGATAATTTAAATCCTACATTTGATAAATAGGTAATATTTCCTTACAGAAACATGTAAATGAAAGACCATTTTCTTACTAAGGTTTAGTTGGTGCGTTTAGTAAAAAAAAACAAATAATGTTGTAATATTTTTTGTATTATTTCAATTTCTTTATTACACGCGGTTGTTCTCTTGTTATAATAATAACGTTTTAATAATGAAATGTGTTGTACACGCGAAAATTTTATATTTTTAGCCAAGCTGTAGCAATCTAAAAACTATTGTATTTTATTTTTCAATAATACAGACACAATACGAAGTTACAATTGAACGTATTTATAAACTTAACTAAACCTTTGCCTTCTCATTAGTCATAACCACGTGACTTGTCCGTGGTCTTTGTTTTTAATAATTTCAGCTCCTGCATTATTTTAATCTTGACCCGACACCAACAAAAAGTTTATGTATTTTCATCCTAAATTCAATAAATTAACAGCACCTTGTTTGTCCGCCATCTTTCAAAATATGAAAAACGTGCCGAGATTTCCATCCACCATAAAACACCTTTTTTATGGAACATTCGGGAATTTGTCGGCGAAATGACAGTTTTCGTGGAAAATGAAGTTTATCGGCCAAACCCACTTTGGATTTATCGGTAAACCCAAGATGTTTACCGTTGGCAAGCTTACTGAAACGCTTTGTGAAGAGGTCTCAGGTTTACGCGCGGTTTTATGCCTTGAGGCAGCTTGAGGTTTTTTTGCGAGTAAGATAAGTAATCTAATCATAAATATCTTGGTTTTAAATTGGACTCGCCGTTCCGTGTTCACTGACTTGCCCTTAGCACACTTATGCTCTTATTCATAACAGTACTATAAACCTATTTTAGTTAAAGTATCCAGTTAGGTGGTCCGTTTCTGTCCAATTCAAATGACATAATGACAGATAAGGACAGAGCATAATAATATTTCAAGCACACTTTAGCTATTGCGCGTTTATGATAACACCCGTATTTATAGTCAAGAAAAGTAATTACTTGAGTAAGTAATGACTTAAGCAACGATTTTTATATGACTTTTGACACTACTAATACTCAAGTAATTACTTTTCTTCACTATAAATACGGGTGTAAGAGGGTAAACCTCTAGTCTAAACAAAATAAAACAATATCATCCATGTATACCAAGATATACAGCGTGTTATGAAATCTCAGCCTAACCAGTTTAGTTAAAGGGCAATAAGGGAGTGTCACCTGCGGACATAGGGGGCCAGAATGGGCTGCGAAATATTGCTATACAGCCTAACATGAAGGCTTTTATGAGTTTCGCCAAATTTATGACTAGCACAGCACGCGACTTGCTTTTATGATTGCATGGTACTGATTTTCAGGGTGTTTAGGAATTTGTAGATATTGAAGTTAAGGTTGAAAGATTGAAAATGTATTTGGTTGCATGCTTTAATTATTTAAAAATAATATCGCAAATAAAGAGACGTCTTAGTTTATATTTTACTAGTTTCTGCCCGCGACTTCGCCCGCTCGTCTATCAAAAATCCCTCCTACTTTAAAATTTTCCGCAATAAAAAGTAGCCTATGCGTTAGTCTAGGTTATAAGCTATCTCCAATCTAAATTTTATCCAATTCCGTCCAGCCGTTACAGCGTGAAGACGTAACAAAGTAACACAAACACACACACAAACTTTCACATTTCATAATATTAAGTACGATTGATTGTTTTAGATTTACACACATATTGTTATTTTGCATCTGGTCATTACTGAAGTACTTGTAGCAAATGGTTGAAGCTTTGAAAATTCTAGCAGTTGCTATTTTTCCTAGGAATTAAAAACATCGTATTATGTTTCGAATAAATATTTGTTTTAATCGCTTAGGATATCAGTTAGACCACATAAAATTCATCCCCCTGTACGTTTCTAAGACATTGTCTTAGAAACAATGAATATTTTTTTGAATCTCAGTTTCAGCTTAGCCACCCTTAAAGTGATCTACCGTCATACAAACGAGTGACTTACGCTTTTCCCCCGAGAGGGGGTGGGCGTGAGATTATCTCTGTATGAATAATGTATGTTTTGTCACCGCGTCATTGTTATACGTGACGTCACGAAACTTAAGCATTTCAAGTTAGGTTTATTTGACATCTTTCCTGTAATTCGGACAAAAGTTAAGAAATAAAATACTATACTCCGTGTTTGATCTGTAATTTACACGTCGGAAAAAGAAGAAAGAGTTAACATGTTAACATATTATGTTATATTCTTAGAAATAGTGCCACAAGAAGCTAAAATCTATATGTAGTTAAAAGTAACAATGATTACTAGTACCTACTTAAGGGAAAAAACTCAATAAGATGATTGATTCAGAATTCATCATCACGTAGGAAATTAATGCTGTTTTTCTGCAGTCGTCAACTGTAGTATGCTGATTTGCAACCCTTTTCTATTTCATGTGCATCAATAATTGTGCATGCACATATGTTTTTGACTTAAAATTATTAGTTTTAAATAGAAAGATCCTTGAAGAGAATTTCGAAAAAATGTGTTCGTTACAGTGGATTATATTTTCGTTTGTAACCAAACAAAACCGTACGCAACAGCAAAAATGTCAGAATGGTGGGCGACCATAAAAAAACATAACCTCCAAAAGCTTCCCTAAAACAAGCATTGAGCCGCGATATTAAATCAAAGCATACGTTCCAATAGAGGGCGCTGATGAATTATGTAAATCGCCGTAAGCGGTTAACATCGTAATATTGTAAACGACACTTCGCCCCGGAACTAGAGTTGTGATGGAGAAAACATGGAAGGAACATTTGGGGAATAAAAAAAATAATTTACAGTAAAAAATATTCCCGATTTGTCCTCAGTTTTTCTAGCGATTTGTCCGTTTTGTTACCAAAATCCACCTCGCATTTCTCGGTTACAAAAAGGACAATTGCAGCCATTTTTTGGGGATTTTTGGGAATTATTTTGCTTGTGCTAAGTTTTGGCTGTTTTTTTCGGTGTTTGCTGTCTTGCAGTATGTAATATCTTGTAAAAACTTTTTGTTCTGTATTGTATCTATAAGTGTTGCTAAGTTCCAGAAAAAAAAACTTTTTTATTTGAACCCCCATTATATATTGATATTATGTAATAAACAAAAACCACTCAATTAATCTTAACTCTTATAATATTGTTCATTAGCTTATTAATTAATACTTTATTGTAAGCTTTTACAATGTTCATAAAATCACACTTGGTCATAAGTTAAGTAAGTAAGTAAGTTAACCGTTCTTAGAAATCGTAAACACGAACATTTACTGGCAAACTTTCAACATTTCAAATAAAAAGTAAACTGCCAAACGTATCTGTGAGAAATTATTAGGTGTTTCCAGAAACTTAGCTCCACAAAATCAAACCCCAAATTCTTCCGGCGGAGATGCTATCTCAGCCGGCATAAATTCGGGGGAGGCAGGTGAAAATTATCAAAGGGGGGCAGACAAACCAAACAGAACGCGACGGCGAGAACATTCGTCTCGGCTAATGCGAGACTTGAAATATAATATTTGGATACAGGGCTGATTTTGGTGTAAAGGAAGTGATCAAAATGATAAGCGTAAATGTTTGACTTGAATCGTATGTTTTTTTCAACACCAAATCATTGGTCAGTCATTCAAAACAATACTATAATTTGATTGTATATGTTATTGTGTGCCTATTTTTTTTCTTTTTATTATTTTAAATGTTTCAGTAGCTAGCTCGCGACTTCGTCCTTCTTTCCGTTTTTTTTACAATGCCAAAACGATTGCTTGTTTGGAGATTTTTATAAAACACTTGGCTGAAATTCTACGCGGCAGAACCTTATTGTTTTTGACATGTTTTCATATCGTCACGTTTAATTAACTCTTACTTACCTACTTGAGAGGATGATACGCTAGTATAGTTACTACATGATGGCGGCGAGTAAAAAAATGAGACATATGGTTTTTTACCCAGTAGAATAGATGCCGTGGAATGAAATGTTATAAATCATTGTCAAATACCATGATATTTTGAACTTCGCTTATTTAGTCACGTTGAATATTTCATGTGTTAATTTTATTTCATTTGTCATTATTTTTATCAAATCAACAGAAAGACGTCCACGTGGACATAGGCCTACCTTAGTCCCATTAAAAAAGGCCCGTTTTGTGGCAGTCCTTTGTTTAGAGCTCACCGCTAAAGCCCGTTGCGTCCAGGAATTTCCAGATGCTTTAGGCAGTGAGGAATGGTATCTCTTGTGGGTCCATGATATGTCACCCTAGGTAGATAGTCGCGCATTAGTGGTCCGCATTAACAGAGGATGTGCATTGCTGTTTCCCTGTATCCTGACCGAACCTGCATGTCGTGTCTTGGCACTGTTTAGGTATGGAACCCTAAAAAAATCTCCTAAAAAGGCTCAATGTATATTTAATGGCAAAAATTGGATTGTCTGTCAACAATCTGGTGCCAAACTTGACCTTTTTCGATATTTCTCCTCATATTGAACGAGAGCTTGGTAAGTTTTTTAAATTTTATCTTTTAGTGGGATTAATCTCACTGTTAACATTCCTGGAATTGGTCCATGCGTTGTCGCACTGCTAACCGAGGCACAATTTAGTCGAGTGCCGTTTTTATTCCACACTTTACGAGATCGTTTGCGGCGATTCCTCCCTTTAGATTTACAGCCACTATCAATTTAACTGGCACGGTTAAACAGCCTTAACTGTTCCATGGGACTTAATTTTCTGCAGTTGCTTCAGAGCTTGTGTCGGATGAATAAAATTTTAATTGAATTTTACCCTTTTTTATACAAATTACGTTTGTTGCTTGATTGTTCTTGGAAGAATTTGTAGAGTGACTGTAAAAATTCCGTCTAACCTGATTGTAAAATTTTGTAATGTGACATAGTAAAGGGATTTTAATAACAACTCCAAAAATATAAACATCATAAAGTCAGTGTCAATGGAATTTAAAAAACATGTAAACAAAACCAAACGAACTAATTTACCACTATGCCTCCATGTGTCAAAAAGTTCTAATTTATTTACATCTTTGGCTATTTCAATTGACACTGACTTTAGTTTTTTTATAGCATGGAGAAGACAAACGAGCACAAGGGCCACCTGATGGTAAGTGGGATCCGCGACCCATACACATTTGCATTGCCAAGACTACAGTTTAAGAGGTCATGATCTTAAGACTGCAATCCTAAGAATGCAACTCCGAAGACCTAGATGAAATGCCTGGTAGGTAACTAATTTCACCGTTCATAAATATCGTCGTAAATAATTACTTCAGACTTTACCATAAATACCTACATAAAAACATCAAAACACATTCCGTTGCGTTTTTAAAGTTATCTTTCTTAGACATGTCTTAATTAAAACACTCCCATAACTTATTCAAATCCCCCAAGCCTTAAAGCAACTTCCCACCTCCGACCTGCTATAAATCACCGACTGAAAACAAACTTAAAAAAACCCTTCAGACTATTACAAGTTAAAAGGAAAATCTGTTTTAAAACTTGGACTGATCATTAAAATCGCAAGTGTAGAGATATGGCGTAAGTTGTAAATTTAAATCACTAAGTCTACCGAGTTGCGGAAAGTTAGCGAACTTACTGCGAACTTACTGCAAACTTACTGCAAATTGGATTACTAGTGGCCCGGCTAGTTTGACACGGCGCAAACCGCTTGCCAGGCCCTGTGCATGCTTAGACTTGCGTAAACAAAATGTACGTTTATTTCTGGATGTTTCTGTCTGGTTATTTTTTTATTAATTACCAATAGGTGGTTTGTTAACTTACAAAATCATCAATTTGTATTATTTATAATGCTCTAGATTATATTTTGACCATGTTAACCGCAATATTAAAAAACATTTTAGCAAAAAAACATGAAATCTGAAAATAAAAGGAGGACGGATTAACGTTTAACATTTTACAAACTACTTTCGCAGCACGTTTCTCTAGTTTTTTTCTAAAATGGATTGAAAAAATCTAGTAAAAAGAACATTATATTTAAAATGAGTCAAATTAATTCCTTTGCTCTGAATATTACTTTTTGCTCTCATTAAAAAGAGCAAACTTCTAACTAAAAACATATTAAAATTAAATAAGTTGCAGTAAAATCTAGGAAATGCTCAAGTGTGTGTATGTGTGTGTGTGTGGAAAAGACAAATTTAACCCTTTTCACCTATAGGTAAAAATGTATGCCTGAGTAAATATCATTTAAAAGATACCTAAGCAAACAAACAAACCCTGTTCATTTATGCTTTAACATATCGTATTTCACAAAGTCAGGAAAGAAATGCGATCTAACTGAGGCAGTAAGCAGTAGATGAGCTACGAATTTTAATAAGTAAGGCAGTAAATTCGACTGCCTTAGAGTTGCATCAGCTAAGTTCGGTGCAACAACATCAGGTATGCAAGTGATACAGTACTTGTAAAACTAATTTGAGTTTCGAATCTGAGTTACCGGGCTTAGAGCATGTCTTGTTGTATTATGAATAGCAAGTTGCAGAAGGTACTGCAACATTTTGAGATTCTCGAAATCATATGAGAGTGTTGAGAATACAAAAACATATCTTCACGCCGTTATCCCAGAGTGGGGTAGGCAGAGCTACAGGATTACCTAAAACTTTAAAAACTTGTTTGTAATTCAGTAACCATTTTTTGAATATTAATGTTCCTGGAAATTTCACAGAAATTTTCTAGGGAAACTTGCACGATTTAAGAAGTTTTTTGTCACATACAGTAGTGATTGAGCTGACGAAAACGTTTTGAAGAAAAAAATAAGACAGACAAGAGTGAAACATACGTAGATATCTATTTGTTTAAATGAATAAATTGGTTTTGAACTCTTTTGAAAAGTATTAAAAAAAACCCTATGAAGGTAACAAGCTTTAAGAATAATTATCCCTAATATATAGCCACTGCACTGTAAATACTGCGTTCTACTCCAAGAGCAACGCTTTGTATTTTACTTAAAATTTAAACGTTTCTCTAAGTCACGGATGAAGCTCGTTAAACACGAACTCAGTCAAACTCTTGAGATCATTCAAGGCCAAAAACTCACTTTGGAGCCATTTTATTTGCAATTAAAGTTGCACTGGGCACCAAATGTCTATACAAATACAGCGCCGCCATTTGTCAAAGTGTATGTAATCTTGACACGCTAACGGGTCACGGAGCATGGAATGAGTTAATGATTCGCCCGTTGTCTAGTCGGCCGGCTACTAACTTTTTGTCGAACGCCCTCCGAGCGCCATCGACGCGTAATGAGGCACTTTACTCCCCCATTGCTCAAATGTTTTGCCTTTTGCACTTTTAATCTGGCGTTTTGCGTGTGCAGTTTAAATCGAAATAATGCTGGTTCATTTTTAAATGAACTCTGTATAGTACACTGTAAAACGGATTCTAGTAAATTTTATTAATTTTTGGAGTCCGGTCTGTTCACGTTTGCAAGGACTTGTTGTATAATCATTTAATGAATGGTAGTTTTAATTATTATTATTTATATATAGTAATGTAACTCACTATTAAGTATTGAATTCAGTAAATTGGCCACATAAGAGCTTTTTGATGACAGTAATATAGAGAGTGAATCTACCAGTGTTTCGCATAAGACCATAATTGCATAGAAGAAGCACCGCAAGTAACTTTAGCAGAAGGTAATTGTTTGAACCATAAAGTATAATTATACTTTAAACGGAATAACATCACAAGGTTTTAAAGTTATTAATAATTATTTATTATAAGTACTTACAAACTAAAAATAGGCAATTCAAAAATAAGTAAAAGCATCCAAAAATATATCGAAATAATAAAAGTATTGAAATAATAATTGATCTTGGATCTCCACTTCAAGAACCATAACTAAAATAACCGACTGGAAAAGAGTCCTTGCGAGCGCGAACAGACCGGACCGGACAGATAGCACCCGTTCACGCGCATGACACGTATCTCAGCCATCGCCTCCCTCAACCATGCGTTCGGCAAAATGGCGACCCGATCAAGTTACATTCTAAGAACGTTAACGTTATAGAAAATTTATAGGATTGACGTAAACTGCCAGACGGTCGCGACTCGCGATAGTTTTCGAAAATACGTATTTTGTCTAGCGCTTGAGATGATAGTAGAGTTTCTAATGGACCCACAACCGTTGTTACGCGAATTAGTGGAAACCTATTATAGAATAACGCCAGAATAGGCTCGTTGAGGACCCCCGAATGTCACACAGTAAGTTTTAAGAGCGATTACGTGACTAAGCAGGGCGGTCTTCACGCCGCAAATTAAACAACTTTTGGATTTCCACTCGTCGAGGGAAAGTTCATTATTAGTTAAGCGTTGCACAATTGTTTTTGTGATTTGTAAAGTTTGAGAATGTTTAGATTATGCATGAGTAATTTAAGTTTATTAGTTAGTTTGTAGCATTCTGTCTCTGCTGTCTGTCTGTCTGCCTGTATCTCATGAATTGTAATAGGTCGACAGTTGAAATTTTCACAGAATGAGTATTTCTATTACCACTATGATAACAAATAATAATTAAAAAAAAAAGGTGCCCCATGCTAGAATCGTCGTTCGTTTGTATTATTTGGTTTTCTTTATTATTGAACTGAAATAGAGTGAAATCTAGGGATTTCTATGGCCTACAATTATACAATTCCCAATCTTTAAGAAACTAAATTTTTTAATCAGCCAATTTTCTAAAAACTTTCTTTATAAAATTCGTCGAATTCGATCCATCGGATTAGGAGCTACGATAATACATGTATATGCGGGTGTTCAATTGTCCTACCAGGCGTTCAGAACCTGTAAGGATCTGCTTCAAACTGGCTGGCGTTAAATGTAAAACACCACTATGTTTAGCGCAGGTTAAAAAAAACCGGGAAACCAACACCAAAACAAAAGAAATACTGCGTTCAACACTTCGACACAAAGTGGATTCCAAGTTTTTCTCCTATAAGAATTATTCCCTAACTTGCTACTTTGACAACTTGGGTGCACACGTTGACAAAAATACGTGACGTGAGTTAGAAACCGCCCAAAGTTCGGCAAAGGGCCTAATTTGGTGTATACCAATTGTCGAAAAGTTATTGTTACCGTATTTGCTAGAGGTTTATTATAGCCTCAGAACTGTCTCTTAGAATTCATCCTAATCTAAAACGACACATTTGTACTTTTTTTTTTGTAATGTTCTATGTATTGTTTTTTCTTTTTCTTTTGTACTATCAGACCATTATCAGACCAAAGGTTAACTGGAAGAGATCCCTTATAGGGATTTCGCCTTTGTACATACTTACCTTTTTTGTTTCTGTTTATTTTAGATTTGTTATTTTCTGTTTGTACAATAAAGAGTTTACATACATACATACATACCATTGGAACCTTGACCCACCATAGAACTGTGTCACAGAGACGTTATGATTCAAGTCATAAGAAGTGTCAAACAAATTGTTTTATATTGTCACTGTGACACCGTTCTATGGTGGGTCAGGGTTCCATTGGGCTGATAGTACAATAAAGTGTTTACATACATACATACATGCAAAGCGAGGACGGGTTGCTAGTAAAAAATAAATCAAAAATGACGCCCGCGAGTTTGTATATGTACAATTACTTTCCTGTTTCTCCAGCTAATCCAACCATTTCTTTTTACCCCACTGTGTGTGATGGAGGGGTAATGTTTTTCGAGAGTATATATCTATGTCTAATTCACACACACTCTACAAACTAAACGCCTTGATGGATTTTAATACGAACACTTGCAGGCGAAAGCTGCCAAACAAATAAACCAAGCGCAAACTAGAACAATCATTAGGCGGTTCGCACACGATCCGCGTAAGGGCGCACACGTGCACAAGATTTACGCTCAAAAACTTTGCCAGTTAATAAGTTTTGTCGTATATCGCGGCAATCCGCGTTGACGTGCGGCTGTCGCGGATAGCTAGATCACTGCAGCCTACATATTGTATGTGTGTATGTTCAGTTCCAACACGGGAATGTTAAGGCACTTGCTTACTCTTCGTAATTTAGCCGCGTAATACATACTAGATATAAGAGTATTAGCGACTAAACCAAATTTGCATTACACGGCCAAAATACAGACGTTATTGTGACTGTATGAGCATTGTCATGAAACGAATAAGGTACTTTTTACTAATTTGAACTTGGTTAACTTTCACTCAAAAATCTAAATTGGAATGAAACGGCAGAAAATAAACAATAAATAATATCGTTTTTATTTTTACTAAATAAAACCTTAACTTTGGAGTTTAGAGCAAATATGAGTTTCAAATAAGTTAGCAAATTTCTTTAAACGTTTGATATCAAATGAGATGTGGAATAACTTATTAATAAATAAATAAATTTCAATTTTAAATCGTATATTTCTACTTACATAGTCCCAAAGATACAATATACATCAAACTTTAAATGGTCAGGATTAAATCTACAAATCGCTGCTTAAATGCAAAAGCGCCACAAAACAAAAATAGATATACCTAGTTTGATTTAAAACTTAAAGTACATAGCATTCCGAATTTAAATGCAACACAAACACATTTTGATTTGTGGCCCTTTAGTATTAAAGCAACGAAATATTCCATCGATAACTGATTTACTATTCAGTGGTCACAATGAAGCGAAGCCAATGATCAAAAGTAACAAAAACACTTGATTGAATCCTTTCAACGTTAAACGAGTAGAATTTCTCGACAAGAATTAATATTTCAAGTCTCTGAGGCTTACTTCGCTACCAGTAATTGCCTTTTATTTGAAATCGCGAACCAATTCAAAATTAACTTGCCATTTTATTCTCTGGTTAGTAATACTCTTGGTAGTGATTTCTGACTTCATCATAGTTTGAACAGAATTTAAATACACTCGCGGTCAAATAATTCGGGTCAGAGTGCGTTTTTCATACAAACGAGGCTATTTCAAAGCCTTGGTTCCTCGCCAGGGGATGCTTGTAGTGAAATCTGATGATGGATACCCCGAGCATCGATACAGGACTTCCAGAGTGCCTAGGACACCCAACTGATTGAAACTGCGGCTAACGCCGGAATTGTGCATCTTCAGAAAAACATCTAAAATGATAATAAAATGTAAGGAAATCCAAATGCTGACCCAAACTCTCTCGCTGTGGTGTCAACTGATTGTGCTATCAGTTAGGTATCTTAAGAACTTTTGACCTCCTCTATTGAACCTTGGAGTATCTACCATTAAACCTCACTCAAAACAACCCCTGGCTAGGGACCAAGGCTTCGAAATAGCCTCGTTTGTATGAAAAACGCACTCTGACCCGAATTATTTGACCGCGAGTGTACTACACAAATAAATAATCAAATTAAAAAATATACCTTTATACAGGGGGATATCATGTGCTGTTTTCACATTGTCTTATAGGACATCCTGTATAGACACTTTTTTTTTTACACCTATTAGGTTTGCTCTGGATCCTATACTTAAGGCCGAAAATTCAGGGTATGGTACGGGCGATGATCTAGCTGGCTTATACAGAAGGTACCTATTAATACTATTCCCACATACCTTCGGGTATATAGCATCAGTATAAACTGTGGTTCATAGTCACCAGTGGTCAGCCAGAGACCAGAAGTCGACCTTACATGAGTGCGAAAAGTGGGAAATATATCTTTCGTACCCTTCCCACTCATACAAAGTATAGGCAGATGCATGTGTGCGTGCGTCGAGCGTACGCGCCGCCGCGCAGCCAATAAGAGCAAGCTCAACAGGACGGACCAAGCCGGTTTAGTCAGGACCGCGCCATCATCGCCTTTAGTTGCTTGTATATTAAGTATCGAGCGACGCGCATCGACGCAACCCTAGCGTATCAATGGCAATAGGTAATAGAAACTTAAACTTTTATATTTATGCTATGACTAGCAACCCGCCCTCGCTTCGCTTCGGTTTATGTGTTCGGTGTATGATATATAGCCTATAGCCTTCCTCGACAAATGGGCTATCTAACACTGAAAGAATTTTTCAAATCGGACCATTAGTTCCTGAGATTAGCGCGTTCAAGCAAACAAACAAACAAACTCAGCTTCAGCTTTATAATATTAGTATAGATAGATCTATCAAGGATCGGATCTTTGTAAATTTACTTAGAAAAGGTCTCGTTAAACTTGCTACTTACGTGGTATTGCACTATCCCCGACGATAGGTTATTTTACTGGCACCAACCAAAACGTCCATTTACACCACATGGCACGAAAAACTGCACACAAAAAGAAAACCTCTCGCCGTTTCAACTCGCGCATTATTAGTTTCACTCGGGCACTGCGGCCGCAAAGTTCAGGGACCCTGGAGACTCGCTATATTAAAGTGCAGAACAATAAATTTAAATAAAGCATAGTTATGGCGTTTTCGTGTCCGCCACTGTATTAATGTAACTAATAGCGGCCGTGTAATGAGGTGGGAGTTTTTGTTTGGTACACTACATAATTCCGAATTGATCAAAATCTCGAATTCTCATA
Organism: Acleris laterana; assembly: GCA_963966035.1. Taxonomy (NCBI): domain Eukaryota; kingdom Metazoa; phylum Arthropoda; class Insecta; order Lepidoptera; family Tortricidae; genus Acleris; species Acleris laterana. Next base: position 3,604,499 of record OZ014447.1, on the reverse strand, counting down.
CGTAGCTTTCGGATAAATTTATATTTGGAAAAAATCGGAATGTAAAGGTGTTCCTATTTTTTTTACTTAAATGTAATGATACCAGGAGTTATATTCCACTCGGTAAATCCATGAGTATTGACATTGTAATTTTATCGTATTTTCAACGTTGCGATACGAGTATCACTTATTTACTTGACAGTGATGGTGGTCGAGTTTTAACAATACCGTAACATCTCAAACGTAATATTTTTTTAGCGAGTATTTAGAATAGAGCACTGCCTTTATTTGACATCGGTTTAGCCAAACTTTACCCCACATTGTTTCCATATTGCAATCACACTGTTAACGTTACGCTTCTTACTATAAAGTGATTAAGAGCCATCATAATGTCATCAATATACATGCATACATAAACTCACGCCTTTATTCCCAGAGCGAGGTAGGCAGAGCTACAGAATTACCAACAACACAATTTGTACAATTAGGCAATACATAGTAACCCTATCGAAACATACCGCCATTGCTGTCAAGTAATAAGCTATCAAAACGTTGACAATACGCAATAGTGTGTACCGTGAGTAAAATGAGTCCCTGATTCATCATCATCATCATCAGCCTATACTAGTCCACTGCTGGGGGTGCGCCAAAGTTCATATAAAATTGCAAATTAGATTATTGGAACTCCGAAAATGTATCTCATATAATTTTACAACCTAATGATCTTCATACTCTTCATATTTTTCGAACGATCGGAACTTATAATCATCTGAACTTATAACGCCAATATTCATGGAACCGTACACTTTTCAGAATTTCTTAAATATCTTACGTGTAGATAAAATTAGGTTAGGTTAGGTTAGATTTATAAAAATCGAAAAAAAGTAACAGTTTTTTGAAAAAATGTATTACGAGTTGCGATGATAATCATACTACATCAACTCAAAAAAGTATGAACAAAAAAGTATGAGCAAAATTTTTCGGAGTAATGATGAGTATAGTCACAAATCGGTATTTGAATAAAAATTCCAGACCAATTTTATATGAGCCAATATGGACCCCACTGCTGGACATAGGCCTCTCCCATTGCACGCCAACGAGCACGATCCGTGGCCACTCTCATCCAGCTCTTGCCAGCCACCTTGCGAAGATCGTCACTCCACCTAGTCTGAGGGCGTCCTACACTACGTTTGCCGATTCGCGGTCTCCACTCAAGAATACGATAACTCCAGCGATTATCGGTTCTGCGGTACAAATGCCCGGCCCACTGCCACTTCAAGCTGCTAATTCGATGGACTACGTCGATAACCTTAGTTCTCTGTCGGATCACCGAGTCCCTGATTGCGGCCGGATAATTCTTGTATTTCAAATAATTTACATCCCGTGACCCAAAAACTCTTTGAGACGATCATTCAAAGAATTTTACAACACAATGGAACCAAGCGGATTTTCAAAAGGCGACCTCTTTTCAGGAGCTTTCTTTTACAATACGGGTGATGTAGAGCACAGTTTTATTGTACTGGAACGGGATTTCAGTTAGTGACATTGTTGTTTTAATTCACAATGAATACGGGTTGCATTGTCGACATTATCTTGGAACATTGTCATGTTAAAATGGACGTATCGTGTGCTATCTATTCACATTGTAATGTAAAATTGTCTTTATGAACGCTGTTTGAGGCTGTTGTGACGCAAAGAGATTGGCAGTTTATTTGCGTACGCAGTGATCGGAATAGGTAGTGCAATTTCGGGTGAATGACCTCAAACATTATAAATAATATGGATAAGACCCGGGATTCCGGGATTCGTATTTTTATACATAATAAGATAATTATTAAAAAAGGTTTCTTGTTTGCAATAATGTCAAAATTAAAGTGTCTACATAATTTCGTCAATACCAACTTTGTACTAACAGTATAATAATTGTCAAAAATATAAATAAATAACTTTTTTGAGCTTACTGTGGGGCTAGGTCAATTTGTGTAATGTCCCCTGATATTTATTTTAAACCAAACACAAACTTTAAAACTGTTCAAAGTGAAAATCCGGGATTGCAAGCTATATCCATACTAATCCATATCCCGTGAAATTGCACTACCTATTCCGATCACTGGTACTCAGACTACTCGTGAACAAATAAAATGACGCAATTTTGTCATCGAAAATTTAAAGGATTGACGAATGTTGCCGATCAGTTTCGTCGAGCGCTCATAGCGATTTCATACATTTTGACAGTTCTCGAAAATTATTTACGTTAACGTTACGCATCTTGAATAGGATAGAACATCATATACTTACATATTACAAGCATAAAAAAAAAGAAGCCCTAGTGCACCGCGGCGAGCCGTTGTACTGATTTTCAGAGGGACTTACAATAATTTAAAAATTATAGCAAAAAAGAGCCATTGGTACAAAAATCTGTGACGAAAGTGAAGATGATGTTACCCTTAGTATCAAAAGCTCTGTGCTTTTATAATACTGTTATCGCTCTTAGTCGCTTGACAGTAAATACAGCCGTTTCGTCATACAGTAATATATATGGTAAAAAAAAAAAAAAACGAATTTAAAAAAAAACTTTAGATCGATTTTAATTGTAATTAGTAATAGTTAAATGACGATTTGTTCCGAGATTTCGTTTAATACAAATACAATGAATTCACAAGCTAAAGTAAATCCAACCTTTTCCACGAACACTAAACTCTGTATCAAATGCGCCTTTTTACAAGTAAAGGTTATTCTAACCTTTTTGCGTGTAAAAAATGTATATCAGCTGATGTACGATTATAGTAATGCTGATTGTACTTGGCTTAAAGTATTTATTATTATTACACTAATTGAATAAATGTTGTCCAGTCACGGAACCGCGCCCTGACAGCCAATGGGTTATAAATATGGTTGTTAACACGTTCACTGCCACAAACTAGGTGTTGTATGGAACTTGAACACGCCAGGAAGTCAACGGCACTGATCACGTCTGTGTCTTAAAGAACTGCTATTATATTTATAACCTTATTACTAACAATAAAGGACCGGAATCAATTGGTTCGATTTAATAACACATGTGCCCTTTTAACTTGGAATCGGGTAACTTTTAACCTTTGAATAGACTTCAGAATTAGAATGTAAAATAATCTTCTTTATTCACATGTTTATTATATCAAGACAATCCATATTCCACGTACTTAGACATAATTCCAGTCAATTCCGATATATAATTCCTTAAATAAATATAATAATTCCTTAAAACAAATTAAAATATCGAGTACAGCTGTCTTAACGTATGTATTTTTATATATATATATATATATATATATATATTAAGTTAACTGGAAGGGATCAAATAAAGGGATACATTTGTATTTTTACTATTCTTATTTCTGTAATTTTAAATGTGTATACTGTAATAATTTTAGTCTAATGTTTACATATTGAATAGCAATAGTTACTTAAGTAGCATTATTTTTTCCTGAAGAAATCACTTCTTTTTATTTACTTATACATTGTAACGTTTCATATCTCGCAATTGGTTTTATACAATACTGCAATGGTGCAAGTAAGTTTATAAATATTTGTCTTTATCTTAATCTTACAAATGATCTTCATACTGGACAATACCTCTAAACCTTTATAAACAAGCGTTTTAAAAATAAGTAATAATCTAAACTTTCAAGTACCTACGACAAAGTAACTGCTTGAATACTTGCCTCGTGTATCCTAGTCATTATGCCATTTTTTAATCGTCTTCATATTTTCTGTGAGTAGTTGAGTACAGTCGACGCCATAAATATGTTTACGTAACACCTGGCCATAATGTGAGTTTTGTGGCCAGGTGAAGACGTAAAATTGTGTACTCATCACGGGCAGTAAAAAAGACAGCCCTCTATCGCATATTTACAACCCTCGCCTACGGCTCGGGTCTCAAATACCTGCGATTTCGGGCTTTCTTTCTTTTACAGCCCTTGTTAAGTAATGTACTATTACGTAACACCTGGCCATAATGTGAGTTTTATCGCACGCTGCGCGCACGGTAAAACTCGCATTGTGGCCAGGTGAAGACGTAAAATTGTGTACTCATCACGGGCAGTAAAAAAGAAAGCCCTCTATCGCATATTTACAACCCTCGCCTACGGCTCGGGTCTCAAATACCTGCGATTTCGGGCTTTCTTTCTTTTACAGCCCTTGTTAAGTAATGTACTATTACACTTTAGTACCTTGTCTATTTAGCGTCATGTTTAAACTGCCATTGAAATTGTCATAGCGGGTAAAGTGACGAGGTACTAAAGTGTAAACATATTTATGGCGTCGACTGTACATACCTGATATGTATGTTACTTTACCGCTCGTGTTTAGTCGACATTACCGTACTGCCGTCCTACCAAAGAAAGCGGATAACTGCATAGTACGAGTAATAGTATAAGCATTTTAAACTTAATATTGTTATTAATAGAGTATATAATGGTTCTATTACTACATTGCAGTTAGATGCCTTCTTTGGTAGGACGGCAGCGTAACTTTGTTTACATTTATTCACTGCCATAATGTCGCAAAATAAAAGCTAAAAATTGTGAATACGTGGCATTGTTAAACAAACTTTATGATATCTTTACTTCTGAGGAAGACTCTAGGCCATCGAAATATAATAAGTATGGAAGAGTAATCGACACGCTCAAAATCTGCCCCACTGACTTAGTGCCGGCGGGGGTGGAGCTATTAATGAGTGCCGAACTGTCTATCAGTCGACTTTCTGACGTAGTGTCAAACAGTTGTTTACAATCACAAAAGAAAAAAATCGATATTAATGATTACCGGATTTAAATGACGCTGCAACCATGCCAAGTTGCATTGTAAATTGGTGCAGGACCCACACAGATGCAAAACAAAGCGATATTTATTTTCATTAGTAAGTTATTGAATTTTTAATATTCCCATACCAAAATGTCATGGCCGATGTTATGCAATATATCTTTGAAAAATGTGAATTACAAGCAACTACTTACTTCGAATGAATAGGAAATTAAATTTTATGTCAATATTGTTAGTTTATGTACATAAAAAAAAAACGAAAAATGACCTTTTTAAGTTTTCCAAAAAATGTAGAACGCCGTCTGGCTTGGGTGGATGCAGTTCGTCGCGAATTGCGAAACGAGAATTGGATGCTTAGCAAACATTGCAGGATTTGCAGCATCCATTTTGATGAATCGGATTATGTCATCTCAAAAACTGGAAAACATTTTTTAAAAGTCACAGCGGCCCCAAATTGTACAGTGCGTTGTGAACATTTATTTACAATAATTTAATGAATATTTAAATGAATATCAGACGTCGAGGAGTTTATCACAGGTCTATTAGATATGTTTAGATGCTAAAGACTATTTGATGCTGACTACTCTTACAACATAATATCTTCTGATATACTATTTTACAACTTTATAATAGTGTAACATAAGTATGTTAAATGATTCAAGGGGAACAATCATTCAATCATATAAAAAAATATTAATAAAATTCATTATTCAATTACTGTGTTGTTTTTGTATTAAACCATCCACGACAAATGTTGAAAGACATGGCCGCGTTCAAATAACCCTTATGAAAAAAAATATTGACAAATGGAAATCTTGTGTCAGAGAGCTTGTAACCAATTGCAGATTTTTGTCTTTCAAACGGTATAAAACCTTACTGAAATTACTGTCTACTCAAACGTTATACCAGCATCTGACATAAATGACTTCATACCTTAACTCAATTAGTATTTAGTTGATTATTGAAACCACTCGATACATAAGATCTTTTCATTTCAAAAAGTGGGCGTTTTGGAGCGGATTTGTCAGTCGTTTTTGTTAGACGTTACTCTTCCATACTTATTATATTTCGATGCTCTAGGCAAACTTGTTTCAGCCAAATAAGACAGAAGGTCAATGTCGTGTCATATTAGGAGGTGAAAAATCCAGTAGAGAACAGAGAAAGGCAATTACGCAACTGACAAGAGCATAGATAAATAAAATGAAGTGATAATGATATAAATGTATACCTTTTTATTATTTACTAGCTGTTGCGGGCGACTCCGTCCACGCAGAAAAATAAAACAAATTTCATGTCACTCAGGGTGAATGTAGCTTTCCAATGGTGAAATAATTTTTGAAATCGGCACAGTGGTTTTTGACTTTATTCATTACAAACATACACCCACACAAACGTACTAAAATACAAATCTTTCCTCTTTATAATATTAGTGTAGATTTGATTAATGTCAATTAGTGGCTACCTTTTCCGTTAAGATACTCGTTATTTCAAGAAGTTCAATTTATTGTTACGACACAAACTAGTTATACCATATAAACTATATCTGTATATAAACATATCATTAATCTTTGATTTTGAGCAAATACTAGAATCTATTAGAATATACAATAATAGGAATAAGGTTAAGGACACCAATGTATGCTTGGTATACGTTTAACAGAAAGATTTGCCATAGAATATAATTTTAAATGAACACATGTGCATCCTGCATTCTCAATCCAAGTTAATTAACTATAAGCCCTCGCTACATTAGCACTCGTCGTGCAAAGATACCGTATCTGTGCAATAAATAAAGATGCGGCCACACTACTGTCATTAGTCGAAGCTAATCTAGTCCTTATGTGCATAATAATCAAAGGGCACTGGGTTAATTTGCTTGAAGAATATTGTCATTTTTGTTTTCAGTGGCCACGGTTGATTTTGACATAGTTATTTAGAGGACCTCAAAATACACATAGATAAATATAATTTATGGCGTTTAATAATATCGGAGCCGAGATATTTAAGATGTGAAATGTTCAGTTTTTGGTACTAAAAGTAAGCCTAGGTAAGAATATTAAATATCTCGGCTCCGATGCACTTAAGAGTATTACATTACATAACAAAACCTGTTTATTTTGAATAATTTTATCATAATTTACCACTTTTACTAATGGCCGCTCACCTTGAAAATGTATGACTTTTACAAATGACAACACTTTTACCCAAATCCGTTTTTAATCAAGTAAATAAAGAAGGGGATTCATTTATTTGTGTTTACGAGTAAACTGTACGAGTATCGAGTTAAAAATGCTTTAATTGAGCATTAGAATTAAAAAGGTTTTTGTTGGAATCTAGTTTGTGAACTGGTTAACATCCTAACAACATGATTGCTTGGAACAATAAATTAGTACCTAACTGGCGCACTAAGAGACGTCAATTAAAGGGTATAGCCGGGTAAGCATGGCGAAACTGCCCTTAGCGAAAAAAATAATTTCCTATTAATGGGTTATTAACCTTTACATATATAGTGCTTTCACCAAAAATTAAGCCTCAAATCTTTCAGGTTTAAAAAAAAATCGCATAAAAAGAAATAACATTTTTATTTTATTTTAGCCAAAGTACTAATCCGATTTCTTTGTAATTTGGATATGTTGTATATACTATTAAGGTCGCTTTCTAAAAAAAAAAATATTTAATTATCTCATGAAAAAAATCGAAAAAAATCGAGTTAACAATTTTCAAAAAAATAAAAAAAATACGTGCAAAATTGCGACAATTACCTAATTTACATATTTTATGTAGAATTTAATAATGTTTAACATATAATTTTTTTAATAGCTAAAATCGGGATTAACAGTGTGAAAAACTTGAATTTGTAACATCCCATACATTCTTTTCAAACAAAATAACTTCTACGTATTACACTATGAAATTCTATTTCCAACGCATTTTGAATTTGGAACGCGACTTATTTTACTGAGTGCATAGGTACTCATGCGAACCTTAAAATCCGTGGCTGTATGCGGCTAGGGCTTACGGCATTCAGACAATTAAAAAAAAACAAAAAGGCGGGAATGGTACAATGGCACGAATTTTATACTGAGCCTTAACGGTTGCGAGATGTCTGTTCCTTCATTGAATAATTAATATGAAGATTTGAAAAAACTTTTTTCGAAAAAATACCAGGTGAAATCGTTATATATTCTCGCTTATGATTATATTTGTTTACAACTGCGAAGATCCGTGACAGAGTATTTCGAACAAGAAAGTCGTTACTCCTTAGAGGAAAATGTAGGTTTTGTCATTACTTAATTAGTGTATTTAGCCCTAGCCGCATACAGCCACGGATTTTAAGGTTCGCATGAGTATGCTAAAATAAGTCGCGTTCCAAATTCAAAATGCGTTGGAAATAGAATTTCATAGTGTAATACGTAGAAGTTATTTTGTTTGAAAAGAATGTATGGGATGTTACAAATTCCAGTTTTTCACACTGTTAATCCCAATTTTAGTTGTTAAAAAAAATTATATGTTAAACATTATTAAATTCTACATAAAATATGTAAATTAGGTAACTGTCGCAATTTCGCACGTATTTTTTTTATTTTTTTGAAAATTGTTAACTCGATTTTTTTCTATTTTTTTCAAGAGATAATTAATTATTTTTTTTTTTAGAAATCGACCTTAATTGTATATACAACATATCCAAATTACAAAGAAATCGGATTAGTACTTTGGCTAAAATAAAATATAAATGTTATTTCTTTTTATGCGGTTTTTTTTTAAACCTGAAGGATTTGAGGATTAAATTTTGGTGAAAGCACTACATTATGTAAAGGTTAATAACCCAGTAAAAGGAAATTATTTTTTTCGCTAAGGGCAGTTTCGCCATGCTTACCCGGCTATACCCTTTAATTTTTAGTGACGTGTTGTCTTATTCTATTGCTATAGGAAAGAATGTAACCGCAGTTAATAAATAGGTAGGTAAATAGGTAGGTAGGGTAAATAAAGAGGTGTGGAAAATGTACACATGCTGTGCTATTCCTAGATTAATGAGGCCCCAGAAAACATTAAAAAAGGAACAAGGAAATAAAACACATTTTACAGTGAAGACAGTAAAATTTTGCCGCGAGCTTTAACTGTTTTGGAACCAGTTTCGATCGTTAAGCTCATATCTAGGTAAGTACCTCTGGCGTAAACGAGTCAATGTTCATGATATAGGTTCTGCTTTTTTTCAGGATGTAGTTCAACACCCACGTTCAAACCCGTGTGGTTGCCGGATTAGAATAGTGCCACTCCATATCTTCCCGTGGATGTCGTAAGAGACGGCTAAGGGAATAAAGGCTTATAGTACTGTTAGGCGATGGGCTTGCAACCTGTCACTAATACACTGGTAATCATCTCAGCCTAAGTGTGTAAAATGTGGTTACAGAATTATCAAAGACTTTTTTGGAGTTGTTGGTAATTTTGTAGCTCTGCCTACCCCACATTTTGTATGTAGAACACGCCTTCGATTTTCAAAATGAAAACGACTACGATTGCGAGTGCGTTAGGCAATAGCCCCTCTGGTCAGAAACATTATTCTCTGTCATAGGCAATAGTCTAGTGAAGTAAATAATATAATGATAATTGCAACTAACATTAAATTTTGCAGGAACTCCACGACCTCCGTGTGTCAATTTAATTCTACGTCATCGTTGCGTTGGTATTACCACTACACATAACGACCGCATTCCTCAAGTGATTTACTAATACTAAATCGTACCAATCCAGTACGAGGCTCCCCTAAAAACTCGACTTCCGTGTCGCGACCCAATAACCACTAAGGAAAGCACCTTTTTATCAACAACACATTGATTTAAAAGGCAAATAACAGTAGCTCACAAATTTCACCTGGAACCATTATGGGCTCATATCTTAGACTGTGGTAAAAGGGACAAGCGACGAGGAGTTAATATTCAAAAAAGTTATGGCATGGAAAAGGCGAACGAGCACATAGACCATCTGATGGTAAGTGTAATCTGTTATGACCCATAGACCTTTGCATTCTCAAGGCTGCAATCTTAAGACTGCAAATGGGTCTTATCTTAAGGATGCCTCTATACTAGCGATTTTCAGGCAGATTGGCAGTAGTCTTATCCCCACACCGGAACACAGCAATGCGAACACTGCTACTTGAAGGTAGATTAAAGGATAGGATGGTGGTAACGATCCGGATGGATCTTGCACGAATGCTAGTCATTTTATATAAGAGTAAAAGGTTTCTGAAGAATGCTTTTTGGTGCAGACACAGATAAAGGGGAAGGTTCCGTGAATGTCTGGGAGCATAAACTGGACAGAGGAATTGATGGGCTTAATAATACTGAAGAAACAGCGCACTAAAATTTTCAACAATGTTAATTTACCAGCAGTGACTCAACTTACAAAAATGTTTTTCTATGTATACAGCGTCCGATGAACGCGATCATAATCATGTTTTACTTGCAAAAAGAAATATATAATCGCAAGCATTTTTTTTTTATTTACATATTATCGTAGATCAACGGGATAATTATAATCTACATTATGTCAATATATTATACGACTTTAGACGAGTGACTTCATGAATAGCAGCGTATGTGACATAAGCGACCATAATTATCTTGTGATGGCGTTGACTATAAAGCTTGAATTTCTTACATCTCAATCCTAATTTAACTTCCTAAAAAAGGGCCTTAACAATCCAACTGACAGGTAAAAATAGGCCAGCGGTGGGTTGGATACGACACGTGTGCACGAACTTCAAACCTCGCGTTCTCTTGTCCATTGGCCCACACCAAAATGGACCGTTTGGTCGGGACTAATTAATTTCGTGGACATTTGTGGCGTAATAAGCCTATCAAATGGACATTCAAACAACGCCGGCGCAGCAAACGGTGACCAAAATGATTTAACACATTAAGAACCGAGAACTCCGTATCGAGACCAATTTGTACTGGAATTATTGGGGCTGGTACTGAATACGTTTATGGTATTGCGTTTATCGGTAGCTATTAAGGGTAATTATTGAAGGTGACTTTAGTTAGACTGCTAGGTATGCTATAATTAAAATTCTGCATTAACTGAAGGATGTGAAGACGTTCATTGAATAGAAAACGGACACAATCCAAAATGAGTCAGTGTTGCATTTTAAAATTAGAAGCTATTCGTATAAGATTTTTAATGCAAGAGTAAATTATTTTGGAAAGTGTCCGTTTTGTATTCAATGAGCGAAGAGTCAAGTGGGGTGTTTGCTCAACGATACCTACTTACTTGAATTTTAGTATACGCTTCTCAATTAAATTTTCATGAAATTTTGTAAGAAATATACTAATGTACTTTGGTACTAATTTGTTTGTTCAGCTTTCACAGCGGATATTTTGAATAAAAAAATGCCTTTGTTCATTAAATCGCTGCTGAGACAATTCGAATGAATTGTGGAATGGCGGATATCCGCTGCGAAATCGTACCAAACAAACAAACAAACAAATAATTATTAGTAGATTCGGATACACCAAACAAAAATGTTGTTAGTTTATTTTGAAACATAACCAGACCTAGGAATATTCGGGGCAAAATTAAATGACAGCTAGGGATTGCCTATATCGATAAACTCAATTATCGATGCTTTTCCCATATATTAGTGCTCGCTCCAAGTTTTGTTTGTAAAAATAAAATATGATAGAAAGTATGCATTGAAACAAAATAGCAAAATAACACTGGTTATTCTTTATTTTAAAAGGATTTTTTAACCTTCACTCATCATCATCATATATTTTTTCCGTAGGTATTGTGAATTTCAGAATGACTGTCCCATTTACGATTGTTAAATTAAACGACTAGAATTGGTTAGGAGTAAAAACAATATGACGATGATGAGTGAAGGTCATAAATCCTTTTAAAATAAAGAACGACCAGAATTATGTTGCTATTTGGTTTAATTTGAATACTTTAAAAAATAAACTATTTTTACAATCTAAACTTGGAGCGATCACTAGTATAATGGGAAAAGCATCGATAATTAAGTTTATCGATATAGGCAATCCCTAGCTGTCATTTAGTTTTGCCCCGTATATTCCTAGGTCTGAACATGACAATACTGCTCAAACTCAAGGTGGTATGTATATAAAAAAATAAGAAATAGCGACTCCATGTTTTTTAGAACCACAGTGTGCTACAAAATATTCTATCCTTAGCTTTCAACAACGAACAAACATGAGCACCGTTAGTATTTTTCTGTCTAATTTAATTCATGAGCCAATATCAAAAAGCGAGCGACAAAACCGGCCGAAGTGGCGGTGACAATCAGAAATGGGAAAACGGAATCAATCAAGCCGAAACCGGAATAAAAATAAACGCGTTTTGTGTTTGAGGGCCGTGATTTGGAACCGTGGAGCCATTAGAGAAGCGATTTTATTTTTAATATATTTTACACTACTCAAGAATTTATATGAAATTTGTTTAAGTATATTTCTATAAAAAATTACGTAATTTTGGCGTAACTTTAACCAGTGAAATTACTATAGGCATTCCATCTATCTTGGTCCTTGGCGACGCGTGGGTATTCTTAGGATCGCAGTCTTGAGACTGCACATGCCTATGGGTCACAAATCCCAATAACAGGTGAACTGGGTGCGGTTGAATTCTGCATGCCATGAAAAAAAAACAACCATTATAACTATAAATACTGAAACATTTGACACGGCTCTATAGCTCTAGAAGCATAGGAGTGGATCAGATGTTGGATAATAATAATAATGAGATTTCGCATCCGGTCGAAGCTGAATATTTGGAAAGATGGCAACTTGACAGATTGATTCGTTAACCTAAAAAATCCCTAAACCTAAACCTCTTTTCCAATTTTTTTATAAAAACGAGCCGGTTTCGAGTGCGTGATCATGATCACAAACAAACAAGTGATTATATTGGTCATATATATAATATACAGTGCGATAGCTCTTAGAAGGTGCTTTGGGTTTGCACTTGTCTCTCACTTGCTCTCATACGCTCTTATTAAGAGCGAAAGAGAAGCACAAACCCGAAGCACATTTGGGTGTTTGTTCCGAATCACTTTCGTGGACACATTTTTGTACACGTAGCTGCAGATCGTTCGATCTAAGATTACCGGACATCTAACAAATATCCAAAAAAACGCTCGAATAATGACCCAAACAAGTAAATCGCTGGTTTAATGGCCACACCGACTGGGAAGGAGAGGGTGTTAAATCGCATGAAAACAAGCGAGTAATTGATTAATGAGCGGCGCCGGCGCCGACCTTGCACTCTTTCGATTCCCGAACAAAACCATTTTGTTTTCTACTTGCTAATTGAGCTGTTCCAGGTTTTTACATAAAGTATTGTAGTCTTGTGGATTCCAAACTAAACGCACGGTTGCACAAACGTCTTTTAAATTAAATATCATGTTATGTCACGTGCTGTTTCTACGTCGTCCAATTAGAAATACGCAGGTGTGTCAATGTCAATCAATAAATTTTATCTCCGGCACTAGTAGAATAATTAAATAAAAACGAATAGATAGGTTATTTGCTGAAACCGGAGCGAAGCGAGGGCGGGTCGTTAGTCATATATAAACATAGAAATAATGAAAACCAAATTAAAATAAACTTGTTTTTTTGGCGATTACCAATCCTTTCAGGAACTTATGGTAACTTAATTTTACTAATTCAAAAATTTTCTGACTAGTCACTTAATTGCTTTAGTATCTATAGTATACTTTAATACTTAAATAAGAATACTGTTTAAATTGTGAGATAGGACGGAACTGTCAGTGTGCGAGCATACGACCCGGGTGAGCATATTTCGCGGGTGGTAGGACCTTGTGCAGGGTCCGTCCGGATCGCTACCACCATCTTATCCATTATCCTACCGCCAAACAGCAGTGTTCGCATTGTTTTATTCCGGTTTGGGGATAAGACAGCCGGCGAAATGACTAGCATAGAGGCATTCCATCTTAGTCCTCAGGGTTGGCAACGCATTTGCAGTCTTAGGATTGCATTGCAGTCTTGTGAATGCGAATGTCTATGGGTCACAGTTTCCACTTACCATCAGGTGGCCTGTGTGCTCGTTTGTCTTCCCCAAACCATTAAACCCGAACTTAACAGATTCTTTAAAATATCGTAAATTTATAAAACGCTATGTGGCTTTACTTTATAAGTATGAAGAAACCCAATTTATTTCACCATGAAAATTTACCCCTTTTTATGTTAAAGAGGGCAGAAATAACCCTAGAAACTACTTTTAACTACGCGATAATTAAATGCAATACTTTGCAGAATAGTTTTCGGTGCACTTGTTGGTATAAACTACATTGTTTTCTGTTGTTCAGCTTGTTGTTGGAAATATCTTGGTGGTTTTGTTGTTAGGTATTAAACTTTTTGTATAATAAAAGTTAATTTTAAGACTAGTAAGATTATCTGAAATCAATTATTTGGTCCGCTCGGATCGGTACCCGCCAACTTATTCTTTAACCTAACGCCAAGCAGCAGTGTCTGCATTCTGTCAAGATGTCATATCAAAAAAATGTACTGTTGAGATAATCAATTCATACATACATACATACATTAAATCAGGCCTGTTTCCCAGAGGGGTAGGCAGAGACCACTTCTTTCCATTTGCTACGATCTTGACAAATTTCTTTCGCTTCTTCCACATTCATACATCGAGTCATGCACGCACGTCGGTTTCGGGTACTTAAGATTCGGCCCTTTTCTAGTATTTCTCCGATTTGACTTGAAAAAGTACGCCTAGGGCGGCCCCTTCCGACCCGTCCACTCACTTTCGATCTGTACATATCTCTTTCGTCAATCTTCTTTCATCCATCCTTTCCAAATGACAACCATCGAAGCATGCCCTTTTCAATCTTAGTCACTACATCTTCTTTTATTCCACATTTCTCTCTGACTTTTTCATTCCTTACTCTATCAATCAGTTTCACACCACACATACTACGCAAAGAGCGCAATCAATTCATTGTTAATATTATGTTTAAGATTAACTGACTGTCGGGTTTCATGCATCTTGGAAAGCACTGGTAGATTTTTAATGTGTAAAAGTGCTCGTGTCTGCTTACTGCGTATTTTTTTAATGATAATCGGCGGCAATAGGCTAAATTTGAGGACTTGAGAAAAAAACCCTGCATCTCCAGCGGACCTATTGGCTAACGCACTCGCAATAGCAATCGACTTAGAAAGTGAAACAATTATTTTCATTTTGTATGTAGACAACCCTTCGATTTTCAAAATGAAAACGATTACGATTGCAAGTGCGTTAGGCAATAGCCCCTGTCAATTATGATGATTTAGGATCGTATTGATAAACTCATCGTGGCTGAGATGCCCGTCACAAGTTAACGTCAAGAAGAAGTAAAAAGGAAGTAGCAACTGGACACAATTTAAATTGAAATTAAATAATCTGTTTCCATGAGTTTTATAATCTATGCCAAAAAGAAGCAATATTGTCACCAAGATAAACCTAACCTTACTCACCACCCAATGTACACTGAAAATAACCTCTACTAGTAGTAAGGTAAACGTCCGAGAGCTCGACATGTCAACAGAAAATATTTATTTGCGTCGTGATGTCATGTTCATTTATACATTATATACAAAACATTTTCATGTGATTTGGGAGAGGACCTTTACTTTTGTTAAACGGAATTTGTTTCATATGGTAACCATATGGAAATTTTTCAAAATGAAAAGACATGTTCGTCAATTGGATTGTATGAGTAAATGTCAGGGGCTTTTGCTGGCAGTCTTTTTCTTTATTAAAAAATTGGCGAGTGAAATATCAAAGCCACAAACATTTCTCATTGCTAAAATGAGGTGGTGACAAAAGTAGTGTTAATCTTATTTTGTTAATTGCAATTCAAGGTATGGGGACAATTACTTGTACAGCGAGCACTCGGAAGTTCACCTTACAGCAAGCTGTCAAGTCTTGAGATTGCAAATATTAGGTGCAGTGTGCTTCTTTACCTTCTCCATGCAAAAAACAAAGTAAATAGGTACGTATCCAAGTAAGCCTTCTGTTTAACATAGTTGCGACGTCGTTGTTTACGATTAGCCGTTGTTAAACCCGAGTGAAACAAGGTGTAATACCTTACATTAGCGCGCTACGAACTAGACGGTAGACGGTACCGCCAACTAAACTGTTTTATAGTTTAATTACGCGTTCGCGGTAACCGCTATTTAGTGCGTTGACCAGGCTAAAATCACCATAGTGCTATTTAACTGCATTTTTTTTTATAAAACGATATCGCCTTTGACGTTTTATTGTACTGTCAATGTTTTATGGTTAAATAAATTCTCATAAGAATTAAAGAAATTCGCTTACATGAGAATATTCTAAGCATGCAGTACAAAAAGTACGACATTTTTACAATTTAAATTAATTACAAACAGGTTTTGATAACTTTTACTTGACATTAAATGGCGGCCGAGTTAGAAAACAATACCAAAGCATGTCAAAAGCAATAGGGTTTAACGACTGGAATAGAGTCCCGTTTGGATGTAAGTTGTCCGTTTCAAAATTTGCAACTAAATATTGAACAAGCTCACCGTATTAGAACTCAATACTTTTTTCCTTAATAAGCTTTCCTTTCCTTAATGTAGGTATTTAAAATTACTTTGAAAAAATTAAGTAAAAAGTCCAGTCAGCAACTCAATCATTTAACATTTAGTAGTTACGTAAAAAAAACCTACAGCCAATTTCCGTTTTCATAACTTCGTTACTGTTTTGCAGTTAGATACCTTATTAAGGTATCTAACTGCAAAACAGTAACGAAGTTCACTTTTAATCGTATTTTAATGATAATATTCCAGTGGTTTACTTTACAAATTCATTTAAATTCAATTTAATTTTAAGCATTCCAAATATGATATTTTATCCATCTGGTTATCCAACAAATAAAGCGGCCAGTTACTTTATCTGCAAAAGCAACAAAAAGCCGCCATAACACTTCAAACACCAGTATTTTTCACCTACCCGCAGGTATGGAGATTACGCACACGACTGTACTGCCCTCTGCTGCCAAAAGAAACATAAAATAAAACTGCTGTAGTAAATGCAACCTAATTACCAACAACAACGACATAATTTGCTATAGCTTCAGATTCAAAGATACGGTCTTTTAGGTTTAGTATGTAGAGCTGGCTACCCGCCAAACGCGAATAATTTGATAAAATGCCCACCATCCGTTTATTGCGGGATTTTATGCGCTCTTCATTACCTTTTTTGTGTACTCAAGGACTATAATGCCTTACAACGTTGGCAACTTTGTAATAAATGTTACAGTAAGTTAGTCAAGTGACTAAGTACTTAGTGACTCGTGTTATTCATATGGTGTAGCGTTTGCTAACGAGTTGGTTATAAAGACTAGAATCGTGTTCTTACACTAAATTAACTCTAGGGAAGATTCTTACTCTAGTCACTCTAACCTTTTCTTTTCCAAAAAAATATGTGTTTCGCTAGCATTGGCACATTTTAATGAACTACCTTTTTACTTTCTTGTAGAACTTTTCGGTTTTTCCTCGCACTAGAGTTGTAGGTTATGGTAAATAAAATATAATTATGGCAAATTAAATTACATATCAGTGTTCGCAATGTTGTTTTCCGGTGTGGGGAAAAGACAACCGGTGAAATTACAAGCATAGAAGTATTCCATCTTAGTGCTTGGAGTTGGCAACGCTTTTGCGGTCTTAGGATTGCAATTTTAAGATTGTAATCTTGAGAATGCAAGTGTCTATAGTTCACTGATCTCGCTTACCACCAAGAAGCCAGTGTGCTCGTTCACTATACAAAGAAAAGTGATATCTTAACTCAAATGAAAGAAGACCACGATTAAAACGTCAATTAAGTTCCGTTTTAAATTTATTGCAGTATATTATAGCTTCACCTGTGACCATTTCGAACTCTTTGCAATAATTAAACTGTTTCACTGCCTCATCCTAATTAAGCTGAAATTTATATTCGAAAGCGAGCTTTATTCCATATTTCGTGCTGCGAAGCAAATTTACAGTGCAAAATGACACTATTGTATCACCTAATCAAATTGCTCTACACCATAAACAGTGAAAATTTGTCGTGTTTTCAAAGTCCACGTCGATAACATAAACATTATAAAACCATTTTCGTTATATTGAAGTTATATCGTACCGCTAGCGAGATATGACACAGTTTTGAAAGGCAACGGTCGGGGACATAGACTATTTTGTATTTTAACTATAGTACATTTTCCCCGCACCACGGTGCTAATAGATTGGTGTTGTGTGAAACTGTCCAACTTGTTCGCAGATAATTGAATTTTGTTAACCAGCCAACTATTGGTCTGCAAAAATATGAGGCAATAACGGAACCAATTTTCGAGGAGACGAAACTTTACGTGCATAAAAGGTGTGTGAGATTTTTTAGGCATAAGGATGGGCATGGGCAAAAATGTGTGTACGGTACCCGCCACAAATGCTTTTTCAATAAGGAGGTAGTTTTGATAGCTGATTGCGGCCTTATTTAATTTTCTATTGGCGAAAGTTTTGGACAGATCAGTCGCTGAGTGTTTGGCATGTCACTCTATGTTTACTCTAACTTTTGTCAGAAAAAATCTTAAAGTGAAGCTCATTTTTGGCTTAACGGCTCTGTAAATAAATAAAATTGTTGGATTTAGACAAATGACAATGCTAGCGAGATTCACGAGAGGCTGTTGAATTTTAAAAGAGTGACTGTCTGGTGCGCATTTTAGGCTGAAAGCATAATTGGTCCTTATTTTTTAGAGAACGAGGCGTGTTCCGTCCTAACATTTAATCGTAAAAGTTACCGGCATTATATTCGTAGTTTTGTTTAGCCAACATTGCAAGGAATAGTCATCATCTGACAGTCAACGTCAGACATCTGGTGTAACACAATATTGGTGCCATTTGCCAAACCCTAGATAAACTATCGATTTGTTGAAACACAAATCCAACAGGTTCTCGGATCATATGATTCGGAAGGACACTTGGCCTCCAAGATCACATGACTTAACGCATTTTTTTTGGGATTGTCTAAAATCGTATGTCTATAAGCTACAGACTGTTCATCACCTAAAGATTAACATAGCACGTGCAGTGTTTATAAAAAAGACAAAAGTCTCATTATGTCTAAAAGTGATGAACAAAGCTGAAACGGTTCATTTTAATGATGTGGGATTAATGCTGAAGAGTAAGACTTTTGAAAATTAAATATATATTCTTTTTTGCAATCAATCTGTTTGTATCATTGAAAATGTATTTTTATAAACACATCCCACACAACCTGGGCGCTTATCTCATTTTGCTGTTTCTGTTTGTATGACCTATTTAATGACACCACCATGATTGCGAGAGCGGCATGATTGGGATTGAAGCGAGTACCAAAACTCCCATTGTCCATTTTGAATGGATTTCTGTTTTTTTTTTTAATATTTATAATGTTCAGGCCAAACAGCAAATCTGTGATTGTATTCATCACACATAATTTTTTATTTATTTGTTGTCCATTTGTTCATTTCTATAGAATAATAAACTGACCGATCTTTAACGGACATTAAAATTGGAATAACTAGACAGTAGCTATTACAAATATGAATGTTTAGTTTATTTTTAATATTCTATTCATTTAAAACAACTACGCTTTTTTATTATTGTTGATTAAAAATTCACTGAACAGTCATCATTAACCTGACCTATTTTCATTTAAAAAAAAACATCATACATAACAAAATAGAAACCTCACTACTCTATCGATCTCAGTGGACGTCCTACTCGTATCTCTACAGAGTGGACATCAAAGGAAGTAGGTCTGTAGTATCAATAACGTGTGCTGTATAAATCATCTATACGCAATGAGGGATGTGTGGTGGCTTGGTGCAAGCGTTAGGCGCAAGACGGTATGACAAGAATCAAGACAATATTATTATCATTACATAGTATAAAACAAAGTCGCCCGCTGTCTGTCTGTATGCTTAGATCTTTAAAACTATACAACAGTAACTTATAAAATTATAACACGCATGATAGAGGTTCAGTATTTTGATTGAAAACTATTTTATTCCCGCACTTTCTGCATAGGGTTTGAATAAACAATTAATACATTTTAAACATAAAGTTAAGCTCTCAAATATCAACCTTAACAATAATTGGTAGCATTTAAAAATGCAAAGACTATAAATGTTCCTTCGTTGCTTTTATGCAAGAGTGTAGCACCTCAAAATGAGTTGCTGTTCCATTTAAATTCAGAACACTTTCTACTTAATGTTTTCTAACGTGGCTACATAATTATTAACTAGTTTTTAGAGTTGTTAGTAATTCTTTAGCTCTGCCTACCCCACTCTGGGAATAAAGGCGTGAGCTTAAGTGTGTGTGTGTGTTTTCTAACGTCATCATTTTGAGTTGTAGCAGTATTGTAGCAGCAACTGCTACTGTTCGCCCTACGCTACTAACTTAAGGCCCTCACGATAAAAAGGGTCCAATAATCAATAAGGAGTTTAATCCCGCGGGCAGCGGCCGGCTCCTTCATTGGACGCTGCAAATTGACAGAGTAGGGAAGAAGCCTTACTATTCCTACTGGATGGGACTCGTTTAAGTTTGCCATTGTTTCTACGTTAAAAATAATTAAACAGACACATGTTAATGTAAGCTTTACTTCTTAGAGTGACGATAATCTTGCTATTAATTAATATACAAGCTGATAGTTTTTTTTTAAATCCAGTTTTGTACTACGAGTATAGCTTGAACCCAAATAATTGTATTGTAATTATTATCCAAGTAAGTTTGCGAAATTTCTAGTTTAACCAATGACTTCTCATCACAACTTCTTCTCCTTTCGTGTCGGCAAGAACTCGGGCTAAATCTTACTTGCCCAGAAAGCGGCTACCGTGGTAGCCCTCTGGTTACTGGCAAGTAAGTCCTCACGCGAGCAGGTGGTCGGGCACGCGGGACAGTTAGTGAGGTGTAACATGGTTTGCAGGGGTTCTCCACATTCACAGTTAGCGTCTGCGCTACTTGAGTACCCCCACCGACACAATGACATGTTATCTTTGTTTCGGCCAACCTGGGTCCTCAGCCTATTTAGACTTCTCCAGGTGGGCCAAGGTTCCTTATGGCCTGGAGGCAGATTTTCGTTGGGGGGTACAGTGAATATGGATACTCGCTTGCCCAAAGCCTGCACCTCACGCAGTATTAGAGAGTTATTTTATAAACTTATATTAGTTACCAAAATATGTGTATTATTTAAATAATGACTCTTCAAGCCATGTCTATCCTAAACTAACTCCTCCCCTATCCCAAGGGCCCCAACAGTATTAGATCCTAATAACACAGGAGATTGTTTTGACACACACAAAGCGATCAAAACGTTTATTTATCGGAAAACCTTTTATTTTCCGTGTTTTCAGCCGGTTTTAACTGATTGGATTGAAGGCTCTTTTATTTTTTGTTTCGTTGGGCATTTTAGTTACATTCGAGTTTCTCTTTGTTTAGATTTTTTCAATTTTTTTTTAAGTGTCAAGCCTTTTTACAATAGAACACAACCGATATGGCGTGTCGTGAATCTTCGTTCGCGCAGACACAAACAACGATTCCGATGATTTCCGAAAGCACGATTAAAATCCACTATCAGACGTGTATGTAATAGTTATAAGGTGCAAATTAAATTGCTTCTATTTTTTCCATCTCACTCACGCAAGTCACGCACGTTTGACGGCGGACTGAATGACACGCGGGCGCGCGTCCACATGGCGTCACTAATAACCAATAATAGCACAGAACACTGTAACCGCGCAACGCAAGTCTAAAGCAAGCAAGTTTTACAAAGAATAATCGAGTCCATCGCCTACTTATAAAGAACCTTTTAAAACACTGAATTTAGCAGAAACAAAAGCTGTATAGTAGTCGTATAACTGCATCCGTAGCTATATTTGAACAAGAACGTGCAAGCCTCTCACGAATAGTTTTTGTTGGCTCCTCGAGTGCTCTATCTAGACTCTTGAATTGCAAATAGACTGCGGTAGGAGTTAATTTTTTAGAACAAGACGTCGTATAATAGCTGTATTGGGACTTGGGAGTATGCATGCGGTGCTGTAAAAATGTGCTAAAAGTGCTGGTGAATTTTGTGTTTGCTTTTAAAGGTGGAGAGTAACTGAAGCCTATTCCATTTTGGGATACCACCTATACATAAAAAGGCTACATAAATTATTTGCTACAAATTGAATATAAAATTTTTGTGCATTTTTTAGGGTTTCTCTTGAAGATGGAGTAATTTCCATTCTTTACTATTCCGAGCCTTCTCTTTAACACTAATACTTCTTCTAATAGTTCTTCTTGGTCTCTCTTATTAAGTGCAGTCAAAGTCATAATATACAGGGTGTCCCAGAAACCGACGTCAACCCGCCTAGGGTTAATTGAGCAGCTCATAAATTAATGAATGAGTGAATGAATGATATTTATTTTCCAAAGTAAGTCACAGTATACATTGCATGGTACCTACAAGAAAATAACATTGGAATCGTATATATACATGCATTTTAATATAATAAAAATAGAAATAAGAAGTAAGGATAACAATAACAATACTGAACTAAGGAGTTATCACCGTTAAGGATTGTCTTAAAATAAGTCAAAACATTACAAATAATTTCGTGTGATTGTAATTAACTTAAAAATATCAACCCTCTCGCTGCCAACCGCAACTTAATAAAAGAAGGGGCGATATTTAACCCCAGACAAGGTATTTAAGATTTTTTTAACCCTTTACGTTAAAAAAATAAGGCGTTTACCACCTGGAGCTTGTTAGCGCGTCACTTATCACATTAACCCTGCTGCTGCCGTAATTACTGATGTAAATAAACGACCGAGGAAGCAAACGTGTTCTATTTTTGGTTTGGGAGTAATCTGATGCAAATTTCAAGCACGAGTGGATATTGTGGCATCATTTTAATTTATATCAATTGCAATTTGAGATAAAAAAACCAATTACGAAATAATCAAGAAATTTGTCAAGATCGTAGCAAATGGAAAGAAGTGGTCTCTGCCTGCCCCTCTAGGAAAAAGGCGTGATTTAATGTATGAATGTATGTAAATCAATTATGATTGCAGTCTTTTTGAACATGCTTAAAAGTTTAAAACGGTTTAGTATTCTCTTAATTTTTCCGCAAAACAGAGGGGTGTTATAAGTTTCGCGTGTGTGTGTGTGTGTGTGTGTGTGTGTGTGTGTGTGTGTGTGTCAGTGTGTGTCTGTGGCACCGTAGCTTTTAAACGGATGAACCGATTTGGATGCGGTTTTTTTGTTTAAAAGCAGATTTTTGGTGGTGGTTCTTAGATATGTTTTATCAAAATTGGTTCAGCCGTTAACTTTTTAGAGGTTATTTTTTCAGACTGTTTTGAGTCCGGGGGTTTTTAGAATGTTTAATATATACTCTTGATATTTCATTTAAAACAAAGTACATTTATTATATTTATCCCTCCTTTTTCAACAATAAACATATTTTTAACTATACAGCATGATTTCAAAACCAGACATTGGATATGAAAGTCACTGGCTGAAAAAAATAAAATGGAGGAAAAGCCTTTGACTCTGTCTCTTTGTAAAGCTTGGCAAGACTTTAGATCGTTTAAAGAAGCCTATTGTCTGACCTCTGTCCAGAAATAAGAAAAAGGAAATATAGACGTCTTTCTTCCTTAATTTAAAATGACACAACTGGTCTTCAACATTTATAGGAAAATCTTCCCTTGTCTATTAATGAGAAGGACGGATATGCAATGGCTTTTTTATGGTAGTTGTGCGTTTTTATTTTAGAAGGTAGTATTTCCGTCCGCCCTGTAGTCTGCAGAAGGAAACGCACTGTGTAGGAAAATAATCATTTGTTTTAAAGAATATTTTTAATCGTTTAGATTTAATAAGAAATTATTTGATCCGTTTAGTGTTTGATTTGGTTACATTTAGAATATAGTAGCTTTTAAACTGTGGGTAATTTAGAGGGTGTTTACAAGTTTTTGCAAGTTAAGTAAGTATAGGTAGTAAAATGTTTTATATGTATAACAAAGGTGGAAATGATCTTCTACTTTAAACGACAACAACATAAACAACATTATGTATTACATTTACACGTTACTGAAGACGTTACGTTTTTGCAAATCCAAACTTAATAAAACAAACCATTGCTTCCTTTACTTTCCTATACTGGGAAATGGTACTGGTTTTCAATACCAGAGTCAAGTCACGCTCTAAATGATTTAAGGGGCAGCTCCCGCCGGCGCTAATTGGTTCCCTTAATGAGACAACTGATGATCTTTGCTAATGAACTGACCCTTAACTGAGTCCGATATCAATCGGTTTATTACCGGGCCCGGGCATGGAAGAAGGTACAGAAATAAATCTCAGTGTGTTTCTTTCTTAGCCATAGATAATAAAAGAGAGGCAGTGGATAGTTTAAATTTATGTAATTCTTTCTAGAGATTTGTATACGTTAAGTGCCAGAATTTTCGGTTTTCATACAAAATGGACCCAATATAGTGTAGCAACTAAATGTAGCAAGTGAATTGCAGATTTCCTCTATTCTTCGGCCATGTTTGGGAGATACCTAGACTCAAATCCGGATAGTAGTTATTAGTTTTTGAATGTGGTATCTCTTTTTTTCCTTTACGATGTAGATAATGAATAAATCCTTTCATATGGGTATCCATGAAATAATGCCTCCAAATTTGAAAATTCTAGACATAGTGATTTACTCATTGCGCTTTCAGTACCGGAAGCATTTTATATCGAACTAGCGACCTACCCTCGCTTCGCTTCGGTTTATGTGAGTATGATTATATAGCCTATAGCCTTCCTCGATAAATAGGCTATCTAACACTGAAGTATATTTTCAAATCGGACCAGTAGTTCCTGAGATTAGCGCGTTTAAACAAACTCTTCACCTTTATAATATTAGTATAGATTTCC
Source organism: Acleris laterana (assembly GCA_963966035.1). Taxonomy (NCBI): domain Eukaryota; kingdom Metazoa; phylum Arthropoda; class Insecta; order Lepidoptera; family Tortricidae; genus Acleris; species Acleris laterana. The sequence continues at coordinate 3,579,752 of OZ014447.1, read as the reverse complement.
GGAGAAAAGCGACAAACCACTTTTGCGCAGAGGGATAGGCGCTGGCAAAATCTAACGAAGCAAAATTCTATAATTAAACCTAGTTTTAAAACAATTCCTATTCCGAACGCCAGTCACGTTTCACCATTGGCAGCTCATCTTAGACTTAATCAATGCCCAGATTCCTGATTTCCATACTAAATGGACCTGATAATCTTATTCTTGGCACTGAATAGCTTAATCTAGGTCTAATCGAGTTATCTATCTGGACAGAGCTTGGAAACTGCTGTTCAATAAAAGGGCGTAAATGTTATTAAAGTCATATTGCAAATATGACTCTTAGAGACAAAGGTAGAAGATTCAATTTGCCTTAGGCGTTAAGTGGCTTTTAATATCTTGAAACTGAAGTCGTGTTGCAGTTACTGCCAATGCTCACGTGAAGTGAATTAATGCGCTATAATTGGACAACTGTATTAAAACTGTCATGGTTGGGAACTCCGATTAAAACTGTCGAGTTACATTAAGTTCTTGGTAACTAGAGTTACCTTATATACCTAAAGAGTTGTCTAAAACTGGTAGCTTTGATTACCGCAATCGCTGTAATGAATTTTACTAGTTTTATACAAGCTTTTATTGAACTTTATATGTTTGTTTGTGAATGTTTTATATGTTGAAATGGGCTGAAATTTAGAATACATAATAAACTTAATGACATATACAATGTAGTATTTATTAGAGTCTTGTAACTGTAACTATCTGGATATTACAACTGACTTAAATAACTCCCTCTAGGTTCACTATTTTGAACAATGATAGGCGTGTCAGTGTATGTCTTTGTATAGAAGAACAATGTCACGCCTGTCGTTGTTGAACACAGTGATCTTAGAGGCAGTTATTTAAGTGAGTTGGAATAACCAGATAGTTATAATTACAAGATTCAACTTTACTCTTTTTTTTAACATGTGAAATGATAGAGATCTACTATAAGATTGAATAATGAAATACCAAAAAGCATACGAGTAACAAACAACGGACAAACTGAGAATTTCATATACTTATTCAAGTTTCGCTAAAATACCTTCATAGAAATTCTAAGATGAATACAAGTAATGATGCTACGCTCACTTCACTAATGAGAATGGAACTCCCGACCTTTGGCTTTGTACTCCAACAATGTAATCGTACTATATGGTATCTCATACATACATACATAATAGGTATACATGCATTCACGCCTTCATTCCCAGAGTGGGGTAGGCAGAGCTACAGAATTACCCGACAACTTCTGTAACCACATTTTGCACGATCAGGCTAAGATGTTTACCATGTTAATAGAAGTGAGAGGTTGTAAACCTATCGCCAAACAATACTACAAGCCTTTATTCCCTTTGTCGCATTTTACGACTTCCACGGGAAGACATGGAGTGGCACTATTCTAAACCGGCAATCACACGGAATGGTATGGTATCTCTATAGCAGTGTTTTTCAAACTTTTTGGGGTCACGGCCCTTAATGACCATCAAAATTGCTTCGCGCCCCCCCCAAAACCCAATTTGTACGGTTAATCTTAGAGCCCAACTCTTATTTAACAATGCTAAAACTGGAGTTTGTATCCGTATCAATGGGTATTCAGGGTGAAAAGAATGATTGAATACCCCATCTAGCAAAAGAAGCCCTTAGTATTTTGATACCCTTTTGCTACTTCTTATTTGTGTGAGCTGTCCTTTTCATCAATGGTTGACACTAAAATAAAGAAGAGGAATATATTAAATTTGGAAAATGATTTAATCGTCTGCGTCTCGCGACAGGAATCGTGTTTTGATAAATAAGTTCAAAAGAAACAAGCTCATACTTCGATTGAATAAAAAAATATTTTTATAATCATAAAATAAATAAATATGTAAGATTGATTACTGTTGTATTGAAATGCACATCCTTCAAAAAAAATGTTTCCATCTAGTCACAAGACTTTCTCGGAGCTGAGCCTCGCGACCCCCCTGGACAGGTCTCACGACCCCCCGGGGGGTCGCGACCCACACTTTGAAAAACACTGCTCTATAGTAAATAATTAGAGATATTATACGAATTCACAGGTGAAGTTTTTAACATGTTAACTTTTATTTCGATAATCGGTCATATAAGGTTAACTGGGAAAGATCCCATATGGGGTGTCGCCTATGTACATTATTTATATTGATGGAAACACACTTGTAATTTTTTAAGTGCAATAAAGAGTCTACATACATACATAAGGGAGTTCTAAATGTTATCTTAAGACTGCGCCGAGCGTACGCCGGATGTACTCGTACAGTGGCACCCTCATTACTTTTATCGTGTTTTCTAATAAAATAAAGTATTTTCTTGAAATTGGTCGGTAGGCTTTTGTACCACAAATGAAAACACATCTTGTAAGGTATCACACATAGTTTAATAACAATTCACCTACGAGTTATCAACTTATCGGAAAAAAGTGGCCACCTTTTCCCGTTAAGCTGACTAGCCAAAGGGTAATTGTTATCAAAGTTTGTTACGTATCCCATAAATTGTGTTTTCTCTTGCACTACAAAAACATTTCGTCTGATTCCAAGGATATTGTGTAGTTAATTAGAAAACACAATAATAGTAATGAGGGCGCCACTGGACGATCGGCGGTTGCTCGGCGCAGTCTTAAGTGTATAAACTGTGGTAACCTAATAAATCACACTAGGATTAAATCTGTATAATAAACATTGTAATTAGACAAGGCTAGCTGGTTTCCTAAATTCATAAATAGAAAGACTGAATCATGTTACCTTCCCAACACCAGTAGGTTCTTTCACTCCCAACCGCCTGAGCAGCGCGGGCGGCGGGGGCGGCGGGGCCTTGTGCAGGGCGCCGCAGAACCCGCTGGCGCTGGCAGCCTCCTCCTCGCGGCGACGCTGGCGGTGCGGGGAGCCGCTGCTGCATTTTGTTGATGTCCTGCAACAATATACGAGTTGAAAACTCTGCTCTCAAGGTTTATTCCGATTGTTAAGACTACGCCGAGCGTGCGCCGAATGTACAGTGGCGCCCTCATTACTTTTACGCCTGTCTCCCAATGGGGTAGGCAGAGATTATGGAACGCCAGGTGCACCGATCTAAACACACAATTTTCGCTTCCTCTACATTCATCAATCTCTTCATGCATACTTTTATCGTGTTTTTTAATAAACTAAAGTATTTTCTTGAAATTAGACGAAATGGTTTTGTACTACAAATGAAAACACAACTTATAAGGTATATCAATAGTTTAATAACAATTCACCTTCGAGTTATTAATTTAACCGAAAAAGTGGCCACCTTTTTCCGTTAAACCGACTACTCAAAGGGTAATTGTTATTAAAATTTGTTACGTATCCCATAAATTGTTTTTTTACTTGCACTACAAAAACATTACGTTTGATTCCAAGGAAATACTTTAGTTAATTAGAAAACACAATAATAGTAATGAGGGCGCCACTGGACGCTCGGTGTTTGAAACACACGGTGGACGATGAAGCGAACTTACTAAGAAAGCCTTGCCTTACCTTTACCTTTGAGACATAAATAAAAACATAAACAACATTAGCCTCGTGTATTTTTTTGTTTGGGTTGAGGCATACTGCACCATTTTTTTCAATAGTTTTAAGAGACGTTAAAGACATTTAACAAGATTTAACTTTACGTTCAATATCAAGAAATGGTAGTGACTTCGCAAAGTTTGTAAAATAGCGTGTTTGACAATAAGTCGACTTGAATGAATAACTGAACAACTGAATACCGGTTTCTGAGAAAATTCTGACATAAAACATCTCTATTTGCTATTAAAATACAAATATTTTATACAAATAACATTAGCCACCATTTGCGTATAGTTTAAATGACAACCTGGAAACTTTGAAACAAATGTTTGTTCTTAATTCATAGATTTCACTTGAGTAGATATTTTGAGTCGAACTTTTGAGCAAGAGTTGTTACTTACCTATAACTTATATAAGCAAACGTTTAAGTTGGACCATTATTATTACACAGAAGCACCGCAAATGTTATGTTGTGTCATGGAAAGGAACTCCCGAAAACTTTGGTAATTGAAAAAGAAACCTTGCACATTTATCTTCAAGCGTTTTTCGAGAACCCTCACTTGTAGGGAAAGGAAACGAAAGGTTCTGTTAAAAAATAGCTAAAGTATGATTAATAAACTCGTTGAATTGGATACAATCAGTTTCCAATTTCAACGATAAAATTAATACAAAAGAGATTAAGTATGATATATTAAGTCAAGTTTAGATAAGTAGGGATGTTCCGAATGTCATATTTTTCACATTCGCGAATGCGAGTGCGAATGTTAAGTAATCAATTTAAAAAAAATATATATTAATGATTATATTTCAGAAAAAGTAATTTTGGCGCTTTTTCTAACTAAAAAGTAATTTCTCGCCCGACGTGGCGAGTCACGACATGATCTGTGCACACATTCGCATTCGCTAAATATTCGCATCTATTATTGCGAACGCGAATGTCGATACGAATGTCTAAAATGATTCAAATCATTCGCATATGCGAATGCGAATGCGAATGTTCGTAACATCCCTCATTAAGAGTACCTACCTAAATTACCGAGATGACAACTAATAGAGAAGTATAGAAGAAAAATACATGTCGCGCCGACCCCAAATAAGTTGGGATAAGGGCAGGAGAATGATGACATAGAGTACCTATTATACATACCTATCATGTTTCACCATAACTACCTACATGTCGACACTTATAAATATAATAACTATTTTATTGTCTTTATAAATATTAGACAAAGTATACAGTATAAGGAAATACCAAACCCTATTTCAAGCTGTGTACCTACTCTACTTTCTTAACAGCGGTCGGCCATCTTCGTTTTACTACGAAACACGAGAGACAAATATACTGTCAGCTGCAGGTGCAAGTGTGATAGCAATAGCCATCCGAACGGTAATGAGAAGCTGGAAGTGCTGTACTCACTTTACCTCGGTCGATTTCTGTGACGTCACAATACTTAACACGTGCAAAATTTTAAACCAGATCTAATAAAATGACTATAGCGTACTCTACTTATTTCTTTGGCATTTTTATAAATTAAATATTTGTATCATCCTGTACATAATGTTAGCTGGAAAAGATCCCTTCGGTCGCCTTTGTAGTTGTACATTCCAATTTTGTAAATATAGTACTTGATTTTCAGTTTTTTTGTATAATAAAGTGTTTACATACATACATTCAAGTTTTTCTACGCCCTGTGTGCAATACATAGAATGACCATGTTAAATAATTTTGTAACTCCAGTAACCACACTACAGGATGATTTTAAAAGTCCTACTCAATATACCCTAGTCAATACCTACCGGGATAAATGAACAGTACGTGTAACCTCGCAGTGACCTTTTTACATTTTTCAAAAATTCGCTCCGCGTCAATACGCCGCATAAAGGGGCCTGCTTACTTGATGGATAGCAGTTACGTGACGTCAGACGACAGCGCCATTTTGAAAAATAAAAAGGACGCAACTGACTTGTGCTATAGAAAATTCAATCCTCTAAAGCTTTAAATGAGGTTGTATATGCAATAGAGATTTTTAACCGTTGCGCTGTTTTGTCTAGGAAAGGTTTCAGTTTTACTTTACTGCAAAACGCCTCGAGAGAGTCTCAAAATTGAAAATTCTTCTCGTTGGAACGTCTACACGAGATGTATAGGAATTAGGTGAAATGATGGATAGCAGTGACATGACTTTTTAAGGTTTCATTCAATGCATACGTAATTTTTAATATACTCGTAACGTCTTGTTTTCAGGTATTTGGCAAATTCACCAACTATTATTTCGTCGTAGAAATAAATATTCTAAAATATTTTTATAATTTTACCTTGACTTAAAAAAACTATAAGATATTTTTTTGTACAACTGCACCGAGACGGACCTAGGGTAGGTACTTTTAACTCGGAAAATCGGTCAATTCTAGAGAGAATAGCGATAAACGTGATATACGTGAGCGCAATCGCGGGCAAAAGCTATGGTTTAAAAACGAATAAGTGAATGCGATGGTAGGGAAAATGTAGGCCTTTAGAACTGTGCACAGACCGACACATGTCTTAAAAATACCTACGTAATGAATGCTTTACGCCGATATCTTACTTTTTTACTGTTTAAATACTTTATGCTACGATTAAAAAGCCAAATCACTTCACCCGAGCATTTTATATGGGTATGTATGCAAGTATAAACAATGTCAATGTCAGCCATTACTGTCAAGTAACAATAAAATTATTAAAATTCTAAATATTGGCTATAATTGGTTAAAAATTGAAATTTTTAGTAACAAATACGTTGTCATTAACATATTATTGAATATAGGTACAGTCCTGGACTCAAGCTGCTTGCGAATATCAATCTGCCTGCGGCTTGGAGCCAAGATCTGTGTGCCTCATTCTTGCAACTGCGGCAAGGAGGTGGATGAGCTTGGTAGACATGGTCTTTCTTGTTCAAGGAGTGCCGCATGTTCCGCCACGGCGCCATAAATGATTTGATCCGTCGTTCGCTTGCCACCGCCTCTCTACCTGCTGTTTTAGAACCAGCTGGTATGATCAGAGACGATGGGAAGCGCCCAGACGGAGCAACATTGGTGCCGTGGAAGCTTGGTAGGGCTCTGGTGTGGGACGCAACTTGTGTCGACACTTTTGCCCTATCTCACATACAAGCAACCCGAAATCAGGCCGGCGCAGCAGCTGATCAGGCCCAAACCCTCAAACGTCGTAAATATTCATCATTAATTAATGATTACGAATTTGCGGCGCTTGCAGTGGAGACTCTGGGACCTTGGTCTGCTGACATGAAACTTTTTATAAAGACCCTGTCTACTAAGCTTATTGACGCCTCCGGGGATCCCAGAGCGGGCGCTTACCTCTCCCAAAGGATAGGTTTAACTATCCAGAGAGGTAGCGCAGCCTGCATCATGGGTACAATGCCGCGAACGGAGCTATTAGAGGGGGTATTCTTTTTGTAGTTGTGTACACAAATATATTTAATAATTCTAGTTTTAAGTAGACAATAGGTTTTACATTAGTTATTAATTATTATAATTATTATTGTTTACTGTATATTAGTTATTATAAATAAAGGTTCTTATGTTAACAGCCTTTAAATGTTTCGTAGAATAAAAGAAATTTATATCTGAGCTTGACTTATTACGTGTTCAATTATCTTTGAACACCCTGTATGCTTAAACAACTCAATCAATTAAATATTTCTATGAAACTTTTCCGTTGTGACACGAAAATTTGCCATACATGTAGGGATACCTTTCGTCGCACAACGGATTTCTTTTCGTCTTCGTCGATTGTATGGTTAACTGCGCTTAAAACTGTGCTCCAATTTTTTGGTCCCACCCATTTACTGGCGATTTTAGCAATTGAACTGCCACAGTTTTACACATTTTGCTCGCATTTGTTTTGGTGTTACCACCAAACATAAACAACGCAACCCTCAGATGATTTACCTATACAACGTTATGGCGCTTGCGTGTAACGCCGTCGTCATGCCTCATACTGATTACAACTATTAACATTCCTTGGAGGGAATTCTCAGATAACTTTAGCGCATTGCTCTAGCTTTTAGAACTGGGTTCACTCGGGTTAAGTTAAACTTGGATTCCGATGCATGTTTAGTTCAGTGGAAGTTCTGGGAGAGATCATTTTTGAACCTAAAAATTAGCTCAAGCAAAAGTTTTCAATGCAAAGAAGGAAAGAAAGAAAAATACATTTATTCACTACACATACGAAACAGAAAATAGCAATAAAAAGAGCATAGTGTGTCTTCGCGGCAGTGAAGCAAAATGCTGAAGTGTTTAACACCTGCAGCGCTGATTTTCAGCCAGCTCCGAGTGTGACAGACGGACGGTACGCTTAACGAATAAATAGTGTAATACAAAAATATATACCTACTATTAAACAGATACTTATAGTTAGTGACAGAATAAATACAAAAACTAAATTTAAATAACTTACCGAAACATATTTAAAATAGAAATACTTATTTAGCGTATATACAGCATCGACAATTTGGCACAATTTATTTAACAAAAAACAAAAAAAAGACAAATAAATCTAAACTATAAGGACAAAGTGTTGGTTGGGAAATTAGAATTTTTGAACGCCTAAATTCTTCAATTTTGTAGACTTATTCTGTGGACGGCACTTTTTTAAAGTAAAGTAAAGTAAAATATAAACAAACTTAATAATAATAATAAACAATCCAGATTTAAAAATAAACAAATCGGCTAAGCTAAGACAAAATGGTTGTAGCAAAAGAAATAAAAATCTTAAATATCCAAAGACAACGTTGTCCTCTTCAAAATAAATCACATAAAGTAAAGCATACAAAATGAGACACGGTTGCTGTTTCAAAGGATATCAGTCTTGTATGGATGTGGCGAGAAGATAAGCCAGTGCTTTCATTTTCGGCGATAAAAATGATTGTTTGGAACCCCCAGAAAATATATCACACGATTAATTTTAGCTTGACAAAAAAAATAAGACATTTTTATGATTAAATTGAAAAGCAACTAATTGTCAATCTTCAGATAACTCATATGGCAAAGAAAAGAAAATTTTAAAATTTCAATTACAGATATTTTTAAATACCTAAAAATCATTTGATTGTATTTTTATTATAGCCATAAAAGGTGAACGAGTAGATCGGCCACCTGATGTCATGCAGCCACCGTCGCCCATGAGCGTCTGCAATGTCGGAGTTGTCAATAAGTTGCTGCCTTTCAGTAAATCCTTTTTTTAAGACTCGTTTGAACGAGGACAAAGTGCTTAGGAAACATTACGGAGGGAGTCCTTCCATAGTTTCAAAGTACAAGGAAAAGATCTCTAGAAATGATTTGTAGTCTAATGTAGTGGCTAATCGTGGTAAATATTTTAACACCGAGCCAAGCTTCAACGACGAAATAGTTTGAAACAAAATTTTATTATGCTTGATTAGAAGTGTAAATAACCATAAATACTCCATAATAAATCCATTGTATTAAAACTAAATCGGTATCAACCAACACGTATATAAGCACCGTCAACCTATTTCGTCCTACATATTTTCCTTAATGCCGAAAATTCGGCGAAAAACCCGTCTCTTCCCTAATGTTTGCGAACCGTTGATTTCACGGGCCGGTGGTCCCGATGAAAACAATCCGGAAAGGTCCGCCTGACATTTGATAGAATACGCCTCCAGGCATGAATAAGGCCACGCTGTATATACGATTTATTTTATTAAAATAACATGCTGTATGTATTGATTCGTGAGGTTCAGTGATTTTGATTGTGGGCGTGGCATACTTGAGTGGGTAAGGAGTTAAGGACGTTGCATTTTGAAACAAAGGAAATTTACAGATTTTTACTTAACTTCTGATGAATGTCTTAAAATGTACGATGATGTTGACATTTTAAAGGCTGCTTTTGTACTATGGTTAGGCATAAGTATGTGGCAGTGGGTTCTATTATTGTTCGTATTTAAAGATACTCGTAGTTTTTTTTTAATTGATCCTATGATCTAATTATAAAATAGCGATAATAACCCTAACACTATTCGGTTATTTTAATACTTTTCACTTCATAAGCCGCACAAAACACCGCCCTACAAATCCCCTACCCTGCAAATCGCCTGAAAACTATAACTACCCTCATTATCGGACTCGTAACGACCCGCGTGCGTGAAGTCATTATACCCCAATTACACGTAACAATTAATACTCGTAAAACATTCACTCACTCATTCATTCATTTGGTCATTTGGAATGAACTTTTTTAATTCATTACCCTTTTATGGCGTCAAATGGCGGTATAAACGGTTTATTTACGTTCGTGATTTGAATTTTACTGGAGATTATAAAGCACGACATGTTTTTATAGATTTAATGCTTAGTTGACAAATAGTCATGTTTGAATTTAGAATTATAAAGATGTCTAATAATACTTACATACATACATACATTAAATCAAGCCTGTTTCCCAGAGGGGTAGGTAGAGACCACTTCTTTCCACTTGCTACGATCTTGACAAATTTCTTTCGCTTCTTCCACATTCATACATCGAGTCATGCACGCACGTCGGTTTCGGGTACTTAAGATTCGGCCCTTTTCCAGTATTTCTCCGATTTGACTCGAAAAAGTACGCTTAGGGCGGCCCCTTCCGACCCGTCCACTCACTTTCGATCTGTATATCTCTTTCGTCAATCTTCTTTCATCCATACTTAAGGTAATATTACCTATTGATGGTTGGTTCTAATTCACGACTAAATCGATAGGATAGGATGTCTTTTTTTAAGTGATGTAAGTTACCCCCTCCGTTATTGCTTTTTTCTACGCGAAGTCCTCAGAATAGTAATAATGTCGACTGGCACTAATCGTTTTATTAAATAGAAAGGCAGCACGCAAAGCATTTCATTTAATAATTTTAGTTTTCTATCGAAGAAAGATTTAAAAAATCACATCACGTTTTACAATAGCGTAGATGAAACAAGTTTTTATTTTTCGCTTTACAATTTAAGCATTAAGGTTGTCCAAGGACATTTTAAATTTGGAAATCCAAAACGGTCTCTTTCAACCGCACTTAAATTTAGAATACTTTGCATTTGAAACACGTTTTGGCAATCCGTTTGACCTATATTGCTTATGTAACTGGCCATTACCCTGTTTGGCAGCCAAAGGCAATACAATTCCGACATATGTGCATCAGGCCTAATATCTTTTTACACGTGTTCATGTTACTTTTTATAATGTTTGAGGGTCGTTCGAGTTCGCTAAGTTAAGTTTGGTTGAGTTAAAAGCACATGTTATTTGACGACGTGGTAAGCCTGGTTGGAAGTTGCCTTGCCTACGAAATTAGCGATCCTGGATTTAATTCCAATTCATTCGTGTGACGAGTGCGAGCATCGATAACTGAGTCCAGCCTATATCACCATCTCGACAATGACAAGTGACCGGTGACAATTCGTTTTACATTGCAGTTAACGCGCTGATACATAAAATGAGCCATGTACACTGAAATGTCACCTGTCACATGTCATTATCGGGATGGTGAAATAGGGGGCTGGACGTTATCTATGTATTTAAGAATTCTTTGCTTTAGTATGGTTATTGACATGTCCCAACAAGCAAAATCAGTACTTATAGTGTTTTCAAGCCTATTTTTTATTGTACTTATAAGATACTTGAAGTTTGCTACAAACACGGAAATGGGCGCAGTTATAGGAGCATTGCTTTCTTATAACCATCTTATAATCAACTAGCAGAAAGTCACTAGGCCCTATAATACACTTACAGAAGTTCTACCAGAGTACAATTGCTCCTATAACGTTCTGAGACTACCCATTTACAAGTTTTATAACTCTTATAAGTATCTCGCATGAGCATCATACTAAAGCAATCTTATTTATAACGCACTACTAATGTACTTAGTTATTAGTTATAAGTACATTTTGTTTCAAAGATTCAAAGATTCAAAGAATTTATTTGCTGTAAACATCTTTCCGTTGTTTCGGCCGGTGGGTGTGGTGTGTTTGTGGGAAATAAATACTAAAAAACAAACGTAAGTACCTATTTTTCTTATTAATCTAACTAATATAATTTGTAATAGTGTAGAGCATTATGTAAGTATTGTAAAATACTGTATGTATAGTGTGTGAATTTACCGGGGAAGTCATTTTTATTGTAAATGTCAACCATAATTTGTTTAATTTTACAATGCCCATGGAAAAAGTGTACATATCATATATGTTGTTAAAATAATATTACCACATTTATTAAGAACATCCGCCATTTTCAAAAAATTCTCTGCATTGAGTACGTTATAGGACAATTATAAGTAAATTTGCACTTATAGCAGTTTTAATCCAGATAACTTGCCGCCATATTAAAACGTATTAGGGTTCCTCACGAAATCTTCTTACTATCTATGAATCCTAAGAAAGTTAATTTAATGAAATCATATTCATCAAACTATTCAAATCCAGTCGCTGTAATATATTTTTTAAACATTTAATCAATCCATTGTGCCAATACTGTCCTGGGTCCGAGGTTGTTATATGCAATATTTCTTTATTAGTGTGTAATAAGGTCCGTGCATCTCTTGGTAAAACGTTACTTAATCTTTTGTTAACAACAGCAGCTAGTTAATTTAAGGCTCGGTGAGGTATATTGAATTGTATAGCCCATTTTCTTATATCTTCAACCAAATCTCAATTTTTTTCATACTCTGTGGTTTTTTCTAAGTCAAAGTCGTATTCATCTCGTTCGCTATCCGAGTCTAAAACACACTCCACCGCGGAACCCTTATTTTCTTCAGTTGTATTTGCACTTGACGCACCAGGTTCACTTTCTAATACAGATGAACTTGTTCTCGTTAAATTGGGCGTTACTAATTCTGTATTACATTTTCTCACTTTTCTTCTATAATTGCCGCTCCTTTTAAATCGTTTCCATTCGCTTACATCCATTTTAAACGACTTTCCCAATACAAATTCGAACAAATAATTCAGCAAAAAATACCAAACGTTTACTAGTAAGGTGTTTGATCAAATAACTTATAAGATTATTTCATCTAATAAGACTCTTACCAAGTACAATTTCATTTATAAGAACATTGGAGAAGACTAATAGCGATGTAGACGTAATAACCTCAGCTTAGTATCTTATAATATATCTTATTCTCTTACAAAATGCTACTATAAGATCAAATATTATTCAGGCCTATTTGATCTTTCTGCAAACTGTTATAGGAGACTTAAACCTGTCTTATAAGACGATCTTGTAGGTAACTAGAAGTCTGTAAAATAAAACCAAATGATCTTAAGACTATCTACGCTGGTGAAATGTTACTATAAGTATAAGTATCCTGTAACTGTTCAGTACTACAATCTTGTAGCAAACTATAAGGCTGAAATATAAACATGAATGCTCTTGAGTATGTTACCGCTTATCGTATGCTATTATAAGTATATGGCTCTACGTCAATGTCTCTATAGGAACGTTATTAGTAAAAAAGTACTTATAGTCTTTATTTATAGGAATACTTTGCTTGTTGGGGTAGTACCCATAGTACCTACAAGCCTTATTTGTTTAATTCTTACGCAGTATACAGACTTTTACCTTATTTCATTACAATGTGCATGTAGGTGGCAAAAAGTTAGATATTTTGAAATAAATTTAGTTTCTCCACGTTGTACCAAATCCGATTTATGTGCATCCAGCTTTATGTCTTTTTTCGGGGTTGCCACCGTGACAAGTAAATATAAAACACCAGAAAGTTAAGGGGGGAGCGTTACATATTTTAAACGCGATAACGGCGATTTAAGGGGATGCGTGACTAGTGCTTTTTTCTGAAGTTTCGTTGAACTATACTGTAGAGTTTGAATTGGTTTTCGGGTTTTCTTGATACTTGAGATTTGTTTCTTGATATATTGTTTTTAAGTGAAACTATGGCATGAGCCGTCCACGCTTCCAAGTATTTGGGTATAAAATAAACTAATATTATGAATGCGGAAGACTTCAGAGGTTTCATTGTTGGTGTTCTATTTATTTCGTCTTCACGTATCAACGTCTTAAATAATCGAGTGATATTGAAATTTGATACAGAAGTTTATAGCTCGGGAACAGAACATAGTACATTAGGTATAGATAATCGATTTTTTTGTTATTCAATAAAGATTTACCTAACAATAACCTGTAAAACTATTAAATTTTTCTCGAAATTGGATTATTATGCCCCCAAAACATTGGACTACCAAATAAGTTAACAAAAGCACAGAAGATACGAGAAATAGTAATATATAACAGTATTATGAACAGTAAATCAACAACAAACAAACTTCACTACATAAAACTTAACGAATATCATAAAACAGAAGCCGCGAACTCAACAAATCGATGACGAGACATTTTTACAGTCGAGCACACTCGAATACAAGAATAAACAAGTTATCGTTCGTTCCATTCGTTCACAATCCGCTGCCTTTCGTTCACGTCAAAAAAGTAATTCCAATGAAACTTGGAACACGCCAACTTCCAAATTCAAAATTGTAACACCTTTTATTTTTCGTAGATGAATTTTTAGTCTGTGGCAACCAGCCAGTGAAAATAAGTTGAGGAACGTGAATGAGAACTTTATTCTATTGTTGCTGACAAATTTGTGTTTAAAAAGCGGTGTAAATTGCGGTAATAAAAATAGAGAAAGGCAATAAATGTGCGACAGAATGGAGCAGCTATTTGAATAAGCTTTGTTTTGTCATAAACGTGAAGAACAAACCAACGACGCAGTGTCGTTCTTTAAACAATATAACCGTCGTTTTATGACGTGCTCTAATATGATACTTTACCCAAAATCCTTGGAACTGGATCTGTATCACCGTCTTCCCAAGCAAGCAGCAGTGTTTGCAATGTTATATTATGTTGTGACGCCAGGTGAAACGATTGTTATAAAGATTTATCTTAGTCTTCTAGGTTGGATAGGCCTCTGACCCCACCTCAGTTAGTTTTTTTTCTAACTATCCCGAGAACTAAGCCTTAAAACTGCAAATACAACAGTAAAAATATCTGAACAATACAATATTTACCTATTAGGTATACATCTGCGTGCGGCGTTCACATGCTTTCTCATGCAGCATCCGTCGCATGAATATTAGATGTGAAAAACTGCTCTGTACTACCGGCATGCCATATTTTGCGAACACGCTGTACATTTACTGCAATATGTATGGAAAGAAGCATAGTTTCACGCTCAGTAGCCATGTTATCGAGCTACTGCAAAGTTAACCCTTTACTTTGCAATATTAACCCGTTCATCACAGAAGGTTTACTCTTACAATTTTATTTATTGGGTTTTAAGTTTGATTACAAAAAGGCGACCCAGGACGTTATGTACAGGTTGATTATATTTTCTACTTGTTTTAGTTACAGCAATGCAGTATACATAGATCTGTTAAAAAAAACTAGCCACTGTTGAATTAACTTTACTATAAAAATGATGGATAAACATTCGATTATAAACCGGAACGGTCCGACATGTTTCGGCCTCATTACGATTCCTTCATTAATGAATGATGAGTAAGTTCACGAAAGCGGAGCACCCCGCATAAGTTCGGAACAGTTCCGACAGTTCCAGCGTATAAGCGTGAGTTTTTAACCGTTAATCTATACTAATATTATAAAGCTGCAGAGTCTGTTTGTTTGTTTGCTTGAACGCGCTAATCTCAGGAACTATAGGTCCGATTTGAAACATTCTTTCAGTGTTAGATAGCCCATTTATCGAGGAAGGCTAAATATTATACTCACATAAACCGAAGCGAAGCGAGGGCGGATCGTTAGTCTATTATAATTATTCATGTCTTAGTTAAAATTTTACTTTTAACTTCACCGTAGTATATATTTTTTACAATAAAGTTCTAAAACTGAATACAGCACGCTCTTTGGTCAAATGGAAACCAATATACAGGCTGGTGCATCTTTGTTAAAGCCGTAATGGTAGTTTTCAATGATTAATTTAGCCTTAGTACTTTTTAGTGAATAAAATAAACCATACACACAAATATAGCATAATTATGTCGAATAATATTGCATAAAAAAGCGTGTCGTATAAAACCAAATTGGCAACATAATCAAAATGTATTCCTGTAAACTGCAGTATGGTTTGCTACTGGACAATATGGTAGTGGCGTCAATCTCTTTATTGCCATCATATACATTGTATAGCTCGTTTAATACAAAACGGACCCACTTTTGAGCCGTTGGCATGAAATGCATAAAAGCAAAAGTTATACGCATTAATAGAGAGTTGCAGCCCTCTGTGTGCACAACTTCTCATTAGAGATCACGGCGATGCAAAAGTTGATCCTTTATGGATGGGGACAATTGGGAAGAAGACGCGAAAATCTTGAAATATTAGTTTATATTGTAATAAAAAAAAAATTTGAGAGCCACCTGTATTTTTTTGTTTAAAACCAATTTTACGACTCCAAACTCTGTTGGGTTACGTAAGTTATAGATTAGATCCTCTTGCTAATACAATAAGCGATTTTTTTTACGAATGCAATGCGAGAAACTTCTTTTACAAGTAAAATTTGTAATTATTACTCTCGACTAACGAGTCGAATGCTCTGTCCCTTGCAGATCTCACAGTATTATTATAGAGTAAGAGGGATAGAGCATTTGACTCACTAGCGAGTACGGTAATTGTAACTCATGGTAACGGTACTGATGATGAAGCCGAATGGTGGTAAGCATTGGCAATTGATTTTAACCGTTAATAATATTATACAAACGAATTCTAACTTGTTATATTATACTCGATTTTTATTTGACCGCGCAAAATACAGCAGGCTACAAAAGTTAGTCTTTTGTATTTTTCTAAATATTTTCAAATAAAATACCGTAACTTATATACAGCGGGATCGTTTTCCATCCGTTCGTCACTTACCCCTCAGAAATGTTTCCCCCTAAACGTGTGTGGTATTGTTATCCGAGAAAGTTTCGGTAAAGGGTGCTTTGTATGGAGCCTATTAGCAAACAAAAGAACGGACAGAGATGATCGCTAGTCTTTTTGTGTAATTGTTTCTTCATTCCTGCTAGCCATTGTTTGAATGAGGCGGTTTAATGCGGAGATGAAGAAAAGTTGTCGGGATATGATTGCCAATATGAAATTTGTTGGTTTTACTTGTGGCGCAAAAAAAAAAGATTCTGGTGATTATTGGAACTTTTTGAGCAGTCTTTGAGATTAAAATTTCTTCGTTAAAAAAATATCTTGTTACAACTTTCTAACTTCATCATTAGATCAGCTCTCAGACACTATATCAGGTCAGATTATGCTTAACACGTTTTAAAAGAAACGTTCCATAAAATAATGTTATATATAAATTTTTTTATTGCACAAAAATAAGTACGAATGGTGGACTTAATGCCTAATGCCATTCTCTACCAGTCGATCAAATAATTAAACAAAATTTACATAGTGGGTGCACAGAAAAAGAAGACAGTGATAAAAACTAAAAACTTTAAAAATAATTATCTATATATCAAAACCTTTTTTTATATTTCAAAAAAGTTTTAAACACTTTCTTTATCCATCTTTCTACAGTTTAAAGTGGTATCGGTTAAACCCGTAAGAATTGAGTACAAAAATCTGTTTTCAACCCAAAAGCGGATTCTCCAAATCTCCTGAACTCGATAGAACGATAAATCGTAACCTTGCAAGCTCAGCTTTAAAATCTGCCTTTCCCCTCGCCGAAAAGGGGTGATAACTACCCCACAATCTTTTCTCTCAAGTTTCGAGCTTTGGCATTTATAAAATACGAATAGAAAGCAACACACCCTTTGGTATATGTACAGGGTGTGAATAAAGTGGCACTAGAGGTTTTTCCTTATTGAAAATATGTCGAATGCCATCACAGGTTAAAGGACAAGCTGTCAAAACCTGGCAAGTACCGTGCGATAAAAGGGACAGTTATATGACTCTTATAGTTATATAACTATGACTGACGAGAACTTGACAAGTTTTAAGCGCTCATATTTCGGTTTCTGAGCTGATAGCTCTCATATCATGAGTTTCATTTTGTAACTCGGTAATGAGGTACCTAAGACAGTTTGCTTGTGCTTCACTGTTGATAGTGTAATATATTTTATTTTAAATTTACACGTGCGTTAATTTGGATTAGATACTTTATTGTTGTGTTGGAATTATCAGTCAAAAAACAAATACACTGAAAGCGGCACGTTCCTAAACCGCCACCACGATTTGAGCACGCTTTTAAATATGGGAACGCTCCGTACCGCGTCACCTCTGCTCTGGGTGCATTATCTTATACCTAAATACATAGAAAAACGGCAAGACGACAAAATATTCGAGCTCATAACAAAAATATTACCTTACCGAAGAATTCTCACTATCTTTCCTTCTTACAAAATTAATCTAACACCAAAACAACGACATAGAAACCGATCGGCTATATCGCTTACACGATGAATACAGTCCCATAACATCCATACGTTTTCGAAAAGTATTTTCTTTATACTCAGTACAATAAAGCGACATTCCCTCGTTGGCTTAGTGCGAGAAATACGAGGTTTTCCCGCCTTTTTTATTTAGGGCAGATTTAGTAGTCGACACGTGTTGCCAGATTTACACACGCATTTTAGAGAAATACGTGCGTCAGGTATACAGCAATGGCGTTCTTTCCGCGCCGAGGACTCACTTTATTACGACGATTTTGTATGAAAATCTAAAGGACTGGTAGGGAATGGGTTCAGGTTAACTTTTACTGTCTGCTAAATAGTCGATTACATTTTAAGATGGCATTAAATAGATACAGCCTGTATCTTCATTGGCATTAAAACAGAAGATAAGGTATTGAGTGAGTTGTAAAATTGTATTAGCTTAAGCTTTTATTTCTAGGCTTTTCCTATATATACTACACAAGGAGAAACATTATTTATAAACTAATCTACACTAATATTATAACAAGAGAAAAGATTTGATTGTGTATTTATTTGAATTGAAAAGGCTCCGAAACTGGACTGATTTAAAAGAATATTTCACCACCACCGCAACAGCCAGTATACAGATTAAAATATAGAAATGTTTGCCCTTATCGAGAATTTAGGACCGCTAGCATAATAATATACAAGTTTAGTTGAAACCGAAAAACTTAATTTGACATTAGATTATCTTATACAGAATATTATTGCTAGACAGTGGTGGTGTGGTGGTGTGGTGTGGTGTGGTGGTGGTGTGTGGTGTGATTAATTGTATTGTTATGGTTTTTCTTTTGTACAATAAAGTGTTTACATACATACATACATACATAACAAGGCAAATAAATAATGCACTTTTTTTCCTGTTAATAACATCTCAATATTAAAGTTTGCACTGTTTTAATTGGTTTTAGCTTTACATCTAATAGCCAGCACTACAGAAAAATCAATATAAAAAGTCTTATAAAAAAATAAAAAATAAAATATAAACAATTCAAAAACAGCACAGCCCTGACGGATACGAATAGAAACGTCGCGAAAAAATATGGCGTTACAGGAAACGAATACAAATACGAATAAAAATAAATGTACAAGCATTCCGGTGGAGGAAATGAGGAAAACCATATTCCCGTGTGGAGATAGGGTTGTGAGATTTTGGGACAAGGGGAACTAGGGGTGAAATGAGGAGGTGTTATTAATGAGCGAAAATATGAGCAGATTCACTTGTATTGGAAGTTTTTGGAGTGTTTGTTAGTACGAGAGGTAAACAACCTCATGATTATGAAGAATTAAAAAAAAATGTTTCAATTTACTAGTAAAATATTTGTTATTTATAAAATTCTTTGCTTTTGCAAGAAAAAAATGCATAAAGTGTGTTTTTTAGTTCCGTGTCAAACGGTCGATGTGAAATTGGGTAAGGTCATGTGAGTGTGCGTCAAAAGGGCAAATGTTACAACCTATTTATTGTAGGAGATATTCTTGGTTTGACACACTTGACCCAAGATACACTTGTTCCACCTGACCTTACGTAGATAGTTCAAAGACAGTAATATGGAACTACTATATATACCAGAAAATTTAACAAACTTCCAGGAAATAGCGATATTTCAACCAAAACACAAAACATCAATTATGAGTACAATAAAACATTAAGAATTTAGAATTTAACGCCATTTTCTAAACATTATTGAGCTGCTAAATTTCAACTCAAAGTATTAACCTCAAAGCAATAATCCTCAAAAGCTAAGCCGATTCTCGTATGTTCCCACGAATCCCTGGCTACAGTCATCTGCGGTTTCTACTCTCTGTCAGTCGCGGCTGACTGTACTCGGATTAACTCAAGCCTTGACGTTATTACATTTGTAGACGATTGTTCTAGACGATGCGGAGTTTGAGCAAGTTGCTGTCAAAACGTGTTAGTTGGTTTGAAATACAGGAAGCAACACAGTTAAGGGTTTATTTGTTCTTTGGTATTTATAACACCCTGTTAAATTTATGACAGCTCATACTGTCAACTAAATAATAGTTGTAATCACGTCAAAAATAAACGATATCACAGGAAAAAGTTCTTAACCAGGAACTGAGGAAAGCCGAAATAGATTAATTTTAAAGTTGAATACTATTCTACAAATGGTTAATACTAACTAGTGTTACTTACATTCATATTTTATTCAATAGATATAGTGGACACAGTGAAATATTACAGACATTTAACATAAAAAAAGAGTCAATAGAAACACAATAACAAATAAAAAGAAAGGTATTTAATAACGAACCGTTTTCTGAATTATGCAAACGCTGAGCGCAACATAGTTTACACATCCAACAATTATCACCCTGTATCTGAACAGTTCTAAAGTTTTCAAACAACTCAGCTTCCCAACGTATGATCAGTGGGGTTATTATTACGTATCTGTGCAATTCATTTTACGGTGAGAGTAAAGGACAGAGCTATATAACTGCGATAGCGCTGTCCCTTACACTCGCCGTAAAATGAACTGCATAGCTATGTCATAATAACCCCTCAGTTGTAACGTTGTAAGTAGCAATCTACACAATGATATTTGAGTTTACGTGTTGCAAAGTAAAGCTGTAATACATGTGCTATGTTTAGTTAAGCTAATAGGGCAATAACAATAGTCTATTGTCCTCGAAAATCTATACTAATATTATAAATGCGAAAGTGTCTGTCTATCTGTCTGTTACTTCTTCACGCTTAAACCGCTAAACCGATTTAAGTGAAATTTGGTGCAAAGATAGTTTGAACCCTAGGGTAGGACATAAAATAGTTTTTTTCCCGAAATTCATCCCCTAAAGGGGTGAAATAGAGGGTGAAAATTCGTATGAAGCTACGATTTAAACGAGTTCCACGCGGACGGAGTCGCGGGCAGAAGCTAGTATCTAATAAGTCCGTCATTTACAGTATTAAAAATGTTGAACACATAATTTTTGAAGATCAAATTTTAAACCACGTTGTAACATCACGACGTTATATTTGTCAATTTTGATTGATTTGAAAAAGCACAAAATACGTGTTCAATATTTTTTGATACCTAATCTTACTGACGGACTAGTGAGAACTATTATTTTTTTACCCAGGACACACCCCTATTGCAAGATTTTGATTAGTTTAGGTGCTTGTCACAAATTTGAAACTGAACATCAAATGGCAAGCATGCCAATGACAACGTCAGTTACAATGGCGAGGTTGTAAATACGCTCATAATTTTATGATCGACGCTTTATTTTCCACGTACGGCTAGTTAATTTAATCCCAATTTTGGTTGGTCTAAATAATTAATTCACATTCATAATTTTGATCAAAATTTAAAATAATTTTAAATGACTCAAATTTATAAACTTATTAACGTAAGTACTTGTATTGAAATAGCTAGTTGCTGGGGTGTTATTTTCTCAAAAAAAAACGGACGGGCGGACGAACGAGTTTAGGTAGTCCCGTCAGAGCGAACAAAACACATTTTAGCGCGTGCATTTTCAATTAAACAGCCTTATACGTTCGATCCATCGGCAGATACCATGCTGCAAAATTGAAAACGGACGCCCTAAAATATATTTTGTTCGCGCTGACGGGACTTCTTAAACTCGCCGCTTGGACGTTCACTCGTCCGTCCGTCCGACCGTCTTTGTTGAGAGAATCACTACCATGGACTAAAAAAACTTTTTACGTAGGTAACCCTACTTTCTCCAAATACGCGCTGAAAAATGGCGACCGGTCGCATTGCAACAGAGGCGTTTTATTTCTATGTAAATTTACATAATGATATTTTTGTCGCGCGACTTGCGGTAGATTTACGGACATCTCTCGAGGGTTGGCAGATTTTTCTAAAAGGGCGTATGTGCCCTCATAATTTTATACACTTACGACTTGTTAGTTGCGTTCGTGGAGACTGTAGTCGTTTTCTAAAAGAGCTTAAGTGTTTATGAGTTTGTTAAAACTTGTGACTTTTTTGTCGTCTTTTTGAAGATTGTGGGGAATGTTGCCAAAATGGTAGCGGACGGAAGCAGTGTTGGCATTGTTGTATTCCGGTGTGGGGATAAGACAACCGGTGAAATTACTAGCAAAGGCATTCCGTCTTAGTTCTCAGGGTTGGCAACAACAATATTGCGGTCTTAAGAAGTCAAATATCTGTCGTTCTCAGATCCTGCTTACTTCATCACTTATCAGGTTTTTTTTCATAAAAATATTTAATAATGTACAGATCATTATACATTGAAAGTGACAAATTAACGGATTAAAAGAAAAATGAGTCTCGGGCAAAAAACCGGTTCGAAAAGTGAAATAAGTACTTTTTTTTATTAAACAGTGTTACATTCCAAATCCATTAGAAAGAAAACAAGTATAACAAATTTTGTTTCATGATTTACAATTTCATACTAAAGTCTCCGTTTTTTATGCATTATTGCTTTATACACGGTGATTTTTTATTGGTGATCAAGAGTAGAAAATTATTAATAAGCAACAAAAATGGAATTTAATGGTTGATGTCTCAAACAATTAACTTACTGTTTAATTTATTTAAGTTAGTGATATTGTTAAAACCAATCACCACTGGATACATGGACATCCTACATTAATTATTGAAGTGAAGTAGACACGTCAAGTGCCATCGTTTTGGCGGGAAATTTGACAGATATTACGCCAATGAACTTATCAGTTAGGTGTTGTAAACTCATAGACTAAACAATTAGTAGGGTGACAATTCATTTCAATTAAAAGTTAGTTTCAAAACATATTTTTTACATTAAAAAAATAAGTTTTGTTTCATGTAACTGTGACATAAACGTGATCGCCATTAATAACTGTATTAGAAAAATTGGTTCCTGATCACCAAAAAAAAAACACCGTGTATATGTAGAAGGTTCCTGAATTTGTCTGAGCGGTTGGTAAATTATAAAATAATGCATGAAAAGACCACCCTTAGTTACTTACTTGTTTTTGTCTTGGTACCGAAACGTTTATATGTACAGTCGAAGTCATAAATATGTTTACACTTTAGTACCTTGTCACCTCAATCGCTGCGATAATTTCATTTGACAGTTTAAACATGACGTTAAATAGACAAAGTACTAAAGCGTAAACATATTTTTGACTTCGACTACAAAAAAAAAACTAAAGCACATACAGCATGATTATTTTCGTACCAATTTTAATTCACAGATACGCCGCCAGTGTGAAACGTGATATTTTTCACGCCGTAACCCGCACTTGTCGGCGTCGAGGGCGTAAATCACATCTGGTGCACCGGGGCCCTATCGCTGAGTTATCGACGCTGCGCTATGTCAGTTACGTCTATTGTTCACACTGTTCGCAGCCGGTGCGGTTTGAGATATAATGAGTTGGTTTTGGTTAAAAGTGACGCTGGACTTGATTGTCAAACGTAATATTATAGTTTTTTTTTTCCGAAGGTCAAACGTCAGTTAAACGGTGTTTTTGACCTTTTAAAGCGTTTTTCGTTCAAACAAGAATTAACAGTTTAGTATTTCGGAGAAAGAAAGAAACGCCTAAGAAGAAATCAACAGACTTTTTATTAAACTCCAACTCACATTAACGTATAAGACTTAACCTTAACCTTTTTTATTTTAAATCTTTTCAACCGTATACAGAATATTAACGCCAAACCAAAATTAAAATATAAACATCAACTTTTGTCCATTCACCCGGCGGCCGTCGAAACAGCCAGAGACGGTTTTCCTCATTTTACGGTTCGAACACACGCGTCATATGGCATAAAGCAAATTGTTTGAAACCAACTGTGAAAGCAGTTTTTTACGCGCAGTGATTAAAAAGAGAAAAGAGGAAGCGGAGTGCGATGACGCGCAAATACACTCGGGGACAAATAATGGTTTAGGAAAACATGTCAAAAAATAAAGGGACAAGAGCTTTGTATGCTCGAGGAGCGATGTAGATATTCGGCCTGGCTAACATACGAAACGATGTAGTTTATTATTTAATTCGTGATACGAGAATTCTTAGAATAGACAGATTTACAATTTCAAACGTGACTTGAGTTATTTGTCACTTACGCTTTATTTATGACGTAAGGGTTTATTTGTAATATAGGGTGATCTAATTATACTTGTAATCCCTACAATTCTTAGTAACGAAACATCTCAGTAAAGTTAAGCAGTCAAGTGTGCAATAATCTGCAGTACTATCTCGTAACACGCTTGCATATTCAAAACAACGGACACACTCAACCCTTTAATGCAAGAAACAAGGTACAAAATCGCATTTCTAAGTACAATTGTTTTTCCAGCTACAGGCTGTTCTGGAAATTAACCGACTCTGAACACGGAAAGCCAGTTTAACACAATACGGTAACGGTTTGCTCACGAACGCATTAATACATTAAACCACGGTTTAGAGCGCGAGTTAATCTTGATTAACTCTGGAGATAATCTCGACTAATCGGGCGTCTGTGTTTGTTTGTATCTTGCTTTCGTTAACTAGGTGAATCGTGAAACGTTATTCTTAAGGAAATTGTTGTTGATGTTGCAATTTTTGAGGTTTTGTTTACGTTATTTTAATTTCTAATGACAAAGTAAGTACACGCATAACTTGACATGGATGTATGGGTTAAATTTGTATCATTTAGTATAAAAAACAAAGGGAATTTTTTGATACTATAATTTTAAAGTGAAAAGTCTTATGTGCTATTAATATTAATACGTAATAATTCACATTATAAGTATAATATTAAGAAAAGTATCACTTACTAGTCATTATTGATTCATAACTTCGATTCTTGTAAGTCAGTATTAAGATTGTACATTTATTCTGCATTTGTTATGATCAAAATCAAAGAGCAATAAATATCAAACAGTTTCACCACAAACCCGATAGTCTAAATAAATTGCAAATGAAATAAAAACCACAAGCAGGCTATTCGTTTTGATAAAACTGTCATATTGATATCATATCGCGCGCGATATTATATTATTCAAAAACAAAACTAACACAAAATATTGCAAAAGTTAACTCTACGTTTCAGAACATAAAATAAGCATTATTGTATTTTTTGAGCACGCTGTACAGCGTCCCATGGGATATCTATAGCATGACACAATATCCGCGCTTGACCAAATAAAACTGCATTGTTCTCATTTTAAACTGTCACAATTTTTCGCCGTCAAAAATAATATTCTGCACTACGAGTATTTTCCAATTTTACCTAATTTACATAAAAAAAGTTGCGAAATTTTATTTATTGTTAAAATTGGTGTGTACGGAACAGTCCCATTTGAACTCAATAAAGGCTTGTAGTACTGTTAGGCGATGGGCTTGTAACCTGTCACTAATCCGCCATCTTGGCTGATTGTGCAAAATGTGGTTACCGAATTGTCAACAAGTTTTTAGAGTTGTAGGTAATTCTGTAGCTCTGCTTACCCCACTGTGGGAACGAAGGCGTGAGTTTTTATGTATTATTTGACTTCTTGGCCTCATTTCATTTTTCATTTTGAAATAAGTATGGGTTTTTTGAAACCCGCAATCAAACTCCATAATTTTCATGCAACTCACTAAATATGAAAATTTATATAGGTAGTTTGAAAACTTATTCAATAACGTTACGTAATATCAAAGTATGACCCTCCCGACATTTCTTACAATGATGTTAATTAACAAATTATTTCCAAGTGCTTCTCCACATTACGTGAATATATCGCCCATTCCACATTACATTTAACCCAGATGTCTTGCAGTCACGGAACAGCAGTATAAATACAAATCCTAAAATATTCAGGCACGTACCTGAAATTCACCCTGTATTATAGGCACATATTGGTGAACCAGTCTGCAATACATAATCAGGGTAGTGATTCTCTGAACAACGGCGGTCGGACGGACGAACGAGTGAATGTCCAAGCGGCGAGTTTAAGTCAGTGCGAACATATTTCTGCCAATGGATCGAATGTATAAGGCTGCTTAATTGAAAATGCGCGCGCTAAAATGTGTTTTGTTCGCTCTGACGGGACTACTTAAACTCGCCTCTGCGATTTCGCTCGTTCGTCCGACCGTCCGTTGTTTTTGAGAGAATAACACCCCAGGCACGTACCTACCTGAAATTCACGCTGTATATAGGTACATACATATTGGTGAACTCGGGTACACTACATAATCAGATAGACAATATGATGCGGTGTTTGTCACAGTGCAAACGCTAATGGTATGCAAATGCATTTGTCTGCGTTCACGCAACTAACTATTTAGATAACGTTGCACCGAATAGCTGCAATTGTTTTGTAAATTGCATTTTGGTTAGTTTGTGTAATCATGCTGTATAAGGTTAAAAGTGGTTAAACAGCGGTATTCGATGTAAGTTTAAAACTAGTAGTATTTTCTTACTGAACTAGTTTAATTTGAGCTCTGAACCACAAAAAAATCCGACGTTACTTGAGTCTGCTAGGTTGGGCTGTCGTAGTGCACTGATGTAGATATATGTAGAAACGTTTGCGGACTCTACGGATTTGCTACGAATTAAAAATAACACAGGTGTACGTGTTTTGTTTTATTTGGATCATGCTGTAGCTTCAGTACGAGTAGGATGAAGTTAACAAAACACTACATTTTAGTTTTGTGCCTTAAATATCTTAAAAAAGGCAAGTTTCAAAAGAAAATTGTAACTAAACTCCCGTCTTGGACTATTTGGTGTTTTGTTGTTGACGATAT
Source organism: Acleris laterana (assembly GCA_963966035.1). Lineage (NCBI taxonomy): Eukaryota > Metazoa > Arthropoda > Insecta > Lepidoptera > Tortricidae > Acleris > Acleris laterana. Next base: position 3,553,046 of record OZ014447.1, on the reverse strand, counting down.
CAATGTGATTTCGAATTTTTTACATGCAGTGTAATTTATATTGTAATATTTTACTAAACTAAAGTTTATTTTCAATAAGAACATTTTATAAATACGTCTTTATTAACCCCCAACAAGAAAAAGAAGGGTGTTATTAGTTTAAAATGTGTATATATTATCTGTGTGTCTGTATGTGGCATCGTATACCCTAAACCAACATACCAACAAGAACTTTAAATGTTGATCCACCACAGAACCTTGTCATATTGACAACGTCATAGTAAGTAGTACTACTATATAATAGTTAACTGTACCTACCTATTTGGAAGTGTTTTTTTTACGGGAAAGCGGTTTAAAGAAACCTGAAAAAAGGATTACCATTACATCGGGGACTTTATCTCATTAACAGTTTTTATTCTTATACTCTAAACTTTAGAGTATAAGAATTAGAGTCTAAACCCGTTAGAATACTGGCAACACAGCTAAACTTAAGCCATAGCCACACTATCGACAAACAACAGCCGCAATAAACATAGCATTTGCATTCCCATTACTGCACTGTTTGTACGGGGACACGTTCAATACTGCAGACTCCACTTAGAGTCCACTTTGTATAGAAACCAGCGAGATTGGCGTGTAATATGTTAATGTTACGTTCAAGTAAACAACGCGATAACACAGTTGTTTTAAAATTAGCACAATCACTGTAAGAAACAGTGTTTTAGGGGTTTTACTGCATGCTAATTTTTTACTGTTGTTCAGGGCGATTCTTACAAGCACCTAATTCTAGGTATATTTTCATCACATTTTATGTATAAAATGTACCAGTTGATATTTGCAAAGATGTAAACACAACGAAACGAATGAAATTACTTACTTGTATTTCTACAACCCCATGCCTACTCATCCTTACTCATCTACTTCAGGGTTAGCTGGAAGAGATCCCATTTAGGGATACGTTCGCCTTTGTGCATTACTTGAATATTTTTTTTTTTGGTGCAATAAATAATTTACAAACATACATAAATATTACTCGATAATCACGTGCTTTTAACTATACATTTTGATCTTTACTTTCAAATTAAGTTTAAGATTGAATAACTATTCTGCCGTCCTAAGCAAAAACGCAGTAACTAAGATAAACCTCCTGTAGTAATATCACCCTTATTATTAACGCCATAGAATTGAATCTGCTTTGGTGATTAAATTCAAGATACTGCTTATTGGATTAGGAGGGCAGTATTCATTATACGATATTTTAAATAAAAACACGCTCGATACATATTTGAGGTTATGTGTCAAACAGTACTAATTTGTTTACATCTTTGGCAATTTCAATTGACAAAGACTATATAGGTTTTTAGTAGTCTTAATCATTTCTTACGGTCACCACTCTATATCAAGTCTTGAGCAAGATTTTCCGTAAACATTGGAACACTCTAGAAGTGAATGAGATGGTAGGAAGTGTAGCATTTGCATGTGTTTTTTATTAAAATGTAACAATTACCCTATATTTTCGGTACTCTGATAAAAAAAAAGTTCGCTCGTTCGTGTCATTCTCAGTATTTTTGCATAGCGCATTAGTAACGGCAGATTGGACATAATTGGGTTCGGAGTGTGTTTGACGTGTATTGTCAGGATATTGGCAGGCGGGGACGCGGGGTATAATAAATAATAATGTATTAATAAATTAAATACTTTTTCATGTGTCATACTCTGAAAGTAGGCTTTTGTTTATATTAAAACTAGGTCGAAAGTGATACATGTCAACCATAGGGACGAAAAGTAATTTGAAAAATAACTATGTCAATGAACCTGTGCAGTTGCATAGTAAGATAATGAAAAAAAAAGGTAAAGCCTTACCAAGCCATGCTAAGATCTTAAACAGCCACTCTTTGGTATACAGAGTCTAACTTTTACAAGTTTTATTATCAAGTTGCCTCAAAGCCAACATGAAAAGTAAAATTAACGCGGTCGAAAGTCACCATTTATTTTACACTTCAAATATTGGGACACTCGCTATGCTCGGGCGCCAAAATATCCTTTGTGTAATAGGTGCTTTTCTTCCCTTGGTAAATAATATACTATTACTTTCGAAACAGAATAATAATCGGGAATGAGTTATTTTTTTCAGAATAAAAAATACCTTATGTCCTGTCCGGGAGTTACTATCCCCATACCATTTTTTTTTAATGGTTCAGTGGGTTAGCTTTGAAAGCGTAACCAACCAACAAATAATGAGAGTCACTTTCGCTTTATTCGCAACTTCGTGGCTAGAAGACTTTCCCTTGGGAACTGTCATATTTTCCGGGATGAAAAATATCTTAATTATGTGTTTTCCCGGGGCTCAAGCTATTCTTCATACCACATTTTATTGGAATCAGCTAAGCAGTTTAGCCGCGAAAGCGTAACAAACAGACGGACAGACAGAAACACCGAGTTACTACTACATTCATTAACCCTTTTTTTCGCAAAATTGGAAAATGACGTGTGTTCAAACCTCTTTAGTTTCATAAAGAGCATAGAAAAATAGTTACAAAAAAATATAAAAAAGTGAACCTTTAACTTGTTGAACCGGCTCAACATTGCGAAGAAAAGGGTATATTAGTTTTATTATGGTTTCGAGGTTTTGAGGTTATAATTCGTACTAAAATGACAGGTCAGGATTGACTTATCTTAATTTTACTTTAGTTTTAAATGGGTCCATATCGTTAGCCAAAATCATAACTTCGTAAAACATTACATATTTTTTTAGGAAATTGTTAAATTTCTCGGTTTTTTTTTAACCTAACCTAACGTAACCTATCCATGTCAACACCTTGTTAGAAAAAGAAATGCTGAAAAAATACCGTTACAGCGATCAAATATTATGCCTATCAATATATTATTATTATATACCAACAATGACATTACGACCAAAAAAAGTAAACATCCCGTTTTTTATACAACTTTGACCAATTCTAAAATGCAAATGTAGCTGCCAAAAATTACACCATAATCAACGCAAGAGCAACTTCGGAACAAGATTAAGACTCAAGCTCTTCGAGGGAGCGGGTATCCCGAGAGATTGGTTTAGTAAACGCCTGCGGGTGCGTCTGGGAGGGGAACTCATTTCGGCATCTTGAGCTAGACATTTTATGTAATGCTCAAGTAGGGTTTCATTTTAATCATACGGTTTTATTAAACATGAAATTGCGTGGAATTACGAGTCGAACTCGTTCATGAAGAATACAGTCTGTGAGCATTTAGGAGGTGCTGTGGATTTGTACTTCTGTCTTACTTGCTCTTAGTAAGAGCGTGGGAAAGCGAGTGAGAGAAAAGTACATACCCGAAGCACCTTTTACTCACCTATCATGACGTTACTGTAATTTTATTGTATGTATTGAATGTAATATAATTTGAATTTTGTTGTATTTAATTTAATTTAATTTAATAAACCGAGTTTCGATGCAGCTAGACAAAACTCTTTTCTCGAGTGCAAAAAAAATTACTAATTTTGACACCTAATGTCTGTCTGTATATCAGTCTGTGGCATCATAGCTACTAATCGGATAGATAGATTCTGACGTGGTATTTTTAAATAGTAATCTAGTTGTACTGGGTTAGTTCTTGTTAAATTTTAATGAAAAGTCGCTAAGCCGTGTAAAATCAGGTACCTACTCACTAGCAAGCTGTAACTGTAACCGTAGCTGTTACAGTAACGAGCTTCTAGTGGAGAATCGGCTCGCGCGCCGCGTACACAATATGATTTTACGCGTTACAGGTACGGCTTGCTAGTAAATACCCGGGTTAAGAGTTACGATTATCTCTGGTAGTAGTGGTACTCGTCGACGGCCGAAATGTTAGCAAAGAGGTTAAAACATTTGTTGTTTTTAAAGCTGTAGATAATTCTGTAGCTCTGCCTACCCCACACTGGGATTACGGTGTGTGTGTGTGTGTGTGTGTGTGTGTGTGTGTGTGTGTGTGTGTGTGTGTGTGTGTGTGTGTGTATGTGTGTTTGTGTGTGTGTGTGTGTGTGTGTGTGTATTGTTACCGTGTTGCAGGACCTTCATTTCATCGCCTTTTATTTACCTGAAAATAAAAAATACAATCTATTAAAAAAATGTGCAAGTAAGATCCATTGTTAACAATTATAACATATTTGATCACAATATATTTATTTCTAATATGTAGTTAATAAAATAACAGTTGGATAACTTTACATACTGTTGATCTAATTCCGATCTAAGATTAAGCTGCTAAAAGTTTTTTTTATATAGTACAGTCAGCCTTATAAGTAGCTGCAAACTTAGTACCTAAATTGTCCCTTCTTTTGTATGTACAAAAACCTCGCTCCGCTGAGCTGTTTCCACCAGAGCTAAGCTAAGCGAGGATCGGTAAATGAAGTGCTTCTATTGGTTCATGACAAACACATCCCTCGCAACGCATCCTCGCACATCTCTAGTGGAAACGCAGCCTTAAGCTCTGTTTTTTTTTATGGCATAGAGATGACAAACGAGCACACAGGCCACCTGATGGTAAGTGAAAACTGTGACCCATAGACATTCGCATTCACAAGACTGCAGAGCAATCCTAAGACTGCAAATGCGTTGCCAACCCTGAGGACTAAGATGGAATGCCTCTATGCTAGTCATTTCACCGGCTGTCTTATCCCCAAACCGGAACACAACAATGCGAACACTGCTGTTTGGCGGTAGGTTAATGGATAAGACGGTGGTAGCGATCCGGACGGACCCTGCACAAGGTCCTACCACCCGCAAAACATGAACATGAATGAAATGAAAGATAGAAATAAATATATTTATTTATAATAGATCAACGCCACCCCATCAAGATAGTGCTTCGCCTCATATTCCAACAGTCAGCTTGCACGCAACATTAGCGTCACTTTAAAAGTCAGGGTGGCATTAAGACGTTGACTGCCAGGGGCATACTATCCGGGTCCATTTTGTATGGGAATCCTGGATATGGGCATTGAATGAGTTAAAAACTGTCGTGCAACATTAACTGCGCTCCGGTGTCTTCGGTGGACATATTTTTAGAAAAATAAAGAAGAGAATATAAGTTGTGGAAACTTGTTGGGGTTATTACAAATGTATTTATTTTTATTTGTTTTAGTGGATAGAACTATTGTTGTTCTTTTTTGGTAATTGTACGAGATATCATCTTAGCCTGTTTGTGCAAAATGTGGTAACAGAATTAACAACAACTTTGAACAAGAGTTAAGAATATTATTTTATTGTAGTAGGTGGTAGTACCACCATCTAATCCATTAACTCACTGCAGGCAGCAGTGTTCGCATTGTTGTGTTCAGGTGTGGGGATAAAAGAACCTGTGAAATTACTAGCATAGAGGGATTCCATCTTATTCCTCAGAATGGGCAGACCATTTGGAGCCTTAGAATAGTGTTGAGATTGTAGTAATGAGAATTGTAATATCTGTGGGTTTCAGATCTCATTTATGGCCTAATATAGCTGTGTTTATAGCGTGAACTTTTTTCCGTCACTTTCTGATACGTAGGTACATAAGCACGAGAGTGACGGATGCTTTATCCATATTTCGTCACGCGATAAACGCAGACATAGGTATTAGGCCTCCAGGCCTGGATGGTCTTCTGCCGTCTTATTGACATAAAAGATAAATATAAACTAAGTGTTCACGGAAATTACTATGTCTTTTATTTGTTTGTAATCGATAATGTGTGGTGCCGCCTTTATATTCATAAATTAGGAATCTAATTAGGCATAGACAAATCTGTCATTGCTTTTAGGTTAATGACTTCCGTTCTCTCTCTTGCTGTCAACTCACGAGCGTGCGGACGCAAATTCATATAATATTACTGTATAACGGGATAAGTTCGTATTGTGGATTAAATCAGTTCAAATCACCAAGTGTGTTCATATTACGTCAACAATCATCATCAACCACCCTGGGAGTCTGTCCGATTCGAACCCGCGCCAGATTCCGGGGAGCAGTCATTTCGTCATCATCATCACATACCACCAGAGGCAATACGCAGCCAGCCCAGGGTCAGGAAGGCGAGTATTGTCATCATTTTTGGTGGAACCCATGAGGGGAAAAACATTATACCCAGAAAGGGATAATAAAAGGTTTTACGGGACACGCGGTTGCCGTCAAGGTCAGTACCGGCAAACTCGCGTCAAAGCTGCCATCAAGGGTTGAGTGCAGCCACATCAATTCATCACAATTATTCAACGCAACGCGGAGCGCGGTTTATACCTATTCAATCGGGAAGAAACCGGCGTGCGATCATAGCGCAGTGTCACGCAGATTACGCCGCCGGTACACATCGATCGTCATTCAATATCGATTTAGTGTTAATATTAACTTCAGTGCCGTATATATATCATCATTATCGGTGTTAATCAGTGTTTAAATTCAGTGTACGTGTCGATTCGTCTACTCAACGGGCGTTTCATTTGTAACGGGACTTTGCACCACGACGCAGCCGATGCGGCCAGTAGAGGGCGCACGCATCGCACCACGAGGTTGTCTCGCGCGGAGCGGAGTGACAATCAGGTTGGCGCCTTTCACCGGTACGTCAAACGTCAAACATTGCTTTATGGACATTTATATTTCAATTGACATCTGTTAACTGTCAATGTCAACTTGAGGTTGACAGATTGTAATAGCATTATAAATGGATCGATCTGATCAATATCTATAATTAATCTGTGGTAAATTATGCACTTATCAGTCTGTTGTGTCAAATGTCACTGTGAAAAATAGGTCATCAGTCACCTATCAGTTAGATTGTTTGTTTGATTGACACTAATGACACTTGCTTGGCTGACACTGCTTGCATGCCATACATGTCTATCTTTTATTTTAATAAATTGAAGCGGTCATAGGACGACGTACTGGTGACAGCTCGTGTTTGTGTCGGACCTGCGAAATTTTGTGGCCTTGTGCTATTATTTTTGTGTTTTGTTGTGTTACTGTGCTTCTTCGGTGATCTGTAAGTGTTTTAACCTATTTTCGTACGCTGCTAACCCCGCAATGTCGCATATACCGCCAAAGCCTCCAGACATAACCTCCAACAGGGAGATGTCATCCGGGGATGTTCCGAATGTCGAGTCACTTGACACGATTTCGGAGGATTCAATGGAGTCTGATTCCTTACGGAGGGCAACCAAGAGATCTTTTGAGCCGGGGGGCTCCCAACCTCCCAATAAGTTGGGGAGTAGGGCGCCGTCCGACTCAATAGTTCACTTGTTTGAGCACCCTAACTTAAAAGAGGGAAGAAAATACTCGTCCACTGACAAAGGTCCTTTCCTTGTTTATGTGTCCAGGACAGAAACCCAACCTTCCTCTGGTACAACCCTTAACCCAATTAAATTTGGACAAGTTATGGTCAATTCGCGAGTACAAAACATCTCCCGCGAGGGAATTAAAAAGATAGGCCGAAATCGCGTAAGTATCGATTTTAATTCCGCAGAATCAGCCAATACATTTCTGTCAAACCCACTACTTGTGGCAAATAAATTTGAGGCTGTCATCCCCACCTTTAATATCACCCGCATGGGAATAGTTAGAGGTGTCCCGACCGATCTTTCACTTGACGAATTTGCTCGGGATGTCGAACTTCCATCGGGCTGTGGAGAAATCCTTAAAGCCCGAAGACTCAACCGGAAGATACACAAGGCAGATGGCATTGAATGGGTTCCCACTGGGACAGTTGTCATCACATTCAGTGGACAAGTCCTTCCCTCAAGGATTTTCTGCTGTTACACATCATTGCCGGTCGAAACATATCTACTGCCTACAATACAGTGTCACAGCTGTTGTAAATTTGGACATATTGCGGATCAATGCCGGTCGAAACCCAAGTGCTTTAAATGCACACAAGATCACACAGGTAAAACCTGTGATGCTCCGGAAGACATGACTTTATGCTTGTTCTGCTCGGGCAAGCACTTTGCCACTAGTAAGGCTTGCCCAGAACATACACGCCAAAAGACCATTAAAGATACCATGGCTCAAGAAAATATTTCCTATTCCCAGGCTTGTGATAGGTTCCCTCCTGTGAAAAGATCGTATGCAGATGTCGCACAGAGTTTCCATCATTCACAGAATGATTCTATTCCCACACAGACTCAATTTCCTGCCGCCTCCCCCCAAACTCAAAGGATTTCCTATAGAAAATCTGTCTCTATTCCGAGATCCCCGCGTCAGCCCTTAGCACAGGGCTATGATCGTGCCTCATACAGTGCTCTAATTGGAGATCGAGACCCTCCTCCCCCGAGGAATGGTGTTGCTCTCCAGATCCCAAGCGCTCCCCTCCCTCCCTCCCTCCAAACTTCTTCCAGTGACAATTTACTGGATGTTCTTTTGTCCCTGCTGATCAATATGTTCAGCAAGATGGACGATTTCCCCCTACCGCCCAACGTTGCCAATAAACTGTCTGAATTTATAAAAATTATTAACATTCCATCTCATACAGTGGAATAGTCACAGTATTCGATCTAAGCAACACGAAATTCTACAAATGGCTGCTTTGTATGATCCTGTTGTCTTTGCCATTTCGGAGACCTGGTTGGTTCCAGGATCCCGATTTCGGGTTCCTGGGTACTCCTGCCTCCGGCATGACAGAGATGACGGTTATGGAGGAGTTGCCCTCCTTATCAAATCTTCTGTCACATACTCCCTCCTTCCTCTCCCCCCCTCTCCTTCCTGCATCAATGCTGTTGCTGCCAAAATCATGGATTTCACTGTTCTCTCTATCTACATTTCTGATCCTCATTCTATCCAAATCTCTGACCTAGACCTTATATTTTCTGCCCTACCAAGCCCTTTTCTTATTTTGGGTGATTTTAATTGCCACCATCTTATGTGGGGAAGTGCGGATTACGACTCCTTGGCCTGTGATCTTGTGGACCTCATGGTGGACAAAAACATATGCCTACTCAATGATGGTTCCCCAACTCGCAGAACGGCCCCTGGCCAAAATGCTAGTGCGGTTGATCTTTCTATGTGCTCCCCCAATTTTGGCACTCTCCTCTCATGGTCAGTTCTACTTGACTCCCACGGTAGTGACCACCTCCCAATTCTAATATCGTCTCCTTCATCCTTTTCCCAACCCAACGCTGTGTCAAATAATAATAGGTACCACTTGCCCAAGGCAGACTGGGAGCAATTTGCCATGGACATAGATGCAGCTGTCAGTGACATGCCCTCGGTGTCTACAGAAAATGGTCTTATCTGCCATGACTATTTAATTGATGCCCTTAAAGTGGCAGCAGACAAGAACATCCCAATTAAAAAAAGGAGTAATGTGGGTAGGTCCTCCCCCCCTTGGTGGGACTCTGAATGCTCGGATTTAATTCGACAAAGGAAGGAAGCTGAGGAAGAATACTGTCGAAACATGTCCATAGACAACTTTCTCGCTTTCAAAAGGACTGTGGCCTCGACAAAACGGATTCTTCAAAAGAAAAAAAAGAATGGGTGGATAAACTTCTGCCATAATATTTCGCCCCGTACCCCCGCTGCAATTCTTTGGAAATCCATAAAACGTTATCGTGGCTCTTACCTAAACCGGGACCTTCCTAGTAATGACCCCAATGTTTGGCTCCAGGATTTTATCGACTCTTTATCTCCTCCCTCGGTTCCCCACTCTAATTCTCTTCCCACTCCATTCCCTCCTAACTCTCCTCCTAACAATTTCGACCAACCATTCTCCTGGTTGGAGCTCCTTGCCTCCTTGGACCACCTCAAAAACTCTTCACCAGGTCCTGACAATATCCCTTTCTCTTTTTTGTCAAATTCTGGACAAACAACCAAAAAATATTTTTTGAGCATATTAAATTATTTATTCGACCTAGGTTTTGTTCCAGAAGCTTGGAAAAAACAAATAGTTATCCCCATACCGAAGCCAGGGAAAGACCCCATTTTACCATCCTCACATCGTCCTATTGCACTGTCTTCTTGTCTTCTTAAAATCCTGGAGCACATGATTAAAAAACGCCTCGAGTGGTTCGTGGAATCCAAAAAAATCCTGGCCAAAAGCCAATTTGGCTTTCGGAGGGGAATGGGCACCATGGACAGCGTCTCTATCTTATCCACTGACATCAGAATTGCTCTGTCAAGGAACGTGTTCCTTGTTGGAGCTTTTCTGGATATATCATCTGCGTATGATAATGTGATTCTCTCCTTACTCAGAGATAAATTATCTAAGCTGAGTCTGCCGAAGAAGCTATCCCATTTCATTTGCAACTTTCTTATGGACAGATCTATCGAAGTGAGACACCGTGATGTCCTTTCCGCTCCGAGATCCATCTGGAAAGGCCTTCCCCAAGGATCCGTTTTAAGTCCACTACTCTACAGCCTGTATACCCATGACCTAGAAGAGGCAGTTACCCCGTTCTGCAACATCCTACAGTATGCAGATGACTTGGTCTTGTACTCCTCCTCCCACTCGGTTGATGTAGCCTCAAGTGATCTCAATCAAGCGTTATTTTATCTGGGAGAATGGCTTTCCACTCATGGTCTTTCCCTCTCAGTCGACAAATGTAGTGTAGTTCCTTTCACCAGGAAGAGATCCTACCCCCCTATTGAAATAGCCTTTAATAACCAACTGATACCCGTTAGGAGAAAGGTAAATTTTTTGGGAGTCATTCTGGACTCTCGTCTTTCCGGGTCTGATCATATTGACTTCATAGTCCAAAAATGTCAATCAAATCTTAACATTTTACGATGTCTTTCAGGTGTGTGGTGGGGGGCTCACCCTTATTCCCAAAAACTCCTTTATAATGCCATTATCCGCAGCGTTCTTGACTACGGCTCTTTCACCCTGGTTCCTTGCAGTAAGGTGGCCTTGGGTAAACTAGATAAAACCCAATTTCAGGCTTTAAGGGTCATTCTTGGAGCAATGAAATCTTCTCCCACCAACGCTCTTCAGGTGGAAGCAGTAGACCCCCCTCTTTCACTCCGGCGTCAATTTTTGGCAGACCGGTTCTTCCTTAGATTTTCCCTGCTTGATGACCACCCTCTCGTCCCTAAACTTCAAGAACTCTCTTCTCTAATTACTGATTGCGGATACTGGTTCAACAAAAATCCCCCGTGTTTGATAAATAGCTTTCGCAAGTTCTGTAATCCTCCGGACCCTACATTTTCTTGTTCCTTATTCCCCCTTTTTTCTGTCCCCTATGATTCTTTAATTTTCCACCCCAACATAATCCTTGACTTTGGTATTTCAAAAAATGACCCTGGAGCCAACATAGCATTCCTGGACAAAATTAACAGTCTCTGGCGAGACTGGCTGCTGTTATTCACAGATTCCTCCAGACTTTTAGTTTGTGGGGCTGTGGGTTCGGCAGTTTGGATTCCGAAATACTCTATTATCCTTAACTTCAAAAGCCCTCCTCTTACTTCAGTTTTTACAGGGGAATTAGTAGCTATTTTGGAAGCCATTAAATATGTTTTGTCCCACGGGATCCGCAAGTCAATAATTTTTTCAGACTCTCTTAGCGGTTTGCAGTCCATCAAGGCCAATCCTTTTTACTCAAAAGTTTATCCCTTGGTTTTATCAATCAGGCAAACACTGTATGAGTGTCATCTACTCAACCTCGAGATCACGTTGGCGTGGATCCCCAGTCATTCTGGGATTCAGGGCAATGAGGTTGCCGATTCCTGTGCTAAGGAGGCTATAGAGATTGGCAGTCAGGTCCACACCCAGTGCTACTTTTACGACCTACTATCTTCCGCCAAATTAGACCTCGAATCTAACTGGCGCCAGCAGTACGAGCGTTCTGTATCGGTCAAAGGCCGCCATTATGGTGACATCCAGCCCAACATCCCCTCCAAGCCATGGTTCTTCCGGTTTCGCCAAGCCAACAAACAGACCACATCTGTCATTTGTAGATTGCGCATTGGCCACACTTGTTCCCCCTCCCGCCTGCACAGATGGGGCATTGTTCAATCCCCCCTCTGTTCATGTGGCCTGGAGGAAGGCACAGCAGATCACATTATTTTGAACTGCCCGATTAGATCGGTCTCTTTATATGACATCCTACCCCCCTGCATTCCCAAACCCATCAACCTTAAAACCCTCCTTTTCCTATCATCATCAAACAAAAAAGTTCTACTTTCCCTAATTAAATTCATAGGCAAAGAAAAAATCAAACTCTAGGTGCTTTTTCCCGCTTTTGTCGCTCCCAATTTCCATCTGTTCATTTGACCTGTATTGTCTTAAGTGTTTTGTATTGTCTATATGTTTTGTGTCTGTCCATTCCAGGTACTCAACAAACACACGTAACGACGACGTTTTTCTTTTGGACCTACAACTATTAAAAATAAAAACTGGTCATACACGCTATACACCATGCTGCTGTCAGGTGTCATTGGCAGTAATGGTTGCTAACCTAAAGCGACCGGTTGCCAAAAACAAAAAAAATAGAATAGAAAATTGTTTGTTTACATTCAGTTATTATTGTTTTAGTGTACTAATCAAAGTATTATCTGTCATTACGTGAACTATTAGTGTTTGAACGTGTAATAATATCAAGGTGTTACTGTTTATTACGTAAACAAACTTCATTTAATTCATTCACCATCAGTCGGTGATTAACTTACTTAGTTGTTTATTGAGTGTATCTTGAGTATTCAAAATGTCAGTTCGAAGTGCGCGAACGCAATTTAGTTCTAAATATCAAATGTTATTGGACTTTGCTGCAACAGTAAGTGACACGTCTAGTTCAATTGCCGCATCAGTCGCTAGGCGACATTTCAACCAGTATTATCATTTATTTATTCAGGCTTATGAGATACTGGTGGGGGCCGATGATGAAGTGTCCGCGGAGGACATGACTTCTTATAAAGTAAAGTTCACTGAAATAAATAAGTTGTTGCTCAAAATCGAGGAGCTCTGCGAAAGCGATGCGCCCACTTCGTCTCGCGCAAAGCTGTCCTCGCAAACCATAGCGAAGTTGCCCGCTATTGAGTTGCCTAAGTTTTCAGGGAACCTCATGGAATGGATGTCATTCTATGATTTATTTCAATCATTGGTGCACGATCGGGATATGTCGGACGCAGAGCGTCACTATTATTTAAGGTCATCACTTTCAGGTGAAGCTCTTCATATTGTACGTCAGTTACCAGTGGATGATAAAAATTATTCAGTGGCCATTAATTTGTTAAAATCTAGGTTTCAAAATACTAGACTGCTGCTTGACGCCTATATCAGTAGGATAGTCAACCTACCTATAGTCACGTCAATTGGTCAACTGCGTTCAGAGTTCTCCGACCCTCTTCAGGAGGCAATCCAGGCTTTAGACAAACTAAAGCAACCTGTCAAAGAGTGGTCATACTTGCTGTTACACTTATGTTTGCAGAAGCTGCCTATCAAGTTGCGTTCATTGTTTGAGGAGCGCTATGGCAAGGACCCGGACACCCTGCCCACCATCACGCAACTGCTGGAGTTGTTGGATGAGCAGTGCCGACTGCAGCTGTCAGTTGCATCGGAGCCGGAGCCTGCCAGGAAACCACAACGCGTATCACCACCGCCTGTGCGTTCATCAACACAGCGGTCACCTCAACATCGAGTGGCTTCTAGCAAAGCTCATCAGTATAATCAGGTGATGTCATCATCAACCGATCAAGGAGCATCATCAGCTCATCAGATGAGGCCACCATGTTCATATTGTAGTGTCCAGGGACACACACTCTATAGATGCTCTGGCTTTCAACAGCTGTCACGGTCTAACCGTAGATCGTGGGCTACTCAGACCGGGCATTGTTATCGATGCTTGAGGAAGCACTATGCCAAAGAGTGCACTCACACGAACTGGTGTTCTCATTGTGGGTCCCCAGCGCATAATTCATTAATATGTAATGCCGACGAACACCGGTGCTTCTCAGCAGCCGGATCAATCTGCCGCTCGTGTGGTCACACGGAATGCTGGCGGTCGAGACACGCCAACTTCACCAAAAGCGCGTCATGTCTCACCAGTGCATAGCCCATCATCAGCTGTTCACTATCAAGGGGCACCCTCTTTGCAGTCTATGGCGCACCATCAGCCTAAACCACAAATTAGTGCCAGGGCACATCATGCTCAACTCAAATTTAATTCTCTCAGGTTTGGATCTCGAATGAGTCCTGATAGACTATGAGATAAGGTTACTGTTGGCGCATATCAGGGTCCATCACTCCCTATAACCATCTGCCCCACGGCAATGGTTATGGTCAGGTCAGGTGATGGTACATACGTCAAGGTCAGGGCACTGTTGGATACAGGAGCCGCTGTTTCAATCATCAAACATTCATTAGTTCATAGTTTAAAATTGCACCAACAGTATAACAGTAATTCACTTTATGGAATAGGTCATCAAAGGGTTGATGCGCCTGGCTCTATTGTCAAATTAGTAATCAAACCTGTAGGTACTCAATTACCAGTTGTTGGTACTATGGCCATGGTAATGTACACATTGACAGGAAATATTCCTTCATATGATATTAAATTAAAAGGTCAATTATTATCATCAAATATCATACTTGCTGATAGCAATTTCGATAAAGCTAGGGATGTAGATATTATATTAGGTACAGATATACTTAATTATGTACTTGATGGGTCTAAGATATCTACCAACATTCCAGGGATAACAGCTTACGGATCATACTTTGGTCACGTCATCATGGGCGCGGTGCCTACTCCACGGTCACCGTCAACGGTCACGTCTCCCGCCCAGTCAGCCGGCACTTCAGTCGAAGACTATGGACTTCACGCAGTCAGGCTGGAGGAAGTATTGGAAAGGTTTTGGAAGGTCGAGGAGCCGCCTTCAAAGCCAGCTGTTCATCCGGATCACTTGGAATGTGAAAGGTTGTATAATTCAAGTACTCAACGTATGCCAGACGGCAAATATATGGTTAGGTTACCATTACTGTCAACTAGGCCGCCATTGGGTGAATCAAAGGCCTTAGCCATGCACAGGTTTCGATCTTTAGAAAGAAAGATGGCTAGAAATTCAGTATTTGCTAGTAAATACAAAGAGTTCATGAAGGAGTATGAATCTCTTGGTCATATGTCTAAATCAGATTTTCAGTTCGATTCAGAACATTTTATAATACCTCATCATGGTATATTCAAGAAGGGAACGGATAAGATCCGTGTAGTATTTGACGGCAGTGGACGTACAAGTACTGGGACATCCCTTAATCAGTGCCTGCATACAGGCCAACCACTTCAAAACGATATTACTCAGATATTGTTAAATTTCAGACGTCATCAAATAGTCTTCACCACCGACATCAAGCAGATGTTCAGAATGACCTGGATACACCCTGAGGACAGGAAGTATCAGCTCATCTTGTGGCGAGAGGACCCGTCTAAACCAATTCGGGTATACGAATTGAATACTAATACCTACGGACTAAGGTCAAGTCCGTTCATCTCAATTCGGACACTATTGCGTCTAGCCGATGATTGGGAGGCTGGTCATCCAAAATCAGGCGCATCAGACGTCATCAGACGAGATATCTTCGTCGACGATATTCTCACGGGCGCAGATTCATTATCCGAGGCGCAACAGCTCAAATCGGAGCTCACCGCGCTTATGAAAAGCGCCGGATACGAGCTTAGAAAATGGTCATCGAATTGCGGTAAACTACTGCAAGATTTGCCTCAAGAGCACTGCGAGCAGCCTCGTCAGTTTGACACTGATGACAAAAGCTTCATTAAGGTATTAGGTATTCAATGGGACCCAGTATCAGATTCAATGTCATATCAGATTAATGTACCATTAGGACAACCGATCACTAAACGCCATATACTTAGTACTATAGCACGCCTATATGACCCGTGCGGATATTGCGCACCTATTGTGTTCAGATTCAAGGTGTTCCTTCAATCACTGTTTTCAGACGGATTATCGCGGGATGAACCCGTAAATGAATTTCAATGTCATCAATGGGACGAACTCATTCAGGATTTAAACTATTTATCAAATTTGCAGATTTCTAGATGTGTTGCTCTACCGCAGGCTACGTCATATTCACTGCACGGATTCGGAGACGCCTCGGAAGCCGGATTCGCTGCGAGCGTCTACCTCAGGACCGTGGATACGTCAGGAAGCGTCATGGTACGTTTGCTTTTAGCTAAATCACGAGTAGCTTCTATGAAGACAAAACAAACGATACCCAAGTTAGAGCTCAGCGCCGCACATCTAGTGTATAAGCTATTAAATCACGTAGCCGAGTCTTACGAACATTCGATTCAGTTTGACAGCATTAATGCTTGGTCAGATAGCACCATCGTGCTATCATGGTTAAATACGAAACCTCACATGCTGCAAACATTCGAATGCAATCGAGTACAAGACATTCAAACTTCAAAACGTCACATGACATGGCGTCATATCAGGTCTGAATTAAATCCCGCAGATGTCGCTTCACGGGGTCTGTCAGCAAAAGATCTACTTGGATTTCCTTTATGGTGGTCACCAGACTGGTTACTGAGGGAACAGTCACAATGGCCTTCACTGCCAGTCGAGATGCCTCACGACTTACCAGGATTTAAGAAATTAGTCCATTTTGTTACCCCTGTCGAGCCATGGGAAGATGCGCTATTGTCACGCGTTAGTTCATTCAGTAAGCTAATCAAGGTTACGTCATTTGTACTCAGATTTTGCAGGAATGTCAGATTACCGAAGGAGAAACGGAATTTTGCGTCATCATTATCACTGGACGAGACTCGTGCAGCTACGAAACATTGGATTAAGAAAATCCAAATGGACTCATACAGGGATGAAGTCATATTGATCAAACAAGGAAAATTGGTCTGTAAATCACTACAGAAATTAAGTGTATTCGTGGATGACGAACACTTTATCAGAGTCGGCGGACGACTCCGCAAATCATCATTGCCTTACGGAGCAAGGCATCCATATTTGATACCTAAGGATCATAGGTGGGGTCAACTACTCATAGAATATTATCATCGGTCATATTGTCACGCTGCGACAAACGCGCTCATGTCCATACTCAGGCGAGAGTATTGGATAACCTCAGCCAGGCGACAAGTGTCTAGGGTTATTAGAAACTGTTTAAGTTGTTTCAGATTTAATGCTTCAACTCAGCCACCGTTCATGGCAGACCTGCCCGCAGATAGAGTCACAGCTGCAAGGCCATTTTCAGGCGTAGCGACTGACTTTGCGGGGCCGTTCTTAGTCAAGAGCAGTTTATTAAGAAACGCTAAATCAGTCAAAGCTTACCTGTGTGTCTTTGTATGTTTATGTACAAAGGCTGTACATCTAGAGGTCGTCTCGTCGCTGAGCGTCGAGGCTTTCATTGCGGCATTCACGAGGTTTGTCAGTCGTCGCGGGCTGCCTTCACTAATCAGATCGGACCGAGGTACAAATTTTACTGGTAGTAACTCATACCTCAAGGAGGTCAATCAGTTTTTGTTGACCAACGAAATTATCCTCAAGGAGGAGTTTCGAAAACAGAGTATTCGCTGGGAGTTCAATCCTCCTGCATCGCCCCACATGGGGGGCCTATTCGAGGCTGCAGTCAAAAGCGCTAAAAATCTCCTTAAGAGAGAGGTCGGTGATACCATTTTGACTTTCGAGGAGTTATCTACTCTATTTTCAAAAATAGAGTCAATTCTTAATTCTCGTCCTCTAGTTCCGATGTCGGAAGATCCCTGTGACCTCGAAGTACTCACACCCGGTCATTTCATCATTGGTCAGCCCCTAGTAGCCTTACCAGAGGGTCACTGGAAGGATACTAAAATGTCGCGATTATCACGCTTTCAAGTTACTCAGAAAATGTATCAGTCAATTTGGTCACGATGGCATGTTGAATATCTCAATACACTACAGTCACGCAATAAATGGTATAGTCATAATAACAATGTCGAGCTCAATGATTTAGTGCTTATCATTGATGAAAATTCACCGCCACTTCAATGGAGAAGAGGCCGAGTTATTGAATTGTTCAAGGGTTCAGATAACATTGTTAGGTCAGTTAAATTAAAGACTCAATCTGGTGAGCTTGTCAGGCCAGTAGTCAAGTTATGCAAATTACCTAAGGAATGTAACTCAAATTAATCATTTATGTGTCTGTTCATATACCTAGTGTCAACCTGTGTATCTATTACATATTCATTATGCCTGTTTATCTATAGTGTTTCAACTTATGTTAAACTATGTTCGTGTATAAATATCATGTGTCATTATATTGTCTCTAGTTCAGTAGGGGCTTCAAGTATTCAGCTCATTTCTTCCCCTGGCGGCCCAGGAAATGTTCACGGAAATTACTATGTCTTTTATTTGTTTGTAATCGATAATGTGTGGTGCCGCCTTTATATTCATAAATTAGGAATCTAATTAGGCATAGACAAATCTGTCATTGCTTTTAGGTTAATGACTTCCGTTCTCTCTCTTGCTGTCAACTCACGAGCGTGCGGACGCAAATTCATATAATATTACTGTATAACGGGATAAGTTCGTATTGTGGATTAAATCAGTTCAAATCACCAAGTGTGTTCATATTACGTCAACAATCATCATCAACCACCCTGGGAGTCTGTCCGATTCGAACCCGCGCCAGATTCCGGGGAGCAGTCATTTCGTCATCATCATCACATACCACCAGAGGCAATACGCAGCCAGCCCAGGGTCAGGAAGGCGAGTATTGTCATCACTAAGTTTCTTTATTATTGCCTACTACCCATAGTACAGTCACGAGATTTAATTTGGTACCCACCTTAGGTCCAAAGTCAATGTGACATTCTACAACAATAAGGTTCTTAAAAGTTATAAATGACTTGACATCTCTGATGACATTGACGACTTCAAGCATATTTTTCTTGAAATGGGTCCCATATTAACGCTCGTGACCGTACCTGCAAGCCTAGAGCTTAGTTTGGAACTAGGTTCATTTGTAAAACGTCTTTAACCTAATCATATCTTAAGAAGACTTCCTCAAATGATCCACCTGCCTACAGCCAGTCTTATCGACTAATCTCTTCATCCGATTACCAGCTTGCCCCAATTCCTTAATCCCCCCTATTTTGGTAATATTTCACTGTATCGTGTTATAGGTTAATTAATTTGAGGGCGCATAATATTTAAATTCATTAGTTTGTACTTGAATTTGTTTGGGAAGTTGGACGGACGGGGAATTTTATTTGTGAATTTCTTGTTTTGTTAAGACTGTAGTAAAGTAGGTAAGATATTTGAATGTAAAAATGTAACAGTTTGAGTGTTAAGATACTCATATATTTGACTTGTTTATTAAAACTGAAGCATGTTGTTAAGATATTGAAATATAACACTAGAAGTGCTTTTCCACCGGCGAGGCCAGGCGAGAAACGACAGCGCCAGAATTTTGATGTGAATTTATTAAGGAGAACCATTTTCGTCTCGGAATCAGTTCATCCGCCAAAAAAGTCCACCTCGAAATCAGTTCATCCGCTTAAGCGCTAGAAACCACCGAAAGAAACCCATACACAACAGACGTCAAAGTTACATCTGTCACTTTCTCTTTTCTATTGTCTTTTCTTACATTTGTAGTATAAAAATCATTAAACTGCGGGACGAAAATGCGGGACGATGCGTGTCGAAATGTCTTATGCCCAGTGATCTGTCAATAGTAGTTTTTTTTTAATACAAATTAATTTCTTCCTACTTATTGGTTTCCGTTTCATAAATATCGTCACCGAAACTCCATAAACATCCCGTATTTTATTCGCAACAACCCGTTTTAACTGTTCAAATACTAAATCTACTCAACAACTCCTAATTTACTGTTCAATGCTTCCACCAGTCTACACGCCAATTTCAGCCCGCTAGAGGGCAATATTGGCTAATAAATGGGGTATTAGTAGTTCCTAATTAACATTATTAGAACATGCAATGTTATGCAAAGTTGTACTAATAAATAACTTCGCGTGCGAACTGTGCAAATATCAGGTACTTGTGCGGATTTTGAATTTGAATTTAACATAAATAGTGTCATGGGTAACTTATTTCAGGATTGTCTTTGGCTTTAAGGGGAATGGACTCAACAATGTTTTGGAACAAAAACTAGGCAAAGTTTTAGAATGGCACTCAAAAAGCAACACGTATACAGGCTGGCGTGTAGGCAATAAGGCCTGATTCTACATTATAGTTTAAACTTTTTCAACTGAGCTTATCCTCTTAAGACTACGAAGCCATTGTGTAGTTAACCACAAATTAAGACAACGAGCTCGCAGTTAAAGCAGATAACCGCTTTCGAAGGTTAACATAGATTATCGACTCTATTTCTACTACAGTAACAGAATAATGGCAAATCATTTTTTTGCATTTCACAACCGCCCGACTAAGATTGTACAGATACAATGACCATTATGTTTACAGGTAAGTGAAAGAGTTCAGTTCAAAAAGTTTAAACTTGATGATATGTTAAGAGGTAAAACCATTGTAGAATCAGGAACCCACAGTCATTTGCATTCTCTAGACTCCGATCTCAAGACTGTAATCCTATGTTTGGGAAAGCGATACCAATCCTGAGGACCAAGATAAATTGGTTTTGTTATCCCGCACCTGAACACAGTTCGGTACATAGGGTACATTGGGGGTAGATTAAAGGGTTATTTGAACCCCTATAAATTATTATTTTTTCTTTAACCATATAGTTATCATACTGTTTACGTTATGATAAATCTTATTCCCTTGGCCATAAAGGCTGCCGTATGGTAAAAACAAAACCTGTTATCTTCACTAAATGTGTTGCTAAGTGCAAAACTCGAGAACGGCTGAACCGATTTGGCTGATTTCTTTTTTGTTGCGTTCGTTATTGTCAGAATAAGGTTTATTTGTAAGAAAAAAAATAAAAATCCAACGGGAAGGTCGGGAATTTGCATCGGGGCGAAGCCGCGGGCGGGCAACTAGTTTATTATAATAATAATTTAGGTAAGTTGTCAAACTTTCATTCATTACTAGCTTAGTTTCGAATCAAATATATTTTAATCTCTAAATTATATTCCTTTTTTTTTTTATGGCATAGAGTTGACAAACGAGCACCCAGGCCACCTGATGGTAAGTGGAAACTGTGACCCATAGACATTCGCATTCACAAGACTGCAGAGCAATCCTAAGACTGCAAATGCGTTGCCAACCCTGAGGACTAAGATGGAATGCCTCTATGCTAGTCATTTCACCGGCTGTCTTATCCCCAAACCGGAACAGAACAATGCGAACACTGCTGTTTGGCGGTAGGTTAATGGATAAGACGGTGGTAGCGATCCGGACGGACCCTGCACAAGGTCCTACCACCCGCATGATGTCACGTACCTATGTATTTTTTAATATTAAATACGGCCTAACAGCTAGCACTGTAATTTCTACAACATTACCCGCTGTATATCACCTTTTGTAACTCAACATCATCATCCTCATGCCTTTATCCCACACTGTTAGTTCGACTATGTTTTTTCCTTCTACTCTACTCTATCACAAACACTTATAGGTAGTACCTTTCAGACTCACGCCATGTTTCACACAATCCATCCACACCTTTTTTGCTCTTATAATTCAACACAATAAAAAATAAAAATAAACATCGTTAAACATAAACACTTAAAAAACTCGTAACTTAAAGGCTTGAATGGCTCTTAATTTTTTTCATTAAAAACTTCATCACGCAAAAGACGTAAACATCTGAATGAAACGGAACGTTCATTGCGGAGTTTTAAAAATTAATACCTAGAGGGCGCAGCGATGAAGACATTAAAACCATAGTATAAATATAACAGTAACTCGTCTCCGGCCCTTTAGCAGTTTCCGTTGCCTATTACCGTTTGGGCGCTAGGGTTGTCCAATATTTTCAATAATACGACATTTAAGCGGTAATTACATTGAGTCGTCCGCGGTATGTTGCATTCGGCAACCGCAACAATGTAAAGAAAACAGTAGTAGGCCATATTCGACGAGCGGCCTATAATCGCCTAATATGGTGACGGACAGACTAATGTGAAGACGTTCGTTGGCCGAAGTAGTTCGAAAGAAGTTCGGCGACCGCATTAAAAGATAAAAAAAAGATAAAAGATGTTTATTCAGTAAGTAGGCCGCACGGGCACTTTTACACGTCAAAAATCTACCAGCGCTTCGCATTACGTAAACGAACTAGTGTTATTGCCGCTTTATGTGACGATATTTTTGCGTCGATGCGCTCGATACTTGATACGAACGCACCCAAACGCAACGCCAGCGCGGCCCCAACTTAACCGGCTCAGTCCGTGCTGTTGAGGTTGCTTGTGGTGGCACGCGGTGCGTACGGTCAAGGCACGCATACATGCAAGCAAGCCATACCTATATCTTTGTTTGAAGATGAACTACTGTTTATACTGTGTTCAAACCTTTCTTCCGAAGTACTGGAGACAAAACGAGTAAGACTTCGAGCGGGCCCGGAAAGTACATTTTCTTAAACATGCTTGAATTACTTGCATTATTTTTCCAAAAAAGAAGTCAATTTAAAAACGATGGTTATTCACAACGGTATTTTGACAATGCAAACACTGTTACTTGGCGGCATTTTGAAGTACAAGATGGTGGAAGCGATCAGTGGCTCTAGACAAGACGCTTAGCGAGAACGTTATCATTATCGAAAATGCCTATCGATTATGCTAATTACATCAATTTGGGCAGTTTTCGACAGTTGTTTACGTTAGCGTAACGCATCTTATTATATTGTCAATCGGTCGATCAAGCAAGCTTAGCGTTGAAATATTCTGAATCATTAAAACCATTATTTATGTTTTATTATTATTACTTATCTATTAGACCTTTACATTATTTCATAACACATCTATAAACGTTATTAGAGAAAGTCCTTGAATTCCAATTTAATTCCGCTCGCTCATTTTAAAGCTCCACGGGCAGAAGGCAGTAATTTAAAAATGTTCGGAATTCTTCAAAAGACTCGCTGAAAGGGCACCTGGATAACTTTCTTTCATCCCATGAATACAAAAAAGGCTTGCGGTCTTGAGAAGTTACAACCTTCTTTATTACGGCTTGGTTTCCTTTTTGGTTAGGAATTGATTGAAGTGAAGCTTACGCATTGTAATGGGTTAGGATGGATGATGAATTGATTGAGAGTTGGAAAACAAGGAAATCAAGGAACAACCAGTTAAGGAAGTCAAAAACTTCTTGAATGAATCAGTTACTTGGTATAGGATACCATTAAATCTATAAAAAATGGAGGTTGGCTGAAATTACAGTTTTAAACTTTGTTTACTCCTTCACGATGCGATGGCTAGACGAATTTGAATGAAATTTAAAATGAATATGTCTTTTACCCTAGATTAACACATAGGTTACTTTTTATCCCTGAATAAGAAATATTTTCCGACGAAATAACGATAATGGAAATATACGCGAAAGAAGTAGCGGGCATTTCGGTATTGATGTAATTGCATTCGTCCACCCCGAACATCCCGCAACATTACAGTAATAGATAGGCAAACTTATTCCTTACATATATACATACATACATAAACTCACGCCTTAATTCCCAGAGTGGGGTAGGCAGAGCTACAGAATTACCAACCACCCAACCACCAACCAACCAAACAACCAACCAACCAACCAACCAACCAACCAATCAATCAAACCAACCAACCAACCAACCAATCAAACCAACCAACCAACCAACCAACTTATTCCTTACCTGGTCATATATGAGTATACTCGTATGACTAGTATTTCTAGATTCCAAATAGTAGTCCAAGGTACCTATGCAGTTGTTTTAGAGTTACAATAATAAGTTAGTCTAAACATTGTAGATCTCGTTGAAGAATTTGCGATTATTGTGATAAATTTCGCTCCACAGTTATTTAATACACCTTCGCCGTGCAATATTTTCACTTCACGCGCATCTGCTCCATGATTTAATATCAAAATAAGATGACAATAAGACCTATTACTGCTGAAAACGAAAACATTGCTCAGAAATATTTCATTGCCACTAACCATTTCGATCAAAGTGAAATGACGCGTTTAAAAACAAAAGCAACAAACGCACTGATGCCAGACTGATTTAATAATAAAAGCAAAAATCAGAACAAAGAGCTGTCTAATAAAAAACGTCTCTAATCTGTCAAAGGAAAAAACAAAAGAACATTAAATTCCCAGTTACATTTGCCAATAATAAGGCATCGGTCGGAAACGGATGCTGGAGTTTTTAACAAAATTAAAGTGGCATGATTTTCCTGTGGACCAAGTTGGGCAGAATCATCGGATCTGTAGAATGATTACATTATGTAAATGACTCTCACCCTTGTCATTATACGGGAGTGAAGACGTAGAGATGCTGGATCAGCTAGGTGGATCTCCTGAATAACTTTCTTTAACCCCTGATAAGAAAAGAGGGTGAAATACTCTTACATTTTAATGTGTATATCTGCGTACGTGTGTTTTTGTGTCTGTCTATAGAATTCTAGCTTCCAAACGGATAGATTTGGACGCGATTTTTTCAAAGATACATTTTTTAATCGGGTTGATTTTCAACTAGCTGCTAGCTGTTTAAGAGGTATAGATGAGTTAGCGAGAGCGTGGAATTGCACATGTAGTGGTATTGTGTATTTATAGGCAAGAGAAAGAGAGAGAGATAAATACTTAAGTATTGTATACACTACATATACCACTACATATGCAATTCCACGCTCTCGCTAATTCATCTATATCAGTTTTGAAAAGGGGGATTTTTATTTATTTTATCAATTATCAGAGCAGAGGCTGAGCAAAGAGGAAATGGAGGGATGACTTGGATACCTTTCGAAGCGAGTGACGGAAGCATGCACGTAATAGGGAGGAAAGGAGGCAAAAAGAGGCATTTGCCCAGCAGTAGGACATAAATAAGCGCTGAAAAAAAGGAAATTGTGACAAATTAAATGTTAAAAAAAAACTCCCGATAAAATGGTAAAACTCTTATTTTATAGCTGACATCTCATTAAGTATCCAACAGATTTTGATGAAATCTTGCTAAGAACCATCCAGATTAATCTTCCAGCTACACTCGGATTTTTATTCTCACAGAAAAAAATTAAACAAAGGTGTTGCCGTAAACGAAAAACATTTGCAGTATTCAAAATATTTTTACTTTCCACAATTATAAGAAATCGTCTGTCTATAAAAAAACTATATATTGTAATTAAGAGTAAAGAATTTAATCTGTAGATGGAAAACTTCATTTTTATATAAACTCTTTGTTGTGTTAATTTAAAACGTTAAAACCGTTTTTTTAAACATAATTTATTTATTGCACTGGTATCATTGACTCGATTCACCCGTTTTAACAAGTTGACGGCTGCTTGAAAGATTTGAGACGTTACTTCACTCGCTTCGCTTCACGATTCGTGCTCCCGTCGTAATCGCTTTCCAGTGACTCATTTATGCGATTTTAATTTCAATTATATCTAAAATTTATTTTTATATCATGGTTCGAGCGAAATGATAACTTAATATTATATTTCTTGCCGACCCAAACTTTAAGATCCCCTGAAATGTCACTTTGACAGTGACGTAACTTTGTTTACATTTTTTCTGTGAGAATAAAAATCCGAGTGTAACCATTGGGTGATTGAGGATAGTAAGAACGTGGCAACGAGTAAACACAAGTACAAAAACAAAGTTTTCAGAAACTGCGTGAACTAAATTTTAGACCTAGAATTGCACCGATCCTTCCAGCACTTTGTATCTTGGAAACTTCGTCAAGCTCTGCGTAAGACGTCTCATCAAGTATTGGAGACAGCAGGATTACCGTAAACCATGTTTCTATTTAAAGTCTTTTCCCGGGAATGAATTGAAGCCGCAGCTGTTCCCGACGTTCTAGGCTCGATCGATTGGCTCTCAGATAAGTAGTTATCGGGATTAAATGATGGAAGTTTCTAAACTTCTTTTATTGAAAGATTGTGATGGTTTGCAATGTGACAGAGATCGTCTTTTCACTCAAATAACTAGTTTTTTTTAGTTTTTTTTTAAGTATGTCTGGTAGAATTTGTAGATTGATTTGAAATTGCATGTCCTCTTGCCAAGAAATACTGACCGCTTCGACCTTGATTTTTCCAATATAAATACTCTAAAGTGAACCTTAGGTCAAGTATTGTGACAGAGGGGTAAATGCATCTCTTGATTTTTTTCAAGGGAATTAAACGTGTTAAAACTATTTTTGCATCCTTTTAAGTACCTTAAGTACCTTTTTGTCAAATAAAAGGAAGAATAAATGGTTTGGTTGAATTCCCTTGAAAAAACCGCTCCCTCTTCGTATTACCCCTCTGTCACAATAACCCCGCTTGACCTTATATAATCTAATAATCACCAGGCGACGTACATATGGCACTAGACAACGAGAAACGTAAACAAATTCCGAAATACATACTTAAATACAGAGAAAATAACCAAAATTAAGAACAAATTACTCGCACTCATCACATGAATCTTTACCTTTCCGGTAATCGAACTCAGATCCAATAGCTTCATAGTCAGGGTCACTACCAACTAAACTAGTCGTAGTATCACATTCTTACGCAAACGACTCATGTTTAAAAGATGTTCCCTGTTTCTTGAACCTTCATTTTGCCGACTCCGCCGAATCAGCAAATAGGCACAGCCAAGCCTGAGGCGTATTTTAACGATTTCGCTCTTGTACAGTCAGCTCCGAATACCTTCAGCGTAGTTGATAGTCGTATGAAAAATGACTTGTTTTTTACAAATAACAGTACCCTTATCATGATGTTTAATTACTGCTGTCGCTAGCGAGTCGAATGTTCTGTCCCTCGCAGTATACTTAGTGTGAGGGACAGAGTTTTCGACTCTTAGGCCCGTATTAATAAACAAATCTCAACTTTAATGCTCAGCTTGAGATGTGTCAAAAATGACAGCTTTCTATGGTTTGACGTTTACTTTGACGTATCTTGTGACGCGCATCTCAGCCAAGATGAGTTTATTAATACAGGCCTTAGAATGGTAATTGCAACTCATGGTACAGGTGCAGATGTTTATTCAGTAAGAAGGCCGCATGGACGGGGCCACTGTCGAGAAGAAGCGCCGCATTAAATCCACTGTCAGTCATCCTTTAACATTTATGAAGATGATAATACTAACTTTGGAAGCATTATTATGATTACTACTATTCTCATTCATAAAGAAAGCATTTCTTGCATGAGACGGTTCAGACATGTAATAAAAAATGCCATAGAGTTTTATGTCAAGGAATTGATCTTTCAAGACAAAAAAAAACTCGTTCGTTATCCGAAATAGGTTCGCTAAAGAAATGAAAAAATAAATGTCATGTGTCAATATTAACGAATTGGACAAGTTTAACGCATATGTACTACTTTGATGTTGTTACTAGACAATAAAAACAGTACTTACAGAGAATAGAAAACCTAAAGATGCAGCAACAAGTATTTAAGTACCCTCACCGAAAAGATAATAATCTATAAAAGAAGACATTTTTGAAAACTTTTATTACATATTCCAGCCGACTGTACTAACTGATGTTGGTAGCCATGAATGTTAATGTTCGTCGGGAAACTTGCTACGTCTCTACATTCTGTATTTTTTACCTTAAACTTTCTGACATGCTGAATATAAAACAGTTGGGAGACGAATGGTTTATTGATTAATTATAAACCTTATTTTGTTAATAAATATCAATTTAATTGAATACTTTATTCTATAGAAAGGTCATCTGTGTAATCAACCTATACTCATACCTAATAGCAACGAAATTAATAGCAAAACCATGCTTTGAACACGAAAGTAATGCAGGAAGGCAATTTAAAAACACTGTAAAATTGTAGACAAAAAATATTAATGAAAAGAAAACTATGCACGTACTACATAAATATAAAATACCTTGATAACAGACCAAAAATAGGTTTAAAATTTCAAGCAACACACCCACCGTTATTCAACTAAAATCCAAACACATTCCAACACCCACTCCCGCTTCGCATGCATCACAGCACATATCCATCACAATTATCACTGCCAAAGCGGGACGTTACCCCGCAAAATACCTGAAAACAACGTCAAGATACATAAATCATTTCACTCGGAAGAGAGACTGTCAAAACACAGACGTAAAAAAATTGTATCTGTCCGAAACGGGCTCGACATATCAATCATAGCAGAGATTGGATCACGTCTGATCCCGGAACGGAATCCCTTTCCAAACTCAAGATTATACGGGTTAGTACGATTAGCGTTCTTTTTATTTGATGGGATTTTGTTTTCAGGATTCTGATTTAGGATTTACTTGGTTTTTACCTGGTACGTCGGTTTTTAGCACTTTTATTTGATAGAATTCATTCGATACTTATAAGCACTTATTGTGTAAATACTGAGTTCATCTATATGTAAATACTCTCCCTATTGTAACCTGAGGGGAGAAACGAATGCAATGTATGCTGTCCAGCAAAACCAGTCCGTGGGTCCAGGGAAGACCAGCGTCGCACTTCCACTAGGTGATACGACATATAGCTGAGTGGATACCATTTTTGCAGCACTACTTTTTACACACTGTAATAATTTATAATTAAGCGAAATAAATGTTTTTCTATTCTATTCTATTTATTACTTTAAGTTTGTAAAAATCATCCTGTTTTCCATTTAGGCTGATCATCTATTCGAATTATACAAGAGGCGTAGCGTAACCTGTGAGAGGTTTGCAGACAAGACGAATACTGGTTTATAGGTTTGATTGACAGTT
Source organism: Acleris laterana (assembly GCA_963966035.1). NCBI lineage: Eukaryota > Metazoa > Arthropoda > Insecta > Lepidoptera > Tortricidae > Acleris > Acleris laterana. The sequence continues at coordinate 3,524,353 of OZ014447.1, read as the reverse complement.
AGAAAACAACTCTCCGAACAATAGTTATGAATTCCAGATGAAATGTCAACTGCATACACTTTTACCGTATCTCGAATGTAGCCTGTCAATCGTTCGACGAATGTCGGTGAATTGTGGTTGATGTAAATTGGAATACTTTTATTGAAATCTTGATACATGTGAAAGTAAGCGATCGACATTGTATTGAATTAGACTAGTTATAAACCCGTGTGGTGGCCGGGTTAGAATAGTGCCAATCTGTCTTTCCGTGGATGTCGTAAGATACGACTTAGAGAATAAAGGGTTGTATTATTAGGCGTTAAACTATCTTTCTTTGGAAAAAGTTGCGTCGAAAATGTTCTATTTTAGAAAAAATTACAGTTAAACACGTCATGGTGTTACACCCTTCTTTTTACAGGGGTAAAAAAGGGATTATTAGCAAATCACATTATTTTCCTCGCCAAAATAATATAAAAAAACAAATCAATAACAGCAACAACGCAACCCGAAATAAGCCAAACTAATGGTGCTGCCTAAACACAGGTGTTCTGCTCCAGCGAAACATTGGAACGAATGGTTGTACGTGACGCGAATCGAACCGGCTTGTAAAGATGCGTGCGTTTACTATTCTGAGGAATGGATAGAGTAATTGGAATTTTGTAGAAGGCTAGATTCTAGTAGAAGTTGACGAGTAATTTGTTCTGAGGTTAAGATAATATTGTATTTATTAAACGCTGTTGACGATGTCGTTAATGATAATACTTTACTAAGTACGTATGCGTGAAATAACATTTTTCTTCTTATTAGGGGGCTGGTCCACTACTGGTAATGCCAGCTTTATTGTTTATGCTGCACTACTCTACGCTAGCGATTCCGGTCAACTCTCTGACGCTCCTCAAACACGATTGATTTAAATTTTTTAACGTGTTTAATAACTTGTAACAGTTTGATGGAAAAATATTAAAGCTAACAACGCGTCGAATTGTGGCGATAATTGTTGAGTTGTTATTGCTAAAGCAGTACTTTGAGAAGAAAGTACCATATTGTTGTTTTTAATCCACAAAGTCAGAAGAAAAATTAAAAACAAGCTTGTAGATTTTTAACGTTTCGTTTACAATACGGATATTCCATTAGTTTCACGCCATAATATATATTACTTTTAATAAAATTGACATTCTAAATAACCCCCGAACCGCACAAGCCGTAAATTCTATTATAATATGTGAGCGTAACTTATTGGCTGCTACTTAGAGACCTTTTCCTTGACACACCTCGTCGATAATCGCATCAGTTCTATCCCTGCCATTTCACGTATGTCATCCGACCAATGAGGCGTCTTTATTGGTTTGGACACCATTTAGTGAGTAGACATTATTATTAAGTGACTTAAGGCATTTTCTTTCGAAATGATTATGCTTTTGTTCGTAGCATTCATTTGTTTTCTTATTTCAGCCACTTTTATCAGTAGGTATTAGTTTTAAAAAGGATCCTTTTTGTCCGCTTCTATGATTGTTTTAATTTTTTAATGTCGTGTTTCTAATAAATTTTGCTTTTTAATAATTCTTATACATGTCAAATTAATATTATGAATTTTAAAACTCTTTCGTGAACATTGCCCGTTGCTTGGAGTTTAGTTTTAATTAAATTATCTGGTGGTTTTAATATTACACTTGACTGCTCGTTGAAAGTAGATGAGAGGAAATTTATTTGATACCAAATGGTAAGACAATTTACCTATCGCTCAAGTAAAAATTACTAACTCATAAATGTAATGTAATAACGACAAATTTTACCAACTAATTATGGTAAGTGTTGGTCTTTTTATGATTTTAGAAAGGTAGGTAAAATCGTAAAAAGATGAACAATTGAAACAAAAAACATGCAATTTAACTGAAAATAATACTATTGAACTGCTGCAGCTACTAAACACGGTAAAATTATTAGTAACAAAAAAAACAAAAACAGTGACGTCCGAAGCTAGAACAACTCTATACAACGCAGGCAACGAATCAATATCTCCAGAAATTGATCTCAAAAGCGATTATCAAATAACAATTGCACCGCTAGATGTAGTAGCAAGACAAATTTTCGTTTAGCCGTCGCGTTTGGCTCAGTGGTCCGCGCTCTCCGCAATATCCGCAGTGGAACCATCCTCGTTTCCGCATCGCGTAAGACCCTTAAGATTGAATTATTGATACAAATATTTGCAATCGGGTTAACCTGGTGTCTAAACGTTTGATCGTGTTATTGGAATATGAATGATATCTAATTTCTATAACACGTCTCTCATGTTATATTTGAAGAAGACAATGAATACGATAGAAATCTGGAGTTTGCGTTGAAGTCAAAATTTTGTGATATCAAGGCACGTGTTGACATCTCGTCGATTACACCATATACTCTAAGTAATTTTAGTGGGTATACTATTTTTGTATAAATTACTGAAATCATAGTGTACTTGGACCTCTGCTCTTTTTGATATATATTAATGATCTTCCTAAATCGGTCTGCCATCCTATGATCTTGTTTGCTGACGATAGCACATCTATTGTAAAATGTGATAACCCAGATATGTATGAAAGTGATTTAAATAGTGTAATATCGGACATAATACTGTGGTTAAACAATAATAATTTAAAAATCAATTTGACTAAGACTAACATAATGCATTTTTATCAGCGATTACAATATAATGACATAAATATAAATTATGAAACAAATAAAATTGAAACCGTATCTGTAGTTAAGTTCTTAGGGCTCAATATTGACAGTCAGCTAACATGGAAATATCATGTAGACGAAATAAGTAAAAAGCTTAGTAAGTCAGCTTTTGCACTGCGCAAGCTATCAAAAGTAGTGGACAACCACACTCTTCTTATTGCCTACCATGGTCTTGTTGCGTCAATGTTGAGATACGGTGTCATATTTTGGGGCAATTCTACGTATAAAGGAACAGCGTTTAAAGCCCAAAAACGATGTTTGAGAGCAATGTGTAGCCTGAAAATAACTGACAGCTGCTCCCCTTATTTTAAATCACTCAGAATACTTACCCTTCCATGTCTGTACATTTTAGAAACTGCCATATTTGTTAAATGTAATCCGGCATTGTTTGTAAAAACTACAGACACACGCAGGCTGCCTACTCGTCCACAGTATCAGCACACGGTGCAGAACGTACGGTGCAAAACTGCGCTAATGCACAGAAGCATACTGGGAATGGCGCCCCGGATTTATAATACAATTCCGTTATGCATAAGAACATTAGACATTGTACCTTTTAAGAAAAACCTGACCAAATTATTAATTATAAAATGTTATTACAGTACGCAAGATTTTTTAAGTGACATCGATCTATAAATTTGTTATTGTCCAATTGACATGCATGCATTGAATTATAAGGATTGATTTATTCGTTCACTTGTATATATATTTTTTGTACTTGTAATTTTTTAAGAACGTTACTGTATCTACGTGACATTGATATTTGTATGCCAACAGGCAAAACATAGTGATACACGCTGTATTTTTTCCTCCACCTGTATTTCTCTACCTATGTTTTACAAATAAATAATTCTGATTCTGATTCTGATTCATAAGATACAGTTATGAGTAAAGTAAAAAAATAATAATGCTATATAAGAATCTAAATACTTCCAGATGCACTTATTATTTGGCATGACACCAGTGACATGAGGGACAATAGTGCATGAAAGTATTAAAAATGCAACGCAAATGTTCGAATTACATTGCGCCGCCTCATAAATAAGTCAAGGGAGAATAAAACCGGATTACCATGTTATTAATATACATATTATCCAAATATACTGTTGCACCATAATCTGTTAGATATTTCTGGAATATTGTGGAGCAATCGTATATGCAGCGTTCTCGATTTACTGTAGTTGATTATATAGCATTGAGAACCATTTCGTAACATCTATTTACTTGATTTACTGTCTATTTATAATTTTAACTATTTCCTCTTCACTCACTCAATCGAGATAATCATTTTTAACCACATCATTAGGTTCAGAGGGGACTACACCAATAATAACGTCACCAAAAATAGTTCCGTGATTTACATTTTAAAACGCGTATTCTATTTTCGTCGCATTTCACGCATGACCGACGACATATAACAGCACATTAACCACATGTGTACAGTTAATTAATAAACTATGCTGTTTGCTGTAACGACAAATTTAAATTATTTAAACAAGCTACGTAATTGAGAATGGGTACAAATTGTCGGTCCGCGGTAAACCTTTATGGTTAACAATTAAATTTGCCGGTAAAAAGGATCAATAGGGGTGTAATTTCGACAAAGGTTGACTGATTTTGTGGTGGTTTGTGTAAATAAAATCGTTGATACTTATGTAGGTTCACTTAATTACGGAAATACCATTGCAAATAAATTCTGCACAATCAGCCAAAATATTCATTTGTAAGCGGCGGCACTCAGATTCAGTTAGTGATGAATAAGTCGTTTTCAAGTGACGGTTACTACAAGAATTGCAAAAGTGTCTTACTGATTATCTAGAAATTGTTATAAACTTGTAGAATATTGATAGGATAGAACTATCTAGATAATGCAAACAGGAAACAACACAAGTCTTTGATAAAAATTAAAAAGATTGAAAAGGTTTAATTATTTTAAAGATGTAGATAAAACAGCAAAGCAAAGTGTTTCTGGCTGTCACGAATTTTGTAAAGGTATTTTATAATGTCGAATCGACACCTAAAATTCCCATTTTAAACCAACACCCAAACAATGATGTAACATAATGTATGTGCCATAAAGGGGTGGGTGTTAATAGGGGTACAGTTGATCCCGGAACCCGATCCAAATTGCGGGAACTCATTGCGATTCCTTCCACAGCCTACCCGTCTCTTCCGTCGGGAGAAATATACAATTTTAAAGGTTTTTCTGGGGAAAGGAATTTGCATAGGTGCCTTTGCGGTCTATTTGGATTAGCGTCACATTTTTGGGTTACATTGGGATCCTTGTGGAATATTAATATTGTGTGGAAAGAATGTGTTATTATGTGTGTACCAAGATTTTTTTAGAAACTAAGAAAATATCATGAGTACACATGACACTTGACAAAAATTTGTGTGTATGTGGGGGTTAGTGTTTGTTACTCGTTCACTGAAACTGTTACATGGATTTGAATGAAAATTGAAATGGGAATAGTTTATCCCCTTATTAACATAAAGGTTACCTATTTCCCCAAATCAAATCACTATCGTTGCAGATAGACAACCAAATGAGAGGTGTAGTATTTGTTTATATTCAACGTCAACGCGGGCAGTGGTTAGTTTAATTGTAGTTTAAATACATACATTAAATCACGCCTGTTTCCCAGAGGGGTAGGCAGAGACCACTTCTTTCCACTTGCTACAATCTTGACAAATTTCTTTCGCTTCTTCCACATTCATAGATCGAGTCATGCACGCACGTCGGTTTCGGGTACTTAAGATTCGGCCCTTTTCCAGTATTTCTCCGATTTGACTCGAAAAAGTACGCCTAGGGTGACCCCTTCCGACCCGTCCACTCACTTTCGATCTAAAATAGCTACAAATCATTTTCTTTCGAACATGTCATCATTATAATCCGAAGTTTGCTTTCCAAAAAACTGCACCCTTTCGTCTGCAAATCCAACTTTCAATATCCATCATGTCTTCAATCTAGCGTTCAGTTCCAAGCACAATAAACTTGGCTCATCCGAGACCTAACCCAGCACCCCCATATTTCACCCCCACCGATAATCGCCCCATAACTTATGTCTCAAATGCACCTTGGCAAATATTAAAAGTAGGATAATGTCCCTGCGATTTTTAAATAAATTTATGGCACGGGGTGTAATGATGAGTTAGTGCTGCATGGATTTTCAGTAAGCCTTATATTAAAATAATAAAACAAATGTTAGCAAACTCGACTGTATATTTTGATTTTGTCGTCTACATAAGTAGATAACCATGTTCTTAGATCGAAAGTCCGTCGTATTGGTTTTGTTCGTGAACAATGTAGCTAATGTTATTCAGATTATATTAACGAATCTATAGACATCGTATTCATTAAAATCAAATAAGAAATTTAAGCGTTCCTGTGTGTAGACTACTATTAAACATTACCTACCCTTCTTTTTGGCTATGTATTTTGTTATAAATTAAAGAACTTTCAAATACCTACTTAATTAATTTATGGAATGAAAAAATCAAAGTGTGTGGTATTAATAGGAGTGTTATTTTTATCTTCTGTCTGTTCTGATTGTTGTACGTTTAGCTATCACTTGAAAAAGGTCGCTCAAAGTAGCTTTTGTATTTCTGTTTTTTTTTTACTTCGTTATTGACTCTTCATGAAATAAGTTTTCATACATACAATTTATTTCGGTCGCTAGACTGTAAATTGCCTAGGCAAAAATTTTTTTTTTTTTTTTTTTAAAACCATTTCTAAACGAAATGAAATGGGGCTAAATATTGAAATTCTTTAGATAAACTGGCGAAACCCATACATCAAAAAATATCCAACTATTTTAAGTTTTCTTTGAAATTTAGAGGAAATATTCCTTGGATTCCCCCTTGGATCCCTTGGGTACGCTTTTAAAGTCACGAGAATGTCACGAGATATAAAAAACAAAAATCCCTAATTATAACTTACTAGGGCGGTGCGGTGTGTGCATGTGTTCCTACCTAGTCCCTAAGCATTGCTAGCTGCTAGCACTATAAATTTGCATGCTGTGCATCGACAGCTGAAGAAGGCGGCTCAATTGTAACAATATTTTGTAACTACCTCCTGTAATAACCCTTTTTTCTTCACAAATAAAGATTGTTTTCATTTGATTTGATTTCGAGCACATAAATTTGTATATTATTAAAACTCCATCGACTTTCAGTACATTTCGTTGCGACTTTACAGTGTGTTTAAAAATCCCTCTTCTCCAAGACAGCCTCACGACAAAAAGTAACCCTATTACGTGTATCAACTCCCGAAGGAATGCAGCGTCTGCTTTCCACTTACACTCGCTTAGTTCATCACATTCAAGGCCCAACTCTCTGAATTGTATAGAAAAATGAACCTGATGTTGAGCCGTCGGCACTGGGCGTAGTCAGTGTCAGTGCTCTTCGTCTAGAACTTGAGTCAGTATTTATTTATGTCTAAGCTGTAATTCTGTAGGGACTTTAAACCGCTTATCGAAAGTCAATAGTTTGAGTCATGTCTTTGGAATCTAAATATATAAAAGGAGAAACTGACTGACTGACTGACATATCAACGCACAGCCTAAACGGCTAAACGTAGGCACTTGAAATTTGGAAGGGACGTAGCTTAGGTACCGTAGAGGTCCACTAAGAAAGAAATTCCCGAAATTCCCACGGGAACGGGAATTAGCGAAAATTATTAACTCAAAAAAAATTTTTGCCCAACGAAGTGGACACGGGAACAGCTAGTATTCTATAAAAGTTAAGAATAAAAGTGTATGCTGGGTAATAAAATCTCGTGAACTATTTTTTTATTATTAAAATTACGAAACCTTTAAAGTGTTACAGATATTTTAAATACGTCTTAGCAGTCGGCGTGAGATTTGGTACATACACGCTAACGTAACCGATTTTCGATAACTAGCAAAATTGTATAAAATTGACATAATTATGAGAGCTCCACGCGACCACTTGAGCAGCCTACGTCAATCCCGTACATTTTTTCTAACGACAACGTACCATCAATTAATATCGTCATGTGAGTAAAATAAAAAAAAACTTGATAATACTTTGGTTTGATGACATTTAAAGGTAATTCAATCCATTTACATGTAATATGAGTAAGCAAGTTATACGTGAAAGCTCAAAAACAAGCATATCTGATATTTGACGACGTGATAGCCTAGTTGGTAGTGACCCTGCCTACGAAGCTAGAGGTCCTGGGTTCAAATCCCGGTAAGGGCAGATATTTGTTTGCACATGTTTTCTATGTATTTAAGTATATATTTCTCTATATAAGTATTTATATCGTTGTCTAGTACCCATAGTACAAGCCTAGAGCTTAGTTTGGGACTAGGTCAATTGGTGTGATATAGTCCCCTGATATTATATTATATTATATTATATCTGATAAACTTGTCAAATGGTGTGTCAGATGAAAAATTATCGGTCATATACTAGAATACGAGTATTTTTAATTTATGTATGGATATAGAACATTCTCATGGCTTTCAAAAGTTTTCGTGAGTCTTCTCAGTACTTTTTTAAAAGATTTGGCGAAAATGCACTGCAAATTTCACATTTCTTATTACGTAAACTCGGAAATGGATTTCGCGATCAAAATCCTAAACTCAACGGACGCACACTATCTGTGATGGTTGTATTCGGAGTGTAGGTATTGTTATCAATAAAACTGTAACACTTTAGGTGTTACGGGCCTTAACTTTTACCAGTAATTTTCGATTGGTCGCATCCCTATTCCTCGGCTACATCACTAGCGCGTCGACGTCATTCGCTGTTCATTCTAGCTGTCAAACTCGATCGGCGTGGATCATTTAACCAAGATGTGAGATTCAAAGTCCTAGTTTCAGGTCTTTTTCTTCACAAATCCCGTGAGTACCTGTGTCGTATTGCGGTATTTTTAGTGGTTGTGCCAACACCAGTGAATGACAAGTGTTATGTTGTATTCGTTTACTTTTCAGTTTCGGGTCGGATGCGTGGCTTGCCGTAAAGGGCCACAAACGCAAAGCTCTTGCTGCATACTTGGATATGATGATATAGCACTTATCCCCATTATATTTACTACACGAGGTGGTAACCTCAGTGTCTCCAACCTTCTTCAAGTCCGTCGGAATGGCGTGACATAACCTAAAAAACACGCGGTCGGATGTTCCCGGTATATGGCCAGCAGATAAGAACCCATGTATATGGTAAGTTCCCTTTCATCTGCTGCCTCTTTATTCGCCATGTTCTGGTCGTTTTACTAATGTACTGTGTTTTGTTTTAGGGTTCTTCTATTCTACTTCTAGTTCTACTTCAACTCCAAGTTAAAGTTATTTTTCTACTCTGACTTCAAGTTCTAGTTCAAGTTCTAATACTAGTTCTTCCATTCTTCGTATCTTCGTCTGGTTTTCAACATCGGTGGGACGTGACAGCGTGGGTCTGCCTGGCAGTAGTCGGTGCCCATCCATTGTGAAGGAAGCGTGTGCGACCCGGCTGCACGTCAGCATCATCTTCAACCTCAAGAGCCGAGACCGGAGCGTCCAGGGTTGCTTGCCAGTTTCGAGTAGCGGTTAGCCACCATGTGGTGACCTCTCTAGCTGTGCACGTAGGTCAAGCACTCAGGTACAAGTTTTCTTTATTCTAGACCGTGATCAATTCAATCATAGTAAAATCTATAACTTTCAGAGACAGTAGGGTGTTCTGTTTATTCATAACCTTAAAGCAACCATGCTGTGTGTCTTTAACATGTGATATTTCATTACGTATGAAACCCATGTATGAGGTGTGATGTGAGTTAAGCAGGGATATCTAACTGAAGTAGAGAAATATATGTGAATATACCTATTTATATTGTTTTAATTTAACTTCTTTTTCATCCCGAAGCAATACCTTTCTAGATTTCATTTGCGTGAGTCACTAGCCTTGGCGCTCTAAAGTATAAATATAGGCAAGTGATTTTCCTCCAGGTTCGGCAACAAGGATTCACGACCTAAATTCTCATGTAAGCTAGCTGAGCATATTATTTGTTTATTTATTATTAGATAAACACCTTTAAACCTTACAAATGTCTTACCCAACTTGGGCCTGGTGAGGTCTGATAGGGTGTTGCTTCTGGAATATTTTTTGTCTCTGAAAGTAGATTTTGTTTGATAGGTAGGTGCTAGTACCGTGTATGCAGTATGCTATGTTATTTGGCATGGTGTGTCAAATTGTTTTATCTCTAGTGTTCTAAGAGATACATTAAGCAGGGTAATAACTCTTCGCTTACTTTTCATTATGACTTTTATTTTAAAAAGGTCATGTATGTTTAAGCAGTGTAATATCACTTCGCTTACTTCCTCTACTTAGAGCAGTGTTTAAACACTTCGCTTACTTTAAATGTTATAAGCAGTGACTAAATAAATTGTCATTTCGCTTACTTTAAATGTTATAAGCAGTGAGTAAATAAATTGTCACTTCGCTTACTTTTTATAATTAAAGCAGTGCTTTGCACTCCGCTTACTTTCTTTTATAAGCACTATTTGGGTGCATAAGCTGTTTAGGTGGCAGGTTTTTGTTATGATGAAATACTGTGTTTACTGAATGGTTTTCTTTTGCATCTGTGTGTTTCACTCATAAGGTACTTATGATGTGCTGAAAAATCTAATCTGGAAAAACAGTTCCGTTTGCTTGCATTTAATTAAATAAGATAATTACTCTTTTTATCATAGGAAGCAAGGACTGTTTTGATAATATAGAAAATTATTTATTCTATACTTGAGTGTCTCTAATTATAAGGTACCTATAAGTGTTTGTGAAGGAATTATAAGCCAAAACAGTGTTGTAAAACAAACTAGTGTCTCTGAAATATTTTTTTTTCTTAAAAGATAAACTCAATAGAATACATTACTACAAATAATGCTGAATACCTATCATTCTGCTTGGTAAAAATAATTTAGGGTTATTCTACTTTTCTTATCTGGCAAGTAGTTACTTTGGTGAAGATAATTATTGGGTGAATAATATTTGATATAGTACTGTGAATAAATTATTTTGCTCTCTTAAATATAAAATAAATAAAAATAAAGAGAATTATTTACATAAAAATAAACAAATTGAGTGCTTTATAGGTAGGTATTTTAGACTTATAAAGAAAGGGTTAGTTATCTTCTTTGCAGTAGTTTGGCATTTCTTCCAGTGCAACCTTAGTACCTAGGTACTGTTTTTTTTTAATTGTAGGTCTCAAGTTTGACCTTACTCTAACTGAGTGGTTGTGTTTTTTTTTTCTCCTGCACTTTGTTAGACAGTGAAAATGGATTTCTTACTTGCTGGTTGCAGTATTGAATACTTAGTGAAGGATGAACTTATTCATGAACTTAGTGTACGTAAAATACCTACAGAGTCTTCGGCTAATCGTGATGATTTAAGGAAAATATTAAGGCAGACGGTCAAGTCATCTCGTCGTGGCAGTTTAAAGTTACCATCGGAGCTAGTTGATGCAGATGCATCCAAGGAGTTTCAGGTGTGCCGGTCTAAGGTAAAGGATCTAGAAGATGCTGTATTTTGCGGTAACGCGGCTTTGCAGCGTCCACGTCTGATTGCCAGATCTAACTACTTACTTTGTCGTTTATCACGAATAACTGAGCCTACGGAGGATATCTCTGCGTTAAAAGGTACTTTGATTGCTATACTCGCTCGTGTCGAGGTTGATACCGATGACGATTTTCAAGAAGCTGAGTTAGAAGGTAGTGATGAGTAGCTTCCTCATCCTTGTTCATCTACACATCAAACTGTAATTTACCAAAGTGACAGGAAAGCTAACCTAAATTCTTTAAACTTGAAATTTAGTGGAAATTCGTGTGTCCGCATCTTTCTTACTCGCTTAGAAGAGCTACGCTTAGCTCGGCGGTTATCTGAACGTGACGTATTTCACGGTTTCCCGGATATTTTAGAGGGGCCAGCCTTACACTGGTACCGATCAAACAAGAATAATTTGTCTTCTTATACAGAGTTAGTTAAAGCGTTAGGGGATGACTTTGACATTCCTGATCTCGACTTTAAACTATTACAAGAAATTAGAAATAGAACTCAGGCCAAAAACGAAACTATTGTTGTCTTTTTGTCTATTGTTCTGGGAATGTTTTCGCGTTTAAGTAAGTCGATCCCAGAAAGTGAGCAACTGGATATTGTTCTTAGAAATATCCGTCCTGAGTACTCCAGTGTGTTAGCACTACATGATATTACCAACTTTAGCGGACTGAAAGCGTTATGTAAGCGCATTGAACTAGCTAAAGTCAAGGCTGAACAATTTAAAGAACCGGACACAAAAAATACTTCTTGTGCGCCGGACTTTATTTTTAGTAAAAATAAATTTAGTTCTCATACGAGTAAAACTTTTAACAACAGTAAAGCGTTTAAGTCAAACAATGCTGTTGCTTCGGTATCCAATTCAAATACTGTGTGTTTCCGTTGTGGCAAACACAATCACCGGACAAGTAAATGTCGTACCTCAAAGGAGGTGGTTTGTTTTAAATGCGGTGAAAAAGGTGTTCGATGTTCAGAGTGCCCTAAATGTAGTAATGCCGCGGAGAATACTTCTAGTGATAGCTCAAAAAACTAAACAGCTCTGTCCTTCCGCGGATTTCTACCGTAAATTCTACATCTACCTCCCATACGGGAAGGACATACTTTGAACCACCTTCGGGAGATAAAAGACCGTATGTAGCTGTCGACATTCTTGATTTAAAAGTAAAAGGCTTACTTGATTGCGGTGCTTCGTGTTCTATATTAGGGAATAATTGCCATAGAATTTTTCAGAAAATAGGTTTGCCTATTTATGATCAATCTCATCCTGTTATGATCTCAGTAGCCTCGGGCGATTCGTACGCCTGTACACAGTATATGTTGTTACCTATAAAGTTCAAAACTGATTTTCAGATAGTACGGTTTGAAATATTACCTAAAATTAGGTTACCTATTCACTTTGGAATAAATTTCTGGAAAGCTTTCCGTCTTGCACCAGAAATTATTTCCAGTTTACTTTCCACGTCAGAGAGCATAAGTAGCATGTCAGACACTCCCGCTGCTACTGGTTTACATCCTTTTGATTATTTAACGTGTGATCAGAAACGTCAATTAGAGGACATTACACTTTTATATGACCAGATTAGTACTGACCGAGTAGGGGTTAGGTAAAACTCATCTGACTAGCCATGTGAAATTTGTAAAACCTACAAGCCTGTCAATGTAGCTCCTGCCGGTTTGATAGGAAGTCCCCGGCAGATTTCCAAGCCTTTTGAAGGTCTCTCTTGTGATATGCTTGGACCTTTTCCTCCAGCTTACAGCAGGAATCAATATTTACTAGTCTGTTCCGACTATTTCTCTTAATATGTCATTATGTTTCCCTTGCGGAATATTCTTGCTAAAACTATATGTAAATGTATTGAGAAGGGTGTATTCCTGATTCACGGGGCACCAAAATTCTTATTCATTGATAATGGACCCCAATTCTTGTCCAAGGATTTTAGAGAGTTAGTTGTTAAATTTAACATTCCTCATGTATTCTATAACCCCAGGTACCATCCGCAAACAAATCAAACGGAAAGGGTAAATCGAGAAATTGTCCGTACCATTGCGTCGTATGTGCGTTCCGATCATAGAAATTGGGATAAGAACGTATCAGAGATTCAATGTGCTTTAAATACTTCGGTTCACGAAGGGACTAAGTTTACCCCGTTTTTTCTTGTACATGGTAGGGAAATGATTATAGAGGGTTCTGTATATAACTCCGAGGAGGTCGTGTCTAGGTCCTCGATAACGGTCGACGACCATTATACTTTTACTGACAATTTAAAGGAACTAAAAGAAATTTTCCGAAAAGTCAAACATTCTCTCAAAGTTTCACATGAACGCAACGCGAAATATTACAATTTGCGCAAGCGTCCCGTAGAGTTTGAGGTTGGACAAATTATTTACAAAAAGTGTTTTCCGTTATCTAATGCGGGTAAATATTTTTCAGCTAAATTAGCTCCTAAATATGAAAAATGTGTTATTCATATAAAACATTCACCGTTGGTGTATTCTCTTAGGTCTATGTCTGGAAAAGACCTAGGTCGTTTTCATGCTAAGGATTTAGTACGTCCAGGTGAGTCTCCTCCCGTAAAGTAGGTGGGTATTCGTCCCCAGTGACATTATTCCATTGTTGTTTGTCGCGAGGTCTAATATCCGAATAAGGTTTCCATAGATTTAATATAGATATAACTTAGTTTCATACGGTTTATCATTAGTGGTTTTTTTGTCATAGTTATAGTTTTGGGATCCGGATCCATCCATTCATTGTTTTAAATAAGTAGTTCTGGTAAGTTGTGGTGTCTCAGGTCAATTTTCAGTAACCTGGTCTCAGTTTAACTAGTTTTAGTATTATGCTTTATATCAGCAGTCTTCTCATTCTATACTAAAGATGAGCAAGATAAGTTGTTTCCATTTCCTAGTTTAAGTATCATTTTGTGTTTCAGTGTCTTGGAGTTCTTCATCAGGCATAAGATGTTGTGACTTGGTTTGGCATAGGAAGTGTTTCACGTTATTTCAAGACGTCTAAACGTTACCTATAGTATTAGATAGTGTGTTAAGGTGTTTTTCTTTTGTTTCTGGATTCGAGTCTCCTTATCGTTATTAAGGAAGTGAGACTTGTCGCTGCCATCGTTGGTAGATTTCAGTAGGTAGATTTTTGTAATTAGATTTAGTTTATGTTTGTCATTCTCAACTTCAGTTTAGGGTCTATATCCAAAATATTTTGTTTTTTTTTTTAAAAAAAAAAACAAAATATTTTGTTCCCCAACTAACGCGATACTGTAACACTTTAGGTGTTACGGGCCTTAACTTTTACCAGTAATTTTCGATTGGTCGCATCCCTATTCCTCGGCTACATCACTAGCGCGTCGACGTCATTCGCTGTTCATTCTAGCTGTCAAACTCGATCGGCGTGGATCATTTAACCAAGATGTGAGATTCAAAGTCCTAGTTTCAGGTCTTTTTCTTCACAAATCCCGTGAGTACCTGTGTCGTATTGCGGTATTTTTAGTGGTTGTGCCAACACCAGTGAATGACAAGTGTTATGTTGTATTCGTTTACTTTTCAGTTTCGGGTCGGATGCGTGGCTTGCCGTAAAGGGCCACAAACGCAAAGCTCTTGCTGCATACTTGGATATGATGATATAGCACTTATCCCCATTATATTTACTACACGAGGTGGTAACCTCAGTGTCTCCAACCTTCTTCAAGTCCGTCGGAATGGCGTGACATAACCTAAAAAACACGCGGTCGGATGTTCCCGGTATATGGCCAGCAGATAAGAACCCATGTATATGGTAAGTTCCCTTTCATCTGCTGCCTCTTTATTCGCCATGTTCTGGTCGTTTTACTAATGTACTGTGTTTTGTTTTAGGGTTCTTCTATTCTACTTCTAGTTCTACTTCAACTCCAAGTTAAAGTTATTTTTCTACTCTGACTTCAAGTTCTAGTTCAAGTTCTAATACTAGTTCTTCCATTCTTCGTATCTTCGTCTGGTTTTCAACATCGGTGGGACGTGACAGCGTGGGTCTGCCTGGCAGTAGTCGGTGCCCATCCATTGTGAAGGAAGCGTGTGCGACCCGGCTGCACGTCAGCATCATCTTCAACCTCAAGAGCCGAGACCGGAGCGTCCAGGGTTGCTTGCCAGTTTCGAGTAGCGGTTAGCCACCATGTGGTGACCTCTCTAGCTGTGCACGTAGGTCAAGCACTCAGGTACAAGTTTTCTTTATTCTAGACCGTGATCAATTCAATCATAGTAAAATCTATAACTTTCAGAGACAGTAGGGTGTTCTGTTTATTCATAACCTTAAAGCAACCATGCTGTGTGTCTTTAACATGTGATATTTCATTACGTATGAAACCCATGTATGAGGTGTGATGTGAGTTAAGCAGGGATATCTAACTGAAGTAGAGAAATATATGTGAATATACCTATTTATATTGTTTTAATTTAACTTCTTTTTCATCCCGAAGCAATACCTTTCTAGATTTCATTTGCGTGAGTCACTAGCCTTGGCGCTCTAAAGTATAAATATAGGCAAGTGATTTTCCTCCAGGTTCGGCAACAAGGATTCACGACCTAAATTCTCATGTAAGCTAGCTGAGCATATTATTTGTTTATTTATTATTAGATAAACACCTTTAAACCTTACAAAACTTACCCTAATATTATACACTGGCCCACAAAATTAAACATTTCAATGAAATTTTCTTTAGTTTTCGAGTCCTCATTCATGTTTTTAGTATATAATGTTAAAATAACTAAATAACCAAGATGTCTGTCATCTGTCAGATTTTCATCTCATATTCCATTTCTGAGTATAATTATAGTAAAACAACGCCTAGCAATTTTTTTACTAGCAGTATTGTACTGGCAGTATTGTTTTACTGCTGTCAACATTAACAATATTCAAAACTTTAATGGTTGAGCAATGTGTCAAAATAATTTCTAATCTGCCTTACTATAATAAACATATAAACGGGGGCATTTTTCTACTTTGTCTCTGCGCGTATCATTATCATATTATTTTGAACTCGGTCGCCATTACTCTCCTGTAAATAAGAGCTATTATAATATTGATAAACATTTGAAAAGCAATTAAGTTTAGCCCTTGCAGAATAGAACCCCTGTATACCATTTGTTTCTTAATAATGCCGGGATGCCATATTAAAAAGGATATTAGATTGGACGCGAAACAGAAAAGCCGCAATGCGAGGAATTCGTTAATTTCGCCTAGCATTAGCTCGCGGCTGGAATGCTAATATTGCGATACCATAATTACTATTCATTACAATTATTGTCCTAACAATTATCTAGAATGGAATTAGGAGCGTGCTGATATCGTTATACAGATTTTGGAATAATTATGTTGTTAGGAATTTAGCATCAAATTTAGAAGTAAGTTAAGACGAATAATAAATTTCTGTCAAAAAAAAACATTTTTGAGACAAGCTTTTGTTGCCAACTATGCTATTTTTTTTCCAATCAGACACCATCTGCTTAACAGGACGAAACTAACGAGCCCCAACACTTGGCGGATACATATTAAGATCAAACATTACACGCACTGGAGCCGTCGTAAATAAAAAATTAACCACTCCTGGATACACCAATGTCTATGGACAGAGAACCAGCGCCTACTTAATTCCTCGTCTAATAAATGACCTTGATGTTAAATTTAGAGATAGCTTAACTCCTAATAATATTAAGTATCAACTAAAATCGTACTTTGTCAATAAACTGTAATGTTTATGGGTAGAAGTGTACTTGTACTTGTGTTGTAATTGTAAGATTTTATATTGTAATTTCAGAGCGTTCTATCCTCGCACAAACCCTTAAGTGGTTTATGAGGTGTTTATTTAAATGTAAAATGTATTTTTGTTGTACAATAAAATAAAAAAAGTACAGCAAAGATTCCGTCGCCATCTTTGATACATCATCAGATCAGCTCGATGGTACCATAATCTTGCATTGAGATCGGGTTTACACATGTAATCCAAATTTCAGCCTATTCCATTGACGGAGACTGGTTCAAAATCAACTTGGGGAATTCCAGGACGTACAGTCGACGCCATAAATATGTTAACACTTTAGTACCTCGTCACTTTACCCGCTATGACAATTTCAATTGGGAGTTTAAACATGACGCTAAATAGACAAGGTACTAAAGTGTAAACATATTTATGGCGTCGACCAAGTGAAGTTAAATAAAACCTTGTAGAATACAGAGGCTGTATTATGAAGTGTCAAAACTTGACAAGTTTCAGACAGTAAAGAAGATCCCATCAAAAACATACATGTGAAAATGCAAGCCAAGTTCAATGTTAAGAATATGCAATGCGTGTTTATCGACTTCACTGACAAAAAAATTAGATCTAGATGGGTGCCAAGTTCCGTAGATAATTCTGATATTTATTTATTAAGAACATACCTACAACATTCTAAAATAAATTAAAAACACAATTTCTTATTTTTTCTGCTTCAACAATATTTGCTATTAAGTATAACTTCTTATATTTCAACACCCAAATTATTTACACAAAGCAAATAACTTAGGATAAACTGAAGCTCAAAATCTGACTTGGCTAGTTTTCATATTTGTTACACGCAAGTTACTGTATTTTTATATTGTATGGTCATATTTTACTCTTCGAAATAATTGACTTGCAGGTAAAAAACTAGCCAAGTCAGATTTTGAGCTTCAGTTTATCCTAAGTTATTTGCTTTGTGTAAATAATTTGGGTGTTGAAATATATGCCAAATTTCAACCTTCTAGGTCACCTGGAAGTGGGTTAGGTTTTTGATGATTAGTCAGTCAGTCATTCAGTCAGTGGTAAAAATGCCGATTTTTAGACGTTTATATCTCAATAACCGTTTCACTTTTATTTATGAAATTTAGGGTTCTAGTTGATCTAAAGGGTTAAAATACATATACCAAATTTCATGTTTTTATGTTAAGTAGATTTGGAGTTATTGAGGGGTCAAAAGTGGCTCCAAATGGTTCGTGTAAATAACACACGGCTGCGCTCGCCAGTTCCTTTTTCTTGAACTTGGCTGGACACGCTGCCGCGTGTCACTTTTCGACTCTATTTCAACGCTCTTAAGTTCCAAAAGTGAGGAACCTTTTCTTATCATGACTATACGTATATTATGTAGGTATATGTAATTGCTATGGCTCTGTATCTTCTCTATCTCTGTATCTCTGTCTGCTTTCCAAAAACGATTATTAAGTTTGTAGCTAACAAAAAGAAAAGTAATATAGATTTAAAAAAAGGATGTGAGATTAATGGTTACTATGGTGATAATAAGAGAATTATGTCCAAGAATAGAATGAGTTCAGATTTCTCACAAATAGATTAATAAAAAATAAAGGAAGGAAGTACGTTTATTGAAACAAAACGTAGCAATTACCTACATCTAATACGAAAAGACAAAAATATTTTGTCATCTATTCGTTTAACATTTTTTTCTTGTTTCGACGGACCTTTACTTTTGCTGCTACGCTCCGTTACCACTGCACATAACAACTTAAAATAAGTATGATTTAAGGAGCTGATAAGAAAAGACTTACTAAATTAATTATAAACAATAGAATGTTAAAATCATCAAATTCTGTTAATAAACTTTATGCGTACATAACTTTATGGACACCTTATGCTTATAATAGTCATAACAGTCTATTCATGCCAAATTTCAAATTACTAAATAAACAAAATAAATAATAAATAAAGACAAACAAAAACAAACGAAAGAACTTACAAACTTACTGTTACCAGTGGGCAAATACAATGTAAAATGTTCACTTGCACAAAGATAAAGTCCCTATTGCAATGGTAATATGCTACACGTGTGAACTGTTAACACTTTGTAAGGACTCATAAAAAAACAAACATATAGAAACAAATATAAACGATATAATAACCGTCGAACAAAGCGATAAGTAAACTATTGTTACAGAAATAAACATTTAAAAACGTAACAGCCGAAAACAAACGTTCACGATCTCTTTACAGTCATTGTATTGATTTTACATCCGCCAGCGGACCAAAATGGATCGCCCGTACTACGGGGTACTGGTGAGACGAACTCGAATGATACTCGAATTTATAGTGGAGTTTTTTCATTATGAAAATTCTAATTACACACTACATTTTGTCTAACGTGAATGAATCTAAATAGACGACTAGCAAAATTGCAGTACTTACCGTCTAGGCGGTAACTGCATTGTAGTAGTCGAACCTTTCTATACTCTATTGGTAACCACATTCAATTTTAAATGCTTTTACTATTACTCTGCAGTAAGCCGCCTACTTCGGTAGGACGGCAGACTCTTTTTTATGGCACGGCAGGGGATAAGATAGGATGTCAGGAGAGCAGGCAATCTCAAGACCGTAATTTTAATAAATATTGAGACTGCAAATATGGTGCTAATCTTGAGGACTTGGAAGGATAGTTTTATGGTAGGACACGGACACTGCTACTAGAGGCAGGTTATAGGGTAAGATGGTGGGCGATCCAAACGAACTCTCTCCACCAAATTGTACTAAGGTCCTGAATATAGCTTTGATAAGTTAAAGAATGATTGTCTTGTTAATGTTTATCAAATTGGTGAAACTTTCATCGTCGTATACAAGAAAAGCTTTTAATCAGCCATCATACATGCGTTATTATCCTTTTTTTTAAATGACCTGTCACGATATCTACGGTCCTTACCAATACACTTGTCTAATTTCGTAAACACTTTTATAACCTCAAAATGCACCCTTTTCGCCTAAAATTACAATTTTGTCATAAAATAAACCATCCATGATGTAAAATCAGAAAAATTGTGTGCAAAATGAGGTCTCTAGTTGCCTTATTCAACAGAAACCGGCCGTTATAGCGAAAAATTAAGTATAGTCAGGTTATAAAATTGATTACTAAATAGAACAAGTCAATTGGTATGGAGTATAGTGTAAACTATACGCGTTTTTGAGCCTGTCTTGAATATTGCCGTGCGCTTCTACAGTTTCAGGCTATTTTCAGGCTACTATGATCTTTTTTGTGTAATCTAAATAAATGTCTTTCTTATTTTTCTTTATCTACACATGGAATCATGGCAGAAAGACAAAATTAGAGTGAGCTAAATTCTTAATCTGTGATCATAGTAGGGAATTCAAATTGACCAAACATTGAATGCACGATTCCATAGCCCTCGATTGCTCTATACACGGATAAAAAAGTGGTTTTGTCCAGACTCACCGTAAGCGTTTTCCACTTTTCGACAACTTGCCGGTTTACTGAACGTTTCAATCATCCTGGTTCCATAGACGTATTTCGAATATACTCGAATGTTTTGGGAGTATCTCGTAAACGAGTTTTATGAGTGAGCATTTCACTAGACATACATTAATAATTTAGTATGTTATGAGTTATAATAGAACAAATTAACAGAGTAAGGCTAACCAATTTTTCTTCTAATTATGGAAAAAAAAAATTGATAAATTTTGACAAAACACGTTTAATGAAACAAACTTAATTCTAAATTTTTCATGTAAAACTGTGAGACTGAGACATATTAAAGAGATTTTAAATAAATAATATAATATTTATGTGTATCTACATAATATTATGTTTTTGTCTTTCATGAGACACGTAACGATTACAAGTTGTTTTTAACACACATGTATTTCCTTAAAAACTGATAAAGCTGTTAGAAACTGTCAATCATGTGTCACGATTGACAATTGTTCCAACTAACACTATCAGCTTTGACATTAATGTTATCATCTGTGGAAAGAACTAATTTCACAACTTAAATTTCATTTTGACCTATGAACTAAAATCAACTGTTCCAATTCTAAACCAAAATGTGAGAGATGAATTTGAAATCATATCCAACATTGTTGTTAGGTATAATAAAACCAACGATTTCCGATTAACAGCATAAATGTCTGGCGCAAGGCCAACAAATAAGACGTATTCTGACGTAGTAATGGTTAGTTATTGTTGTTATATGAAATTATTTCAGTGATATTTTTTTAACAGGGTAATAAAACCATGAATTATAGAATTCTAAGTAAGTGAGTAGACGGCTCAGTTACTAACAGAAACCATTTTAGCAGCGGCTACATGACAATGTATTAAATAATATTGTACAACTAGCTTCTGCCCGCGACTTCGTCCGCGTAGATTTCGATTGTCGCTATTCCCTCAGGAACTTTTAATTTTCCGGGATCAAACGTAGCCTATGCGTTTATTCAGGGTATAAGCTATCTCCAGTCCAAATTTTACCCAATTCCGTCCAGCCGTGTTGCCGCATGAAGTGGACCTAGATTAGACGCATTGCAAGAACGTTACCGTTAATAGAAAACATATAGGATTGACGTAACCTGCCGGACGGTCAAGTCACGCGCTCATGTCAATTCCATACAATTTGGCAGTTTTCGAAAATCATCTAAGGTCACACAGACGCTGTAGCTGTTAACACCTGCTAAGAGTGCCAAATTCTGCCAAGAAGCTAGAATTATTAAAATAGGACGCGTGATCATGTACCTGTATTTTTAATTAGCTGAAAATTTACAGGTTTTGTAAGCTTATCACATGGCAATAGACGAGACAACACAACAGCGGCAGTGGTCGAGACTTGACAGAAGCGCGTGGAGCTAACCCCATGTGCTTCTGTTTAGTCCACAAGATAAAATACTCATTTACCGAACAGTTGTCCTCGCGTGTGATATCCATGGACTTATTTATCTAATAAGTACTTGGGAGTATCTATAAATAACTCAACATTGGCGAAATACACCCTAATTAAAATTTGAATTAGAACTGCGGTGGACAATATTAAAGGACAACAATCATACATAAAATATGAAGTGAATAATCACACTACATTGTATTTGGACGCGAATGATTGAGAAAGCAAGAATATTACTTTGACGGTCATACTCGTTAACGATGTTGTATGTTTATGCACTAGATCTAGACACTTTATTATCAGATTAATCATCATTATTGTCTAAAAAAAACTTACCTTGGCACTTCCTTGGCAGGACTAGATTGTGTCTCCTGATGACTGTATGACGCCATTTTCAACACTTGACAGTTTTATCACTCATTGTGTTATAACTTTTAATGTCATATTTTTGTTACTTACTTAAGTATTGTGGTTAAAAATACTGGCTGGAATAATAGTAAGAAATAAGATACATAGTATATTTTCGTGAATGGAACAAATAGGTATTAAAGGTTAGTTATTATGTGTCACGAATTCAGTGTTGATGTTTTGCTACAACTGTTGTTGGAGTAAGTTTGAAAATGAAAATGAAGAGGCTTATTTTACTTCCACTTGTTACATTTAACAAATGAGAACACCTACTGTATTATTATCATTCGTCTCTATTTTAACTGTTTTAAAACTATAAACTGAGATTATTACTTCCTATGCCTGCGTTTTAAGGCACTTACACACAAAGGTATTTCTGAAATTTATGCCTCTAGCACATGGTGTAAAGGCTTTCGCTTTACGATGCTATCCGCCATTGTTTAACTTAGTAATAGCACGCTTTAATTGGAGATTTAAGTTGGAGCAGTAAACGATACTGCCTCTGCAGGCTTCTATTAATTTTGCTTTATTGTTCGCCTTAATAATAAAACATGGAGAGTTATTAGCATTAGAAGAAATGTATTTGGTATTAAAACCAGCTGCAAGGCTTTGTCATGAAGTAACATTGAAAAACTGACGTAAAATATTGAACTTTCTTGTTTTTTTTTTAAAATAGTATTCAATTATATACATAAATAGATTTATTTACATATTGCAATAAAATATCACTAATTCTACTTTCCATGTTATATTTAGAAAGGCAAATGGAAACTTTAGTTCGAATATAATGCGCATTTTCTTCTCATTAAGATCAGTAAGAAATAGATTACAGCTTAAAAAATATTTACATTTTCATAGTACGACAAACTTCCTAGTTTCAAGATTTTTCAACATCGCTGTCCCTTGAGAGTTTCATAATGTAGTCACTAAGGGAGTAAATGAAACTTGTTTCACGAAGACGTTAAAAATTTACGACTTGCCTTTTATTGTTGCCAGTAATTAAACATGTTCGCTAAGCAGTGAATAAATTAAAAACTTTTACAGTTAAAAATATTGTTCCAAGAGAAGCGTTGGGTAATTTATTTATTAGACGTCTTCATTATGTTTGCAAAAAGTTAATGGAAATAGGAGGGAAATAAGAGGTGTTTCTCAAGGCGCCGTCTTAGGTCCGTTACTTTTCTACATCTTGCAAGTGAAGTTTGTCTGACATATTAACATTTAAACGTACTAATTGAACAAAAATAGATAAAAAGTGATTCCAGAAACGTAAACCAATTCTACAAAAACACTAAGGGCAAAATACAACCTCAAATAACGTTCAAAAACAACAGATTTTACTGACCTAAAAGGTGACCAGGTCACCGTTAATAATATTGATTAAGAACATCCTCCCGGAAATTTCCGGGACCCCTTTCGGTGAGTTTACGGAGATTATCATCTGAGTAACGTAGACAAATCTGGAGTGACCCACTCGTTAGCTGGGCTTATTGTAGTGAATATATTAAAAACAGTAAGGGAATATTTTTTTGAGAAATAATAAATATTATAAGAGCAAGTAACGTATGCCTGTAAGGTAGCTACCTATATAGAAAAAGACAAGCAAAGATTTGTCTGAATGCAAGAAATACACTTTTATGGTATCAATTGTGATTCAGAATTTTTCAATTCTGTAAACTAAAAAAAGTAAAGGACTTTTTTCAACGCTTCTTTTTCTTCGCACCGACTCCGTAAGCGTCGTTTTTTTTGTTCACCTACAGGTTGACTGGTAGAAAATGCCATTGGGTATTAAGTGCTCCCTTTGTCTTTTATAATAATTTGGGCAAATAAGTTACAAGTTATAGTAAATAAATAAACTATTTAAATTCATCATCATCATCATCAGCCCGGGGGCGTCCACTGCTGGACAAAGGCCTCCCCCAAAGAGCTAACCCCTAACTATTTAAATTGCATTGTTTCATTTACGAAAGAGTAAAGAGAGAAAAATGTGTCTTAATTACTTTACTAAATAGTGTTTTTTTTTTCAAAAACTAGAATAAACTGAGCTATTTAAGATGCTTCATTGTTTGTTATAAGTTAATAATGACCGCTCACCAACATAATATTACTCAAACAGCACTGACATGGACTAATTCATACAAAACAAATGAAACCATACAACCTTTTTCAAAAGATCCTACTGTTTCTAATCTGTGGACCTCGAGACGGGTCAGAAGAGTCAATGGGGTGAATCCTAATGAGCCCTGCTTATCATTCGCAATGACAACCAACTTTGTCTTAGAAGCCCCGAGAACTTTAATTAATTTATGAATTAAAGGATGCCTATCAAAATTTTAGTTCAACCAATTTGTTAGAAACTCGCTTATTAAGTTTCTGTTGTTGATGTCTATTGAATTAATTTTGTTCATTAATTTTACGATGTTAATATAAAGGATGACGTACAAAATGAACTTCGATTTGGGCTAAGGAATTAAAAGGCGTCGAGAGGTAGATAATTATTTTCTAAAGTCAAACAATTTCTTAGAATTTTATGCAATTGTTGTTTAACACAATGTTTCTTATTTTACGTTGCCAAATAAAAAGTAATTAGTAAATACTTACACGGAAGCAATTTTGATTTTTCGTGTGCGTTTTAACATTGCATTTTATCAAGGCAAAAAGTAAAATCATTTTTTATGGAATCATTTGTCTCATTTTTTTAATTTTTGTAAACGTAATTACTTTTATAAATTCAAGAAAAACCTTTGAAAAAAATCGTGTTTCTAACTTCCTACTCGAACCTCGGGCAAATAAAAACTCAAATATTTATTAATGGAAATGCCGTTGTAAAAAAAACCCGATAAACCTAAACGTACGTGTCTTTATTGCGGGCCAATTCAGGGAATGAAAACCTTCTGTATCAGGGGGACTAGAATTGTGGGGTTTTATTATTATTGCACTTTATAAAACAACCCCGACGGTTTACGACTTATACATTTCATTAGCTTATGTTACGATTGCGTTAGCTATGTTTCAACATTGTTTGATAGATGAGTGTTGACTATTTCGGCTACAGTTATTCGTTGAAGCTCTATTTTTTCATGTCATTGGAATTAATTGAACACACAGGGTATCTGATCGTCCTTAAGGGATCTGAGACCCATAAATATTTGTGAAGACCATAACCCCAAGACTGCAATCCCTGGCTCAAATGCGTTGTGAAATCATAGCCTACCACGTGAGGTACAAGAATATGTTGCTCGCTCTTAGGTGTAAATGCGTCTCTTGCGCTCGCCCGTGATGGGCCATCGTGTAGAGGGGCCATAAGACCGAGGACCGTGATAGAATGCCTCTATGCCTTCTATGCCCTACATTGAAATATAACAGGAGGATGAGATGGTAGTAGCGATCCGGACAGACTTCTTCGATATCATCTTGTTGGCGTAGTTATTGAATTATTTTATGAAAATCCTAGAAGTTGTGTTTTAGTACGATTCTCTTCAGAAGCAAACTTAACGTATTTGTTTAGTATCAGTTAACAGGCAATATGGCGAATGGACTCCATGTACATTTGAAATGTGTTGTAATCCATGAGAATTGAATATGAATACCTCGTCCTAATCATTTCAGAATTTACTGGTAATGATAATGATTCGAATGTTGGATATTGCCAGATTTGTTTTGACAGTTCTTACCCGATTGCCGAAGGAGGGTAATGTTTTGACACATGTAAGGTAAGGTGAGGTATGTGGGTAAACCAAGAATATCTCCTAAAAATATATGGTATGGTTTGTTTCCTCGCAGAGACTGAGCGAATGAAACTTTATTTAGTCTGTTTCTATCATTGTTAGGTAATGCTACAGCAGTCATCTTTCATCAAAAAATACACTATTAGTCAACTTTAATAACTATAACAATTCAAGAGACTGTTATCCTGTAAGCACACTGAAAAGGTAAGCTTACGACTACATTATAATAAAAACAAGATTTAAAACTAGTTCTAATGAATAACAAGAACTAAAACCAATTAAATGGATTAATTAGTTTTGTAGGAATGCACTAAGCACCTGAAATTACGCTTGCCAGTAAGCAGCAATCGAAAAGGGAATTGTATTAACATTTTTTTTTCTTCCCTGGAACTTTGTTTTTTTTTTATATCACAAAGGTGTTATGGATTCGATATTTGTCGATATTAAATACATACTTTAAAAATCTGTTTTTTTTTTCATCTGTCTTACTGTCAGCGTTTAGGGAGTAGGGGAGGTATAGTGTCTATATTGTTATAGCTTAAATTTGCATTTTGGATGTTGGTATCGATTACGCATCGACAAATCGCTAAAGTTATGATAAAAACAAGACAATTTTGACTATAATGTATTATTAAGCAGAGTGGCAGATCAACCTAACTATGAGTTTTTGAGGTCAAAACGTCATATTTCGATATGTCATAATACAACACGAAAAAAAAACTTTTGGATCAAGACCATAATAATATCCTACACTGATTATAATGCACTTCCAATGGGTAGACGTTAAAGCCTATTTTAATACTTAACTATTAAAAAGATGCATGAAATGTCGACCTTTTCTTTCAGAAGTGAAAAAAATATAACTTAAACAGCAACAATTGTTCATGAAACGTTGCTAAAAACCATTGCAATGAAACTAGCTTTCTTTAAAAAAAACACATCTTAATCGGTCCTTCCTTTTTCAAGCTACGATGCCACATACGCAACGATACGTTTATCTTATAACAAACCATGTTTTAGAAAATAGGTAGTTGACTTCCCGTAAATTTGCTACCAAAGCTGGAATAAAAACTAGAAGCAAGAATCCCACCTATTTCAGTTTTGCATTTATTTTCATCCATTGCAAGGTTTACTGGAATACAACGGTATTCTTGAAACTTCAGCACTTAAGGTAATTGTGCTAGGAAAAAATACTTTTTACGGTTGGAACTGGCTAATAAAATCGAACTGCGGTTGCTAAGTTATGTATACACGAATCGGGTTTATTTACAAGTTCTTACAAGGCGGGTGGAGTTTAATATACATTACATTACATTTTATTACTACGTGTGTGAATTCCTGAATTGATAGTGATGTTGTTCCGATTGAAAATCGCGTGGAATACATTTTAATTGCTAAGAACATAAGACTATTCAGAAATGTATTTTTTTAACCTGTTAATTATGTGAATTTTCTTCACAATTGTTATAGGTAAGACCGATTACTGTAATACCGAATAATATTGAGTTATCGATATATTTTGCAGCTACTGTATGGTAGTATCCCGTAGAAACAAGTAGAATGTTAACATTTTATGAATAGGTATTCTGGTTTTCCTTACCCTTAATTTTGCGCCCTTTTACATTTTAATGCAAATATCCATCACGCTTAATTGAATAAAATTAAATATTAACGGTTTTTAATAAGATGATTAATATATATTTTTTGGTGACATGTAATAATAATAAAATTATTTGTGACATAATTATTTGGTACCAGAATAATCCGTCGACAAACTTCCGCAAATTCCTCACTATGTGAAAATATTAGCAGGAAAAATGTGTAGGAAGATCAAGATATTTAATAAATTGCTACGCATTTTTCAACTGTTTACAAACCAATTTACAAATACTCTCAACCACTACACAACTTGTTTGTCTTAGTTTATTTTTAAACGAAATTCTAAACAGCTACCAACCTCTGAGAAATCATTCACAAAAATATACTAGCCACTATCACGATAACACAGTCGCGTCGGCGCGGGGCGCACGTCTGTCGCCGAGCGCGGTCGGCGTGCCACTGAATACTGAACTTCAGTTTATCTGTCGCATCCCGAACTGTACAGCTTCTATGGCGTTCTGCGAGCCTGGTAGCTGTGAAGAAATGTCGGTTGGATTTAACGAATATGGCGTAAAACTGGTTTGAGTGAAGATACAAAAAATAAATATGAACGCCAGTAGGGTGACGGCACCAATGTGGACACTTTTAGCTGACAGGCACCATTATTGGATACTTCAGTCATAATGAAAATTTCATAAGGTCCTAAATTGATCGTTGCAAAACAAATGAATAACTCTTATCTTCTACAAAATAAGAATCAAGTGTCTATTATTGGTGCCTTGTCCATCACTAGTTCTATAGCTTTAAGGAAAAGTCAGAAACATCACATCCATAATTTTATCAAACCTTTTTTTTTATTGCAAGTAATTATAAGTATAACCCATCATTTTATCGATACCTCATCGATTGTAACATATCATTTAATTTCATTTCATGGAACAAATTTTCTTCTTAAACATTATTTACGTAGATTAGGTTTGGTTAGACTTTTGAGAGCCAAAAAATAATAACTGCGGTGTGAAACGTTGATTATAAGGTGTATCGATACAATAATGTGTAACCACGAATAAGAATATAGCTAATGTGACTAAATCTTGATACTCTGTTAAAATGAAAACATAAAAACGCTATAATGGTATCGTTTGCGTAATGATGTGGGTTACGTTCGCAAGTATCATGATAATTTAGTTAATCCCCTCAACGATTTCCGACGTCGTTACAGCATAAGCATCTCCGCATTTTCCTATATTGTTACCGTAACATAATAACATTAAATACATAGTAACATAACAATGTATTTTTAACTTTGTACTAGGTAATGGAGCAAGTAGGTATAAAGTTTATTTTTAAATCTGAGAATGTAGTTTGACTACTGAGATGAGTTATTAAATTTTAAGTTTTGATTATTTTAAGGTGAAAATAGAATATTTTTAATTTGCAAAAATAAAAAATGGCTTGAAACGGGTTATAAGTATTGATCCACCCATTTTTAAGGTTCCAAGGGCAACAAGAAACCTTAATTTTTTCGCCATGGACGTCTATCTGTTTGTCTGTCTGAGGCACTTTAAGTAGCAACGAGCGTCGGGTGTGTAAACATACGATGTTTGATCCCATACATCCATACTACAAAGACTATTAAACTCATAACCCTTCATTTGGCTTCATGCAGTCGGGTAAAAAGCAATAGCCTTTGACTTTTCATCTTGAAGAATAGGAGTCAAATTACAAAGAAGGTCAGAGCCCTCTTTTCTTTTTTCAAGTCAAAGACAATAGAACTAATTTTTCAACTAAGACGCGACGCTGTAATTATCTAAGGCCCACTTGCACAGAAAATTTAACCCTGGGTCAACACATTAAATCGAGTTAGCAAACGTCAGATTCATACGAAAACTGTCATTTTAACTCGAGTTAGTTTCTTAACCCAGTGATAAATTTTCTGTGCAAGTGGCCCTTAGTGTCATTGAAGCTAAGATATGTAGTTGACTGTTAAAAATATTCTAATGTTTGTTATTAATTGCTTATAAAAGATTCAGTCCATTTTAAATTTGACTTTGTTTAAGGTCTAATACGAAAGTCACATACGTCACATTTCTGTCTTACAATACAAACTTTGGCCTGAACGAACATTAAAAAAAATATATTATCCAATTTGGTGCAGTCATACGGTCATACATTTCGACGATTCATAGGTATTTGTTTATAGAGATTAGTTTATGTAAAATAGTTCTCTAACTACTGACAGTACCTACTGACCGATTTACTGTTGTAAAAAAAAGAAAATTCTAATTCAAGTGTCCTTAAACAAGCTAGTAAGGTAAATGCGCCTATCATGAACAGTGATCCAGTCATGAACAATCCCAATAAAAATAATTACATAATACACAACGCCTTTCAATAAGATAATTATTATAATACTTCGGGCTTATCCCTATTAGAGTAAAATCTTTTGAATATGTCTTTTTGTTCGTTAAAATTAATATTGATCATCACTGGAGCACTGTCCATGATTGGTGCATTTACCTTACTTATTTCTATAAAACTGATGGTGATGGTGTGATGGAATTTGCCATTACAAATAATGATATCCCAGAAATTTCAATAGTTGCTGTCAAAATCAAAAATCAAGTTGCACAGGTAAAGTCGCAGGAAAATAAAGACTTGATCGAAAAGTCAGATGCCCTACTTGGACTAATAATTATGTCACTAATTAAAGAGAAAACGGAGACCTGCCGGGGTCGGCCTCATTTGCAATCCTTTATCGTCTTTCCCTTTCATTTTCTTTGTAGAAAAAGTCTTTTGAACCGTTCGGGAAGAGATTTGTGGGTTAATTGTATCTCGATAAGGATTACAATCAGATTTAAGTCATTTTAATAGACTTAGATCTAAATCACAATAACTTCTTATTTAAAATCAAATACAAATTAATTAAAGATCGAAAATACCTAACATAGTTAACAGGTTTTTTTATTATTAAAATAAAACCGCGATATCTGCCACAAAAACGGATATAGAACAAAAAACCGATACTATACATTTTTGTTTTAAGGTTAATTAGCAATAGGTGTTTTAGGATTTTTTTACATTTGCTCTTCAGAAAATGAACGTAAAAAAATACATTGTTTTTACAATGATGTCATGAAAAAGACCAACAATAACTTTGAACAACAACATTTTATGTCATTAATAAGACCTTAGTGGACCTTGTGTTACCTAATCCTTTAAATTATAATCGAACTAAAAACTGCTAACTATGACTTATTTAAAGGATTTTGCATCGAAGTGCCTTTTTTTCTTACCTTGTTAATATTTCGAAAGGTTCAGAGTTGTTGACGACTTTTGTGTATTAAATTAAAACCTTAAAGTTAAATAAATAAACACCTACAATGACTATAATAAAATCTGAAAATATAGCGTGCAAGCCCAATTGTTTTATACTTAAGGGTTCTGTAAATGAACAGACATAACAACGGAGGCTTAGTAATAGGTGATAGATAGTAAATTTTGAAATATATATCTATTAAAAACAATAAATTATACAATTGCCCGTGTGGTTGCCGGGTTAGAATCGTGCCACTCCGTGTCTTCCCGTGGATGTCGTAAGAGACGGCTAAGGGAATAAAGGCGTATAGTACTGTTAGGCGATGGGCTTGCAACTTGGCACTAATACACTGGTAAACATCTTAGCCTAAGTGTGCAAAATGTGGTTACAGAATTATCAACAAGTTTTTAGAGTTGTTGGTAATTCTGTAGCTCTGCCTACCCCACTCTGGGAATAAAGGCGTGAGTTTATGTATGTATGTATGTAAATTATACAATAAAATATGCTCTCTGCCTCGCCTCTTCAAATCACCGACTAATAGGACTTTGTTCGAATCCAGATAAGACTTACTTATTGTAAAGTCAATTTTAATTTGTATGGCTGTAATCGTTTGGCATTGTTGCGTCTTTTACCTGCCAATAAAACGTTATCAGAATAGGAACTAAATTGGAAAGGCTACGTATTGTATTTGTGATCAATGTCAAGTCAAATATGGACCCAACCTAAGGAGGTAAAGGCTTTCAAAACGTTCTTTGGGTTTCGATTTCTGTCTGACTTCCTCTCATCCAGGGCTTGGAAACGGTTCGAAAAATACTGGTATGATAGTAATTAACCAGGTTTTAGTTGACGCTCAGATTTTAGTATTAGACCTCCACGCGTTCTTAAGAAAAACTGGCCAAGCGCGAGTCAGACTTACGCAAAAAAGTGTCCGTACCATTAAACGGCAAAAAAATTACGTTTGTTGTATGGGAGCCCCCACTTAAATATTTATTTTATTCTGCTTTTAGTATTTTTAGTTATGGCGGCAACAGAAATACATCAACTGTGAAAATTTCAACTGTCAAGTTATCACGGTTCATGAGACTTGGCGACAGACAGATAGACAGACGGACAATGGGTATCTTTTTTTCCTTATATGGTACGTTACCCTAAAATCGGATCGATTGAAGTCGCAGACAATAGATAATAGAAAAAAAACATAAACAAGTTGAAGAATTGAATAAAAAACTTTTTAATTACCAAGTTATATGAAACCCATGACGATACGTTTCCAAGACAGCCCCTAAATAAAGCTATTACGCGCCCCCCGCTTTAGTTTTTATCGCATGAATAAACAACTTCATTACGCCTTGTTATCTTTTTATTGATGGTTTTATTACGTCCTACGTCCTGCCATTTGTTTGTATTAACTCATTTAGAATTGAAAATTGATTCTGCTTATAAAACCCTATAGGGCTTAAAAAGTTTATTTTTTTAAAGGATGTCTTCTACAAAAATATAAAAAAAATTATACCTAGTTTGCATCTTCTAATAATTTTGATAAATATCAAACAAACTCACAGTGCGTAAAAACTTTACAAAACTACGCTGAAAAAAAAATACGTCACCAAATTAAATCAAAGCACGTCCCCTCTAAATTTAATTTACCAATGAAACGCACCCCTCAAAAAAATAAATATCAGCGGCGCATTAAAGTGAGTTAAACTTATTTGCGTTCCAATATTTACTTGCCTGCTGACCCGAATAATTCTACCCTTAATCTTCAGTGCCCACAATCATTATTTGTATGAATTCCTGACGCCCCGTGGAGTCACAACGTCAACCATTTCGATAATACATTCTACATATTCTAAAACGGTGTAAAATGAAATGGTATTCAAATTTAAATAACAAAAATATTGTTCTAAAGCTTAAAACGTTTAAATTATGCCATATTTAAAAAAGAAAGTTGTTTTTAATGCCGACTTTATACATTTATATACAAAGTTGACATTATTTCGAACTCTTAGCAATTTGAGTTTAAGGGTATTAAGCCGGTGACACGATATAGTGTCAAAAGTGCATACAAATTCTAGCTTGTGGCAACAAATGTGAGGGTGGTGACCTGATGCAAAAGTCATTCAAATACTTGTGACAGATTTTTGTATCTACCAACTTTATATTGCTGGCAAGAAATAGTCACAGATCCTTAAACTTTTGTAAATAAGTACGAAAGTGACCAATGCTTTATCCAGAATTTGTCACGCAATAAACGCAACCATGCTAGGCTTGCAGGACCAAAAAATATCGATTATTTTCGAGCGGAATTGAAATGAAATGCTCTAGGTACTTTCTAAGGAGCTGGTTAAAAAAATAAACGTGGTTTCCGAGTTTAGTTTATCAATAATTAACTGTCGTTAAAAGTATGGTACGCTAGTTATAAGTAAGCTGTTGTTCACGAATAATTTATGTACCTTGTCACTTTAACGTCATGTTTGCAATGTTATACAAAATTGTGAAACGATTGAAAGCGACACGCTACAGAAATTATCACTTATTTATGCTGTTGACTGTATAAGTTTACCTTAATTATAACAGCTAGCCGATAAAGCTACTCATCTGAACTAACTTGACTCATCTTTTAATGAGAACCCCAATCTGATTACGAACTGCCGCAGTATATTATCCTTACAAATCGTTATAAGAACTAATAACAATATTTATATGGTAACAAAGTTCATTTTGCCTTGTTCCACGTCACGCATAGTTAGCGCTGTCAAATCCCATCAGATCGGCCAGTCCCTTGTTACCTCTACCTCTACTAATAGAGGGAAAGGCTAGTATGCCCAAAACTTGTATTCTTATGAATTGATGTGCCAATAGGAGTCTTTGGCATTCTGACGTTTTACCTGTTCGAATGCCCGGATCTGATATTAATATGGAATAATGGTTCAATATGGAGCCATCGGCATTTGGACGGTTCATTAAGTTGTCTTTGGGATTTTGTTACAGCTAACTAACGTTCTTCATTTATTCCTTGATACCTTTTAAATTATTGGTGTAAAAAGTCGTAGACCAATAGGAGAGCTGCGCTGAGCGAGGCTAGGAAAGTAAAGTATTCCTATTGGTCGATCTTTTCCTCGCTGACCGCTCATCTGCCTCACTCTCCAGTGGACAGGCAGCCTAATTCAAAACATGGACGACCTTTGTAACAGATTAAATGATAAGCCATACGCCAGGACAAATTGCAAATTCGTTAATAGAATTTAAAGAGATGTTGGTTAGGTACATTTTTTTTACACCAGATTACAAGCTGTAAGCACTTAGTCGCTCTTAACAAGAGCGTATAAGAGCGAATGTAAAACAAAAGCACCTTCTAAGAGTTATTGCATTGTAGATTGTTTAAATCGTAGAACTGATTGCTTAACCAGTTACAATAAATTGAAAACATACGATTTTTGAACTTATAAGAATCTTAAACAATCATCCTATTTATTAATTTTATTTGACTTACGTCATTGAAGAAAGGAACGCACATCGTTTTTGTTTTAAAGTGTATGTACACACACGCGCAGGCGGCGCGAATACTGATTCAGCGTTAATCAGCGTTATCAGCGTTATGTCATGCCCCATCAGCTTGTAGTGCGTACAAATAAGGCGCGCACACATACAAGCTGCTCGATGTACGGTCGAAGTCAAAGATATGTCAATAAAAAAAATAATAATAAAAAAATCTGTTTATTTCAATATTTGTGTTAAGTTTCCAATTTTTACTTAGCTAAAATCTTTATCTATTTAAGATTATTTGGCTAAGTTAGTGAGGACACTATTTGTAAGAATTAATTATAAGACATAAGAAATCTTTTAACGATGTTTTTGGTAGACCCAGGTTTAGCTTCCATGCGTTCTATTACATGTTTGGGGAAACTATTCAAAATAATTATGAGGTAGGAAATTTGACGAAATTCTAGACCCGTATAGATTATTACTTCTTGGAGTGATAAATGACTTTCCTTCTTTTAGATATACAACACATACATATTTAACGTTATCCCATTGAAATAAGGTGTAAAAGTCTTTAACGTCGACTGTACACTTGTTCGATGATGCTCTACTGGTTTGTTATTAGTGTTTTTTCAGCATATTTAATTCAATGTTGGTTACTTACTCGATAAACGTTGGTGCAAGTTGTTGTTAAACTCAAGTCGTAGTTGTGACCAAGTGTCTTTGTTTTTACCTGAAAAGAAAAACACAAATGTTAGGTTTTAAATATTACCTTGCAAAATAAAAGTGCATCAATCAATCAATCTTGTTTTTTTAACAATAAACACCCTTTTCTGTTAGATCTATAGTGTAATAATGAGTTTCAAAGGATACATTTATAAATTATCGCCAAGACTACCTTTTAAATTGTTAATTCTTCTAGAAGAATATGGTTTTCTCTTTAGACATAGTTTATATTAGATCCAAAGTAATAATAAATGACTACGTTATCACAAAATCCAGAAGTCACTTTAACGTTAATACATAAATCAAGCTAACGCAATAATTATTTCTAAAAGTCTCCATACACTTACTCCCTCGACAGCTTTCACTGAGATATATATTAACATTAAGTTTGTTCTACACTTACCTAAACTAAATTAAATTAAATTAAATTCCATCATTTGGAAAAGAGAAACAGACTATTATAACGCTAAAAAAAGAAAACAAAATAGAAAAGAAAAGGACAAAAACATTGCACAATAATCTGTGAGTTACTCGACAGCAATGATAAGAGGCTAACCACATGTTGTCCCACATTGTCAGCCACCTACCTCACCAGTACCAGTTCGAGTACTAATTTCTTAAACTTAGATCTTGATGCATTGAATATGTCAACTGAGACCAGCGACAGTAATAAAAATGTCAAAGTTAGAGAAAGTAGTCTTCATAACGCAGTGAACAAAGTTTCAGTAAGCGGTGTACGCATGGAAAAGGTATACTAACCTACAAAAATAAATAACAAAAAAATAAATTACTATGAGCAAGAATGAGTGCCGTCAAACGGGGTGAATATTAAGGAGAAGTAGAAATGAAGCATAAGTTACCTACTCAAAAATTCAATATTCAAATATTCAAAATATTTA
The DNA here is from genome assembly GCA_963966035.1 of Acleris laterana. Taxonomy (NCBI): domain Eukaryota; kingdom Metazoa; phylum Arthropoda; class Insecta; order Lepidoptera; family Tortricidae; genus Acleris; species Acleris laterana. The sequence continues at coordinate 3,488,287 of OZ014447.1, read as the reverse complement.
TTCAGTAAATTGGCCACATGAGGGCTCTTTTACACGTCGGTAATATGGAGTGAATCTGCCAGCGTTTCGGAGAAGACCATCATTGCGGAGAAGAAGCGCCGCAAGAAACTCCAGCAGCAGAAGGTCATTTTTTCAAATAATTATAGGACTGAAATTATTTCCAATAGGCGTTACGTTATTGTCCATTTAATACTTGTTCTTATTTGTAACAAGTTATGACTTATTTTAGGTTGTGTCCCTACTTACCCCGTTTTACGGTACGAGTAAAATTATAAACGTCATTGATCTACACCCTTTCTTTGTAAGTAAATTGTTTCTAGGGATTTCAGATCCATCAAAAAATGTGTCGATATAGACAAAATGACACCTTGGTATTCCTAGAATACCAGCACACATTTTTAAATTCTGACATTATTTGGAATAGATAAAAACCTTGCACTTTCTAACCTTAATTAGAATAAGAGATACAAATTGTATTCAGTTGAATTTTACTATTGTTATATTATAATCCTTATATACGAGGGTGCATTGAAAAGTTCTGAGCCTAAGGTTGTATATAATAAAAAAAAAACAAATAAATACTAGCAGGTAAAAGTGCCATATTTAATCGCCATTATGCACTATCTTTTGTTTTTTTCTTGTCACAATTTTGCATTTTATGCTGGAACTGCTACATAAGGTCACTGATTTTTCAAGTAATGGATAAAATTGAGCACCGTTCTGTCATAAAATATTTGCAAAAGAAGGGGTTAACACCAAAACAAATATTTGAAGATATGAACAAAACATTAGGGCAATCTGCTCCATCGTATGCTACCATAAAAAGATGGGTAGCTGATTTCAAACGTGGCCGGGAGACTGTTCAAGACGAGCCTAGGAGTGGGCGGCCGTTGACGGCTACTACGGATGAAAATGTCAATAAAATATTATATGCGATAATGAAGGATAGGCGATTGAAGATTGTGGAGATAGCGGAAGCAATGGGTATTTCTTATGAGCGGGCACAGAACATCATCACCGATGTTCTTGGATTTTCTAAGGTGTCAGCCAGGTGGGTGCCTAGACTGCTTTCAGTCGAGAACAAACGAGTACGTGTTACAATTTCCCAAGATTGTTTGGACATGTTTCAACGTGACCCCGAAGATTTTCTCAATCGTTTTATAACTATGGACGAGACATGGGTCCACCACAGTACACCAGAATCGAAAGAACAATCCAGGCAATGGAAAAGACCAGGTTCACCACCACCCAAAAAAGCCAAGGTCATTTTGTCAGCTAATAAGGTAATGGCCTCGGTTTTCTGGGATTGCAGGGGGGTTATCATGATAGACTATCTCGAAAAGGGCAAAACAATAAATTCAGAGTACTATTGTGCTCTTTTACGTCGTCTGCGAAAGGAAATTAAAATAAAGAGACCTGGAATGCTGTCGAAAAAAGTATTGTTTCACCAAGACAACGCTCGCGTTCACACTTCGGCGAAATCAATGGCACAAATACATGATTGTGGATTTGAAGTGCTGCCGCATCCCCCTTACTCGCCGGATCTAGCTCCTTCCGATTATCATCTCTTCCCAAACCTCAAAAAACACTTGGGAGGACAAAGATTTTCGACTAATATGGAGGTACAAGAAGCAGTAGACTCATATTTTAACGACCTCAGAGATTCTTTTTTTTTTGATAGGATAATGAAGTTGGAGGCGAGGTGGACTAAGTGCATTGACCTTCATGGAGACTATGTCGAAAAATAAAATTGTTATAAAAAGTGAGCCAGTTAGTTTTTTTTACCAGGCTCAGAACTTTTCAATCCACCCTCGTACATGTAATATTTAATATAATATGCACGTAACGTAATGCGTGCGTGAGTGCGTGCGTGTATTATATTGTTTCTCTGTAATGTTTTTGATTGGTGTACAATAAAATGTTTTGTAATGATATTATTACAATAACAAAATATTCGTATTTATCTATACTAATATTATAAAGCTGAAGAGTTTGTTTGTTTATTAGCTTGAACGCGCTAATCTCAGGAACTTATGGTCCGATTAGAAAAAATCATTCAGTGTAAGCCCATTTATCGAGGAAGGCTATACAGGCTATCAAACTCACATAAATCGAAGCGAAACGAGGGCGGGTCGCTAGTTTAGTATGAAAATATAGTCAATTGTTTAACAACCGCACTGAATTCCTTGACTGAAGACGGAACAAGAGGGTCGGGCCAAGTGAACCGTGTGTAATTTCAAATTGCCCGCAATATTGCAAATGTTCGCAGCGTTTTTGGCACTGAGTTTATACAGAATTGCCTTAAAGAGAATTGTTAACACGTAACTTGAGATGTGACTCCTTACAGCAGAATTATGGGTTTTAATTTTGCTCTTTGACAGTCTTACGGGGCTTGACTTGACACAGTTCTTTTACACAGCGTGAATTATAATGAGGAAAGGCAATCGGAGGGAAGAATATGCAAGACGGTTGGCCTTTTGGATATAATAATATAATAGATGTGACACTAAGGGCCTGTTCTTTGTTAAACTAACTAATTGTTAAAATTTGAAAATAGAATCGAAAATTTGAAGGAATCTCAAGGAAATGTGTCAAATTTTCAGTTCCTTTTTCGAATTTTAACAATTAGTTAGTTTGACTACTGTGGGGTTATTATGACGTATCTGTGCAATTCATTTTACGCTGAGAGAAAAGGACAGAGCTATATAACTGCTATAGTTCTGTCCCTTACACTCAACGTTAAATGAACTGCATAGTTATGTCATAATAACCCCCCTGATCAAACAACAAGCCCTTAATTGTCAAATTAATCATAGTATCAAAATAAAAAATAATATTAATTAAAAAAAACTCATAATTTGAAAAAAAAAACAAATGCCGTATCCTAAAAAAAAATACACAAATCTTTACTGAACCAATAAAAAAGTATAAAGTACCCGAAACCGACGTGCGTGCATGACTCGATGTATGAATGTGGAAGAAGCGAACGAGATCGTAGCAAGTGGAAAGAAGTGGTCTCTGCCTATCCTATATTAATGTATGGATGAACCAATAAAAAAAAAACTTTATTTCTGTCAAAATTGAAGTACCTATGTCTTGATTACTGTAAGCTATCCGATGCTTCATTACCAGAAATACAACCAAAACCCTCGAAAACCCCGAAAATACAAGACCCCTTGTCCCAATTTTCCCGCATCCTTACAACGCGGAATAAGCCCGTCGAAGTGGCGGACATTTTGAAATTAAAACGCTAGGCTATTTGCACTCGAGGCGGGGACAAAAGGCAGCCTAGTGCGTAGCCTCCAGCCTTTACACCTCGGGCTATTCAGAAGAATTATTCCGATGCCGGCTGGCATACAATTTTTTTTTTTTTTTTTTTTTTTTTTTTTTTTATGTCATAGAGAAGATAAACGAGCACACAGGCCACCTGATGGTAGGTGGAAACTGTGACCCATAGACATTCGCATTCACAGGACTGCGATGCAATCCTAAGACTGCAAATGCGTTGCCAACCCTGAGGACTAAGATGGAATGCCTCAATGCTAGTCATTTCACCGGCTGTCTTATCTCCAAACCGGAACACAACAATGCGAACACTGCTGTTTGGCGGTAGCTTAATGGATAAGGTGGTGGTAGCGATCCGGACGGGCCCTGCACAAGGTCCTACCACCCACAATATGGAGATAATCAAGACGACTTGTATCTGCGTACTTATTTTTATACAGTTACATACATACGTAAACTCACGCATTCATTCCCAGAGCGGGGTAGGCAGAGCTACAGAATTTTTATACAGTTATGAATAATAAAATATATAAAATGATGAACCGACTTTCCATGGATTCCAGACAGGGGCTATTGTCTGCACTGGCAATCGAAATCGTTTTCACTTTGAAAATCAAGGCTTGTTTACGTACAAAATGTAAACAATAGTTCCGCTTTGAAGCCAATTGCGATTGCGAGTGCGTTAGGCAATAGCGACGCAGATGTTCACGAAATTAAAATAGGAACGCTTGGAATGTATACCCATTCAATGTCATCGAGTAGTCGGAGAACATTAATAAAAAACCGACGATCTAGAACCTCAATAATTCTCGGTTAAAAATAACGATAGCATAACGATATGCTTCGTAAGTATTCAAATATTTCACATTGTTTTATCGCAATGGGTAAAGCATCCGTCACTATCATACTAACACATTGGTCAGAAAGTGACAGATGGTTTATCCAGGTATATTCACATTGATCAACACAACCATAATAGAAAGGTGATAGAAAGAGAGCGTTGAAGTTTAGAGATATTTGTAAGTTACAGAGTATTAATAACAGCCTTCACTGAAAAAATATCTTGGTCGCTTCTAACAAGATTGTGATTGTTGTGCATAAGCGTCTTGTTTGCACTGCAACGTCATCATTGACTTCTTTTACTATATAAAAGAATTGGGATTGTTCATATTTTTACAATTACTCCAATTCGAAAACCATTTCGAGGAATAGGGTTTTAAAGCAGTTCTGCATTATTTTTATTACGTTTTTGAAATATTTATCTATTTTGGATATTTTGACGAAAGTTCGTTTTTGGCTTGAAGCCCTCCTAGGAGTATCTTACGGGTTAGGCGAAAACAGTTTGAAATAGTATGTTTTAATACACTATTACGATCACTTTTTAACATTAGATCATTTAGGTAAATGTTTTTTAATTTATTAGAAAATTTCTGCTAAATAAATAAATATATTATAAGAAAGCTATTGTATCACCTACAAAATGAATGAATTTGGTCTCTTAAAATGACGTATTCTTACGAACTACAATGTAAAATCTGTGAGTTATTTTTTTTTGGTCTATCCCAATTGTATGAGCAATCGGAACTCGGAAGACTTCTTTTCAAGACTAACGAGCCACCGTCACGGTAAATACCCGCGATTTAGAAGATGCACTGTCAATTTGAAATACGAGGAATATAATATTGCAATGTCATATTTTTTTAAAGCTTTTATTAAACTTGCAATGTATGTATGTAAGGGTCAAATCTTGCAAGTTCAATTTGACCCAATTCCCTGTTTTCGATGAAGCTGAAAATTTGCAAACGCTTTAAGTTCAGATGACTATACAATAATATAGTACCATAAATTTTGTCTGATGATGGAAACTCCTAAATTACACATGATAAACCCATCGTAATAGGGCTTGTTAGAATTGTCTTGATGAGTAGATGACGACTGTGCAATAAAAGTACAGTCGGCAATAAAAGTTTGCCCCAAAAATGACTTTTTGACAGAAACTTATTTTAATTCACGTTTGTGGGAGAAACGGATTGTTTATTCTGTACTCGCAGTGCAAGTGTGTAAAACATCCCGATTTTTAGAAATCATCCAAAAAATATTTAAGAACTTTTCAAAAACATTTGAGTTTATACAAAATATTAAATTATTCTGTATTAAAATTAAGAACATTCTTAGGAACTATCAAGATATTCCAAAGATAAATTATATCATGTCATAAGATGCTCAACCGGTACTGATTTAGCAGTATTATAAGTATGATATGTATGAACATCTTGACCCTATCCCAATCATTAGGTGTAAGCGCAGAACATCGTTATCTTCCAAACACCTCTAGATATCAGCCGCCATCTCAATATTCTCTCCCTTGTCTTTCACGTATAAAATGACCCTCCTTCCACTAATTATACCCCACCACATTTGTATTAAAACGTACGATGCAATATAACAATTTTTAAGTACATTAAATTTTAATTTCGTTTTCTCGTAATTATATCCTAAACCAAAAAAAACAAAATTTCAATTATATTATTTTCTTTAAAACATTATCTAAAACACAAAACACTCATTTCCCCAACTGCAAAAGTTTTTCCGTACAACTTTTCTAAGATAACATTATTTTCTTCTTAAACAAGGAACAGCTGGATCCCTAATTAGTTAACCGGTTTCGTTTAGTTCAGCCGTTAGCGCAGAAAGTAGTTTTATTCGTAATTTGATTGATTTCATGGATCCTTATTGAGTTAGTGTAGATCCAAGAAATAAATGGATTTCAAGGATCGAACCATCATAACTATTCAATTTCCTTGGCATACTCGTAACTATTGAGTATAAAGCGATATTTCATGTGTAGTATACGGGTCTAAGCATCTTTGTCTCAACCAGAAATTATTTTTAAAACCTCTTACACTGTACATTAATTTCACAGTACTAGCGACCCGCCGTCGCTTCGCTTCGGCTTCCTCAATAAATGGGCTATCTAACACTGAAATAATTTTTCAAATCAGACCAGCAGTTTCTGAGATTAGCGCGTTCAGCAAACAAACAAACTCTTCAGCTTTATAATTTTAGTATAGATTGATAGTACTTTGCTGTCCATCAATTTCACACTCCTTCCAGCGTAACAAACATGTAACCTGCAAATGCTAGAGTGAGTATGGCAGCGAGCAGTAGACAGCCAAGTACTTCGAATACTCTGTTTTTACGTAATAAGTTTAACTTTTCTCAATCTGCATTATCTTTTCAATTTTATCTTTTCAACTGCAGATTCAGGAGTCGTAATAAAAAGGTTACACATTGAAATATATAAATGGAGAAATGTATTATTTTATCAGGTTTGCAGTCATAACATAATTACACCAATCAAAAGCCACGAAAGTTACCATGGTTTCATGATGAACACTAACAATGCAGATTATTTTTACATTGCAGCCCTTCAATCAGTAAATTTCATTAATTTCAATAATGATAAAATAATTAAATATTTTTCAATAATCTCAATGCATTTTCATGAAAATGTAATTGCCATCGAAGTAGATAACTTTACTGAAACGAGTGAAGAAGTAAACTAAAATATTAAGCTACAATGGTGCGTGTGCGACCCTTAATCATCCAAGACGATTATGACATGCTCAGCCTTTACAATAACATGTACACGCCAAAGAAGCTCCAAATATGGACCAGATTGTACTGCCTGGTCATAACAATATTTTTAATCTACTCTGTGATTCACTTCTGCATGAGAGTCTCACTTTCGATCTGTATATCTCTTTCGTCAATCTTCTTTCATCCATCCTTTCCAAATAACCGAACCATCGAAGCATGCCCTTTTCAATCTTGGTCACTACATCTTCTTTTATTCCACATTTAACTTTGATAATTTACCTCGTAACTAAAACATTGCTGATTTGTACAAATATACTTTGCTCACTCTACACTGCAGACTCCTACGTTCTCAAATTTTGTACGCGAGAAATACTTACGTTCGCCTTGACCTTCCCCTTCCAAGATTCCCATTTATTCTTGCCTCATGTATCTAATTAGTTAATCGCTCTTGATCCATGCTCTCCACATGACCAAACCACTGCAGAATTCCTTTATTAATCTTTGTCACTACATATTCTTAAACCACACATTCTCTTATTACATTACTAATAACAAGATGAGGTAGATTTATATTCAAAACGAATCTTTAAAACTATTTTAAAAAATCGTTTTGTTTATTTTTTCAGTTGAAGAGGAGCGTCGTGCGATGGACAATCTTCTAGAAGTGATTTCGGCGCTTCCTGTGCGCATGTCACTGTTTCGCATCGTCGACGTAGATGTGGCGTTAGCGTTGTCCGTACTGGGTACCTGACACAGCGCATTGTAGTTATAATTCAGACTTTTAAGTTAGCAATATAAATGTTTGAACAAGTTCATGTATGCATGCTCGCATGCCTTGTAAGTTTAGTCGTCTGAGTTACATAATGTTTAAAAACGTGAGTTTATTTTAGGGAATCATGTGTGACATGCATATGTTGTATACTACGATGTTAAGAAATAAGATACAAGCCAGTACGGTCACGAGCGTTAATTTGGCACCCATTTCTAGAAAAATCTGCTTGAAGTCGTCAGTGTCTTTAGAGATGTCAAGTCATCTGTAACTTTTAGAAAACTCAACCTTAGGGTTGGAGAATGTTTGATAGAGCTTGAACCTAAGGTGGGTACCAAAATAATATTACAATAAATCACGCCTGTTCAAATTGTGTTAAATAAAAATACTTTTTTAAACAATTTTTTGGTAAACTGCTTATTTCCGCCCTAAAGAAAAACAAACATAAGGTTAATATAGATACAAGTGATAACGTCGGTGATACTACAATACGACGTAACTTACAAATTAAATAAGGTGCAAAATACACCTTATCAAGTAAGTCTGTAAGGTACATTTTGCAATTTATTGAATTTGTTAGTTACGCGATATTGCAGGATCACCGACTTGCCGATTACTTCCGTAAAGCGCGGCGTAAACTGACCCATGGAAATTTTACACTAAAAGAGGTGTTGCCCTGCACTTAATAAGATTGTTCTTTTTTTATAATGTATGGGATATGATGAAGTGGTTATAATTATAGCAATCTTTACGATTCCCAACTAAAAAACCCTACAGTTTCATTGTAAAATACTAAAAACACATGAAATATTATTTGATTTAGTAATTTTTTACCATTGCTCGGTCTCGTGCTAACGCCATCTATCCTTTCTGAACTGTCTGCCAAATGACATCAGACCAACGAGCTGATGGTCTGCCCACTGATCTGTGACCTAGTCTCGGCCACCACTCTGTTAGCGCCCTCGACCACCTGCCATCGTTTCGCCTAGCCAAGTGTCCCACCCATATCCACTTTAATTGCGTCATCCTTAAACGCGTTAAAAATACTATGGACACCTTAAAGAAGACTATTATTTAAAACTAGCAACCCGCCCTCGCTTCGCTTCGGTTTATGTGAGTTTTCTGCAACACCCGTTCATAAATAGAATTTATTATCATTAAAACCTTCCTCTTGAATCACTATTAAAAAATACCACATTAAAATCCGTTGCGTAGTTTTAAAGATGTAAGCCTACATAGGGACAGACAGACAGCCGGAAGCGACTTTGTTATATACTATGTAGTGATAAAACGAGACAAATGAATATCGTCTTGGTACACTATATTTTTAGGATAGAGCTGTTCAAATGTTTTCCAAAAAAATTAAGAATAATAAAAACATAAAAAAAAGATGTTTATTCAGTAAGTATGCGTCAAAAACTAACTAGCACTTCCCAAGAGGAGACCGCTACTGAGAAGAAACACCGCAAGAAATTCAACATTCAGTCAACAGTTCTTTGGGATAAAAAAATATTCTTATTCTTTTTTTTTTACACTACAATAAATATGGATGGATATAATTAAAGATTATCATGCGTAGTTAGGCAGGAAAACCTGTGAAAACCCGAAATAACAAGAGCAAATCAATAAAAATGTTTACTATTTTTTCTTACCTATGACGGTGCAGACAACTATATTAAATAAAGCTTTGATATTTATGGTCTCCCACTACAGTGTCCCCTAGACAAAATACAATCTTTACACGTTTTTGTGACTAATTTTATTTTTAGTTCTTAAGGTATCTGGTTAATCAGGCCAAGCATTTTTATCTATTAGATAAGTCTTGACACGCATTGGCATCTACGACTTTTTCAAGTAATTTTTAAGTACTTAAAGGGGTAATTTTAAAACTTCGTCGATTATTTTTCTAAAGATATGAATATATTAAACTACAAATGAGTTACTGCATCACAAGATCGATAAAAACTTGTTAAATAAGAAAGTGTTTGCTTGAAAGTTGCCATGGTTTCATAATAAATGCAAACAACGAAGACTATTTTTACAATAAACCCTCATCAAGCTTGGAGACATTACAAAAATTACACTAATCATAGTGTAATTTTAAGTAGGGGCACTGTATATTTATTAAAAAATATCTTTAAAGTTGATCACTTTACTAAAACCAGTCGAGAAGTAAACAGCTAAAACATAAAGCTAAAATGGTGCGTGTAAGACCCTTGTTCAGCCAAGACGATTACGTGTGTGACTTGAAGTTTGTCATGCGGACCCGCCTTATGCTCGGCCTTTACAATAACATGTACACGCCAAAGAAGCTCCAAATATGGACCAGATTGTACTGCCTGGTCATAACAATATATTCATTGTACTTTGCTATTATCTCCGTCAAAACATCAACAGGATTCAAGTTCATGTTCCAAACGACAAAAATATTGCTGATTTTTTCTAACATGTTGTGCTCACTCTACACTGCCGACTCTTACATCATTAAATTATGCACGAGAGTCAATCTATCTGATTCCACGTTGACATCATCTTCAGAATTCTTAAAAGCAGAAAAAATCGTCACATATGCATGTTGGATTATACTACTGATAAAATCTATAGAGCTCTTGAACTATATGGCAACAGCTGGTTCTTTTTGGATATTTATTTCTCACGGTGTACCATATATGCTCGTTGATTTAGTTATGGAAATACGTGTGATCAATCAGTTTATAGTATTCGCTTTAATGCTAAGTCGTACTGCCATATTGCGAAAGAAAATAGAAAGACTTGGATTCAGACATGTAAGAAACGCTAAATTTGGATTAAATGTATACAGCGAGATGTATTTTAGAAACATGCAAAACATGAATAGTACAATAACTCCAATAAAAGTATTGGTAAGTATATAAAACGTAATTACTGTCTGGAAAAAAGAGGGCTGCTTATGAAGCTTCAGCTCCAAATAATTATTCTGTGCCAAGATGTTATTTTTAAACAGATAATTATTAATTAAAGTATTAGCACTTAAGATTTCATTGTTGGGGTACGGTCGGCCAAGAAAATGGTCTACCAGTTTTGACAAAAGTTTCAGTGAGATCTGATTATCGCTAAGGTTGATACTTGTCACTGTGATATAATTATTGCAAAGGAAAATCGAACTTGTTGTATCATTACGGAAAAATGAATTTTGACCACATTTTAAGTCGCCTGTACTTATTAAGTAACATCGTCATTTTCCTTATCATTATCATCGTCATCATCAAAAACTATCGTGTTGCTTCCAGATGTGGTATATATTGCTTATTATGCGTGCAGATGTTTAACCAATATATTGTTTTATGAATTGTAACCTTGATCATTTTAGGTGGCATTTGATATTTTCTCCAACTCAGGTGGCATCATTTTCCTGGTATGTCAAATATTTAGTTCGGGATCGAATGAGGTAACTACCACGTTTTAAAAACGGAATCTCTGTGTAAGGTTCGTCACACGATACAAAGGACATGGCTAAACTGAAGTATGGACGACTGCCCTAGCAATGTATAAATAAACATTGTAACTTTTTTTTTTTTTTTTTTTATGGCATAGAGATGACAAACGAGCACACAGGCCACCTGATGGTAAGTGGAAACTGTGACCCATAGACATTCGCATTCACAAGACTGCAGAGCAATCCTAACTGCAAATGCGTTGCCAACCCTGAGGACTAAGATGGAATGCCTCTATGCTAGTCATTTCACCGGCTGTCTTATCCCCAAACCGGAACACAACAATGCGAACACTGCTGTTTGGCGGTAGGTTAATGGATAAGACGGTGGTAGTGATCCGGACGGACCCTGCACAAGGTCCTACCACCCGCAAACTAGTAATATGTCATGGTAATGAGCTGAATATTCCTATTCAGCATGAAAACAGTTTCGAGAACTTTTCAAATTGTTACAATTCTGAAAATAAATCGTAACATTTTGCGAACAAAACGGATCGTTGTACTCACTGACAGATAACAGATAACATAAGTTTAATGTTATCTGTCATCTGTCAGATCTCGATGGCGAACAAAAAATATGAAAAACTAAGTAAACAACTTTTAAATACTTTATTATTATTCGAAAGTTCTAGCAGAATAATAAACATGTAATAATTGATCAATGAATTTTCGAATTTTACGAGATAGTAAGAAATTTCTATCAATGAATTTTCGAAATATTACGAGTTAGTAAGAAATTTTTATATGCTTAGGGCAGTAGTTTAGCCATGTCCTTTATGTTGTATTAGTATTATTAATATTATTATTTAAGGAATTCAATAAAATCGAGTATTAGCTTCTGCGATTGTAAGTAAGCCTTGGTGTTCTTTTGGTACCATCCTTTTTTTTTCTTGTTTGATAGAATAAGATTTTTTTATAATTATTAGCTAGGTTGCACGACGTAGATTACATATTCGGTTTTTAGTTATTCGCATCCACCAGTTTACTAAAACCATTGCCAGATAAAAAAAAACCTCTGGGTACACCCAGACGGTGTCGCTGGCAAAGTGATGGTATATATTTGTTTTCATCACACTTGCTCGTAAATAGTGTCCTAACATGCTAGAAAAATCGACCGTAAATCCAAAATAATACCCGCGGGCCTTTTTTTACCATTACGTTACTTAAGTGCGTAATAGCTTTTTTTTTAAATGTTATACGTGGACTCAAACTATCACAATACGTCAGGACCCCAATTCTTGTGCCATTCGATATGAAGTTTCATTCGAGATGAAATGTCAGTTGAATACTATTTCCTAACAATCTCGCATAGTAAACTATTGATCTCATATGTCACTAGAATCGGACTCCGAACACGTTTGACATTATCTGTGGTAAGTCACAGACAATGATGTAGTCTGCCGCTAATAAGTTAAAAATATGATCTTTTGTCTGATTTTATTTAATTTCCTCGCAATTGTGATGAAAAACATTGTATGTTACACGGGTGGTAAAGGAAAATACAAAGCTCGAGTCATTAAAGCCCTCAGCCTACGGCTTCGGGCTTCTAACAGACTCTCGTTTGTAATTCTTTCTTTACCACCCTTAATACACAATGTACTATTATCTTTACAGAAACTTGCCATCGACGCATTGTTTTACTTCACGCATTCAATTGCTAATATGATCATTACGATGATTTCGTGTGGCTTCATAGTGGAAGCAACAGCAGTGGAAGTTAAAACAATACAAAACTTAGTTGTGGACGAACTTATGCAAAATCCTGGTAAGAATATTTAGTTTCGAGTTGGGTTGTTAAAAATAAACAAAAGGATTTCTGTACAAAAAGGCCGTACACAAAATATTTCCTTTTTACTGCATTTTATTCACTTTTTAACAACAGACCATGTATTATTTATATTAACTAAAAGCTAGATGAGGTAAAAACTCATTAAGAAACATAATTTCAAGTTACATAAATAACAGGCGTTTCTCTTCTTTCCTTTTTCTACAATCCTAACAAATCTCTTATGTTTCTTCCACATTCATACATCAAGTCATGCACGTTATATATATATATATATATATATATATTAATTATTCGAGTTAATTTATTTAAAATAAAATAAAATGTTACATTGATGTGTTTACATGTTACCTACTTATTTTTAAACATGAACGAAAGGCACTAAAGTTTTATAATAAGAAATGTAAAAAAAATCGTTTTCATTATTTTTCAGTTAAAGAGGAGCGTCGTGCAATGTACAATCTCCTGGAACTCATTTCGGCGCTACCTGTACGCATTTCACTTTTTGGCGTAGTCAACGTGGATGTGGCGTTAGCGTTGTCTGTACTGGGTACCTGTACACAGCGCATTTTAGTTATAATTCAGACGTTTAAGTAAAACTTTAAGATTAAGTACCATATTTAAACAAGGTCGTACTATCAAACCATTGGAACCCTAACCCACCATAGAACGGTGTCACAGTGTCACAGTGACATTATAAAACAATTTGTTTGACACTTCTTATGACTTGAATCATAACGTCTCTGTGACACAGTTCTATGGTGGGTCAAGGTTCCAATGGTCTGATAGTACATGCATGCTTATTTGCTTTTGACAAGTCTAGAAAAAAATCGCATAAAATGCCCTTTAGTGTCATTTTGTAGCCAGATTTGGTAGCTAGTTTAGAAATGGGAAAAATAAACCCGATTCGAAACTGGCTACGAAACGGCAATCTTTTAGTCCCATCTCGTAGCCAAGTTTGATAGCCAGCTTCGAAATAGAAAAAAAAAACAATTGGAAGCTGACTACGAAACGGGAATCCTTTAGTCCCATCTCGTAGCCAGGTTTGGTAGCCAGCTTCGAAATAGAAAAAAAAACAATTGGAAGCTGACTACGAAACGGGAATCCTTTAGTCCCATCTCGTAGCCAGGTTTGGTAGCCAGCTTCGAAATAGAAAAAAAAAACAATTGGAAGCTGACTACAAAACGGGAATTCTTTAAGCCCATCTCGTAGCCAGGTTTGGTAGCCAGCTTCGAAATGGGACAAATAATCTCAATTAGAACCTGGCTACGAAACGGGAATTCTTTAGTCCCATCTGAACACTAGTGGCTACCAAACCTGGCTCCGAAATGGGAAAATCATTACCCAATTTGAAGCTGGCTACCAAATCTGGCTACGAGATGGGACTAAAGGTAAAATGCATTAAAGTTGTCTGAGTGACATAAAGTCTGTGGCCTAAAACTGTGTAAAAAATCAAATCAGTTTTTTTGTAATGGTGTATTAACAGAGTGACATGCATACTGCTTTACATTGCTACACAGAGCATATTCTTGACTTACACAGATATATATAACCATAGCGTCGCTGAACAAACTAGGATAAGTCCATGCAAAAGAACGGAATTTGCGTCTTTTTTTCAAACAAATTAAGTTTCAAATTGGTATACCAAATTTCAAGGAGATACCCGAGTTTGAAATTATGTGACTCATATAAACTTTTGCCAGTGTGTTCTGTGGCTTATACCACTGTGTAGTTCCCGGCAACTTTCTTAAGAATGTAGTGAAGAAGTGGAGGAAAGTTCTCGTCTCTAAGCTTTCGCCATCAAGGAGACCCAAAATTCGCTTCTGGGCGCTTCCTTCACTCGTTTCTAAAGAAGCTTGCCGAGAACTATTACCTAGCGTCATAAATAACAAGATTTTGAGCTCTAAATATTTATTAGAATTGGTCTATGCGTTTTTGCGTGATGTTTGAACAAACTAACAGACAAACAGACAAACAAAATTAATGTAAATATTTGTAACTCCAATTCACTTCAAAAATATATAATAAGTAGGTATATTAGTTTTATATCGTTAACATCTTAAATATATAAAAGGAGAAACTGACTGACTGACTGACATATCAACGCACAGCCTAAACGGCTTAACGTAGGCACTTGAAACTTGGAAGGGACGTAGCTTAGGTACCGTAGAGGTGCACTAAGAAAGGAATTCCCGAAATTCCCACGGAAACGGGAATTAGCGGGAAAATCCTTTTGTATGAAAAATCTAAACCGCGTAAGATAGCAAACCAACGAAGTGGTCACGGGTCTGCTAGTTGTTTACATAATAAAACCAACCCAAAAAAAAACTAGTCGTTAAATATTACCAACAACACTTTGTGAATTCATAAATGTCTGCACTTAACTCTTAGATCAGCAAAAATACCCTCCAAACCATATCGACAATTTCCCTAAAGTACGAATTAATTGGGCAAGCAAAAACTTTAGTCCCACACTCATTAATTCCCGGGAATTTGTGTCCGCACTGTTGCTTCGGCATAGGCTCCAGTTTTTGCCCGGGGCGCTTGGATAATCCCGGCCGGTTACAAAAGTCTCAGTCACCCACTGGCCCAGGTATTTGAGCTCCTTTAATATCTTCAGAGGGGTGCCGTATAGCTTCACCGTCGTCGGTACGCGTAAGTAGTATTCAGTGCCCTTACCATAAGTTAGAATTGGGATTGACAAAAAAAAAATAACTCACGGTTTTTACTTTGTCATTCGAAAGAATAGGAAATTTTAAGACACCAATTTCATTCATTTTGTGTTTGACCCAATAGTTTTGTTTAAATATCTTTATCTATGTAGCAGACATTTTATGGATGACATGATTATTTTAAATTTGGGATGGCATTTTGTAATAAATTACAACAATTAAATATGATGTCCAATGAAAAAAATTGATTGTAATAGAACGAAAGTCAAACAAAGGTTAAATATACTTTTGTCGAAATATCCAAAATAGATAAATATTTCAAAAACTTAATGATGCAGACAGAATGGCTTTAAACCCCTATTCCTCGAAATGGTTTTCGAATTGGAGTAATTGTAAAAATATGAACAATCCCAATCAACGTACTTGCTAGCGAGTCGAATGCTTTGTCCCTTGCACTCTCTAACAATACGAGTACGTTAAATGTAACTTATGGTAAAGGTACATGTACAAACGTTCTCTAAGGTGTTATGCCTGAGCCTGGGAGCCTCTGCATACCCTTCACGAACATGAAGCATTTTATTAAGGGCCACGCAACACCACGTCGTCCGCATAGCTAATATTGTTCATATTATACCTACGTGCCATACATTGAGCACTCAACCACGGTGATGATCACTTCACTGACCGATCGGTTAACATACAAGCTGAGCCTACAAAATAGTTACCTAGGTACAGATATAAAAATAATAAATGTAAGATTGTCCTACATGTATTTTTTATTCGTACATAGTTGTGTTATTTTAATAAATACTATTAAACTATTACTGCACGCCTTAGAAGTGATGTTTTATTGTATAGGCAACATTTTCTTTTTGGGTATAAAAGCATTCCAAACACATTAATATAAGAAGTTCATCAGATAAAAGCCGTTAGAAATGCATTATTTTTCAAGATTGCCTACACAACGTGGTGGTTAAGTTTTTTCTTTTAATAATTTTGGACAATAATATAGCAAAACAAAAATTGTAACATGAAATAGTTCACACAAATGAAATAGTTGGGAAATAAAGTTCGCACTTAGTTTTATAACAATCCAGATAAAAATGTCGCTTTCAGATAAAATGCATTTCCAGCTTAATTGGGATATTCCGATAAGTACATAAGTATATAATGTCCGAGTATAATAGTGAGATGAGATGTTGAGATGGTTTTTTGTGTAGTAACGGCCTCGAACCCTACACTGAGCATGGTATACATACATACATATATCGTCGCATCCTACGAATAAGGGCGCGACCAGCCCTCATGACCGTTTTCCGATTCTTACAGAATCGTATTCTCCATATTTTACTACACCTTTTCACATTTAAAATATGGTCAAAATCCTAATTTTGAAAAAGTTATTAAGGTTTTAAATTTGGACGTAAACGGTCTCGGCACATTTTCTCCGACGAACAAGGTTACGAGGTCATTAAGGTCTTTGCTTCGCGGGGGAACCGAGAGCGGGCCGGGGTCGCAAGCGCCGTCGCTTCTATTACACGCGGAGCGCGTACGCAGTCGGATGTGCATTTGTTTTGTTGGTGTAACATTAGAAAAAACATGAATAGAAGTCAGAAGCTGCTGAAAATGGTAAAGGATTCGGATGCCGTTAAAGTAAAACGAAGAAGGACCGCAACACGAAAGTTTTTTTTTTTTTTGAAGCGTTATGTTTTTACGTATAATTAGTTATAACTTCACTATGACCACGTCAAGTGTTTTTTTCTATTGTAATAAATAATATGTGTAAATATTATAGCATTGTTAAACGGAAAGAGGTAATATTATGTTATAAAACAATACATTATAGAAATTAAAGCACCCAACGCGGAACAAGGGCGCGAGGTAACAGCAGGCCCTTTTTCCGCGGCCTAAATATCCGCGCGCGCGCTCTCGCCGCGGCATTTGCGCCTCTTTTCCATGGGAAATATTTAATATTGTTATTTTAAAAGTTATTTTCAAATAAAAAATGATTTGATTGGAAGAATTGTACACTTTAAACTGGTTTGAAATGATTTTTACACGACTGCCCAAAAAAAGGTGTGAAACGTTTTCAAGGTTCATGGTATGATTATTCGTTATTCCATCACTACTTCTAAACGCCTGAGCCGATTTAGATGTGTGTGGTATCGATAGAATCCTCACAATCCCGGGTAACATAGAATACCTAAACTGTTAAAATGTAAATAACCACATTGGCAAAATGACAAAATTATTAACATAGGTAGGTGTAATACCGATGACAATATAAAAATGCAGTCGGGTTTCTAAAACTTGGTTTCATTTAGTTATCATTATCATATATCGAAACTTGATTTACTCGCAGTAATTCATGGGAAAAAATAAAATGTTTTATGTAATGTTGTTTCAAAAACGCTTATAATTATGATTATCGTTTATTTTAGCGTCACCGGTGCCTGCGGGATCCGAAAACGAAATTAATTATTTAATGGAATGTTTTGGTGAAGGCTTTAACATGGTGGCGAGTGTTATTTTACTTATCACGCTATTATTACTAAACTATTTATCTTTTATCTAGGTATCACATTATGTCTTGTCTTGCCACGTTAGTATTAACGAGATTTTTTGTCTGTCCGATTCTTATCCGTCCGATAGGAATCTACAATCCATATAAGGGCTGCTTTTTCAATCTCCAGATAACACAATCTGTCAGGTAAAGTGTAGCCTTACCTTTGTCCTTGTCATAAGAAAGATAAGGATAGAGCTACAATTTACCTGACAGATAATGTTATCTGGAGATTGAAAAATCAGCCCTAAAACTAACTTCTCGTTGAAATAGGTACTTAAACTTTTTAACATAGCTCAAAACTTGCGTTCTGGTCTGTCTGTTTGTTTTTTATCGTTTGTCTGTTCCATACTAATCTTGCAATAGATTTAAAACTAACATCCCGATAAACTAGAAACCTGAAACCCTAAACGTAGCTCAGCGCTTGATGGTAATTAATGCAACATTAACTCGCTTTATTTTTCATATGGTTGTTTGTTTGATCGTTTGTTTGTTTGTGTTTACTAAAAAAATGTTTGTTGTACTTACTAACTTCATGCTGCCGTCATACCAAAGAAGGCGGCAAAGTGACTTTAGCGGCTTTTTAGTTTTTTGATACAGGCATACTCAGCAAAAAATTCTGCGTCGAACGGTATTGATTTTTTTTCCTAGCACAGTTAGTTCTCGAGATGCACAGTAGTTAAACGACACGTATTTTGCTTTTTGTTAGTATTTTATAATCTAAAAAGCCATTAATGGTATTTAATACGCTAAAAAGACGTTATATATCATTAACTGCTTTATAAAATGCTTAAAATATAACACTTTTCTAAGCTAAAAAGCGCTTATCGACTATTTATACGCTAAAACGTGGTTAAGATCGTGTAACGAAGTTTTAACGAATGATCATAGCCGAAATTAAAATCTTATTTAGAGTCTAAAAGGCGGAACTCTTTAAATTATACTCTATAATTTCGTTATAGGAGCTTAGCCGCCTTCTTCCCTATAACACAAAATTATATTACTTCATACATACTAGTCAATAAAGCGGTGACTGCCTATTTACTTCAGTATCAAAGGATTGTTTTTTTGTTCAATATTATTTTTAAGGCAGCTAAGTAGCAATACTAAGTTAAAAAGCGGCTAGGTTTTCGCACTACACGTAGCCCCCCACCGCACCGTCCGCAAGTCACCGGACGAGACGCCCGGAGTGTTTAGTGCGCGCGGCGCTTTGCCCTTGGGTTGACGGGAGTGTGAGCTGCGCGGGAGCACGCGCACTGATTGTCGACGCCCGTAAAACACCAAGGTGAGTGTAGACACAAAAGTATGATAGTATTTTATAAAACAGACATTCTTTCATCAATATAAACTGAACTAAAGGCAATGCATTATTACCTATTTCTACCAATCGCTATATTTTGAAACGTTTTAATATTTTTTAATGAGACGAGTAGCTCTGAGGTCTTTTATGCTATTTTTCAATATTTTGTGCAGTATTTTACGTGTGAACCCGGGTCCCGGGTCCAGATAACGGTATGGGCAAATTATTTGAGTCATGATTGCAGATACCTACTTGATCCTGAGTCGTAGAGGTTTTCTGTGTATTTGAGTATGTATTTCTCTATATAGTTACGTATGTTTATAGTTGTCTTGTAGTGTGTGTCGTGTCGTGTCGTGTTGTGTTGTGTGTCGTGTAGTACCTACCCAGACTTAGTACCTACCTACAAGCCTAGAGCTTGGTTTGGGAATAGGTCATTTTTGTGTAAGATTGTTCGTAATATTTATTTATTTATTTCAGTTAAACAAAATGCAGCAACACCGTATTAAAAAAATATTACAGATGTGTTGTAATAATGACCCAGGACCTTCTACTTCGAGTATAAGACCTACACCTCTACCGAAAAATAACGTCACATCTTCAAATGCGTCGCGTAATCTGGTACTATTTTCAGTATGTGACCCGGATATATGGAAACCTAATTAAATTTGGCTGTATTTGACAACTTCAATGAACACCGAAATACATTGGATACTTTCGACGAAGCCAATTTTGACGAAGTAGGTAATTAATCAATTGACTTTACCCTCAAAAGACACAACTAAAAAACTGGTCACGCGACCATCTTTCGTTTAGGTACTACAAAAACGCATTGTCTAAGAAGCCCATCTAAGAAGAAGGTGTTACGCCGTCTATCTCTTTTAGAAGAAATCCTATCATACTCAATTGATATCGATATCGAACCGGAGGTAAATTCGTCAGAAGTTGCTGTGCCTGTATGTGGTCTGGATATTACTCCAAATGAAATAGAAACAACATCTCCGCTTTTAGAACAGGCTTGCAGTTCCACAAGTACCGCAACATCATTCAACCCCTGCGACGCCAACTGCTACAGAGTCGAATGATACAAACCCGGTTCGAAAAAGAAAGAAGTACACCAGTAAGCTGTCAGAAAGAATAAAAAATGAAAAAAACAAGATGAGACTTGAATATTTGGTAAAAGATCCTTGCGACAACGAAACGTTAAGTAAAATTAAAACTTTGCTTTTATTAATAATAGGAGTATGACAAAGTCCTTCAGTAAGGTAGCGACGATAATAATGTTTTCGGTAACTTCGTACCTAGGTTTAAATAAAATTAAGGATTTATATTTCATTGTTTTTTTTTATTTAAAAGACTGAACCCAGTTCAATAAGAATAACTTTGTTTGAAAATGCCAATTGTTCTGTTTTTTTTGTTTCAAAGATTAAAATGTTGTTTTTTTTTATAAAATACGCCTTTTGATTTCTAGTCATTACTTACGCCTTTTGATTTCTAGTCATTACTTCTTCTCAAACCGCATCCCTCTCCATAATTGTATTCCTATAATAACCTAAAATACCGTTATTTACAGGTCGAAGCACACATTACGGCTTTTTTATGTATTGAAAGTAAATATTTACCTTGCTTTATTAATTTGGTGTAAAAAGTTAAAAAATAACTAAGCTTTAAAACGGTTATGGTACTTTAACTTTATTTTATTTACAACTTAACGTCCATTTTCTATAAGCTATAATAGACATTACAGCGGCTATCCGTAATAACGTTTTTCTAGTGTATTATCCGCACCTAACTTTTATTTAAAATAATTATACTACGAAAGTTATGTAGAATACTAAGTTAAAAAGTCGCTGGTGTTCAGCCAACGGCCTTTTAACTTATTATTATTAGTACGATAATATCTCCAAATTCTAAGCTATAACATAAAACCTTCCAAAATTAATACTATTTATAATTAATGTACTATAAACATATATAAATATAAAAACGTGATTTTTTATCTAAATTTTAATGTAAACAGAATTTTGGTAAGTCAACTTACGCCTAAGATAAAGGCATTTGAAATATTTAAAAGTTTTTGCCGTTTTTCTTGAAAGTTACTTTTGTCACTTTGCCGCCTTTTTTGGTATGACGGCAGCATGGTGACTTGCATTTTATTCGTTACAAATAATAATATTGCCTTGTAAAGTGTCTTGGTTGCTTAAAAAAACATATACATGTTTTTTACATACAGGAAGGCGATACGGTATCGAAACAAGACGGCAATGACACACGTATCGTTTTAGCAGAGAGCCGTGCTACATCAAATGCCTCGAATATTTGATATGCATAAACTATTCTTTTTTAACTAAACCTTAGTGACAAAACTTAAGAACTGACTAGAAGTATTATGGTTGTCCAAACATAATTTGTTTTAGTTTTACTAAGATATAATTTGAAAAAATAATAGTTTTTAAGATATTCCATTTTAAAGGATTAAACTCAGATCTCATTAAAAACTTTATAGTCATGTGATCTCATTATTGATATTTGTTACATTTTAATCTTACTTTGAAATTACTATTTAAGAGTATTTAATGCTTATTGAGAAGCTTATTTGATAAAATACTTATTGTTAAAATTATTTTATATTACATTTGATAAAATATAAAAATAGCTGATTTTTGTTTGCGCTTTTAATGATAAGAAAATACATGTCTAATTTTATAAAGTATTGATTTTTTGTTTTTGAAAAACGCATTGTTAAACAATGACAGCATTTTTTTATGACTATTAAAATATATTAAACTACATCCAGTTTTTATTTTCGTTAATTTAAGCATTTAATCTATCATCAAAATTATTTGAAAAAGCCCTAAGTGCCGTTGTGACCCTGCTTATTCCGACGAATAAGGTCTTGTCAATGACTAAGGCCTTTATTCCATCGATAATTAATTAACTAATATTAAATTTGACGCAAATTTTAATGCAAAATAAATAAAATATCACAATCAATAGTTGTCTTAGTACTTTTAACACGTAATCTATAAGTTTCATAGCAATCGCTTTGAAACTGATTTTTTGAAAGATAAAAAACCTTCTCCTGTAAAGTTGACTTTTTGAAGTTACGCCTTTATTCGTTGGATGCGACGATATACATGCATACATACAAATTAGACAGATCAATTGATAAAATGGTTAACTATTTAAACCACAATTAGTTTCGTCAACTATCATAAGGATACAAGTTTTTTTTTAAATGTTGTTTTAAAAAACGAGTTTTTACATTAAAGTGTACATACGCCTATGAATAACCATGGTTTCATGACAAATGCAAACAATAAAGATTATTTTTACATCAAGGCCTTCATAGTGTAATTACTAATTATTAATAATGTCAATGCATGTTCATTAAAAAAATTCGTTGAAGTCGATCACTTGACTGACACCAGTGAAGAAGTAAACAGCTTAAACAAAAAGCAATGGTGCGTGTGCGACCCTTGTTCAGCCAAGATGATTACGTGTGCGACTTGAAGTTTGTCATGCGGACCCGCCTTCTGCTCGGCCTTTACAATAACATGTACACACCAAAGAAGCTCCAAATATGGACCAGATTGTACTGTCTGGTCATTACAATATTTTTAATCTACTCTTTGATTGACCTTTGCGTTAAATTGCCATCAGGATTTGATTTTTGTTTCAACGTAACTAAAGTAATGCTTATGTCTGCTAACATGTTCTGCTCACTCTACACTGCAGACTCCTACATCTTGAAATTTTGTACGCGAGCCAATCTTACTGATTGTACGTTGACATCAGCTTCGGAATTCTTGAAAGTAGAAAAAATTGTTACGTATGTTTGTTGGATTCTAGTTGTGATGAAAGTGATTGAGGTCTACAATTATATTGAAGCAGCTACTTCTTTTTCGATATTTCTTTATTATGGGATGCGATTAATGTTCCTTGACTTAGGTATAGAAATGCGAGTGATCAATCAGATCTTAGTGCTCACTTTAATGTTTTGTCGATTTTCCATATTGCGAAAGAAATTAGAAAGACTTGGATTCAGATATGTGAGAGATGCTAAATTTGGATTAAATGTATACAGCCAGATGTATTCTAGAACCATGAGGAAAATCAATAAAACTACAACTCCAATGAAAGTTTTGGTGAGTATATCAACAATATAAAATACTATAGTTCCGAGAAATAGATGACAGTCTATGATTTATTTCTACTTCAAAATTGCTAAAATTGCTTGCGAAATTATATTATATTTCCACATAATCGTAACTTAATAATGTTTTAGTCGACCAAATAATCACAGCGGGCTTATTATGGCTGCGTCTATATCGCACGTCAAATGTGGATAAAGCATCCGTCACTCTCCTACTTATTTACGTGTCAGAAGGTGACAGATGCCTTATCCATACTTTGTCACGCGTTAAACCCTAAGCCTATGATCTTGATCATTTTAGATGGCATTTGATATTTTATCCAACTCAGCGGGCATCATTCTCGTGGTCTGTCAAATACTTAATCCAGGATCGAACAAGGTAAGTAGCATGTTTCTAAAAATAATTTACCGGTGAGCTTCTTCACACGATACATTATTGAAATGTATAAGTGTTTTTACTTTGGGTCTGCAACAAAATTGAATATTAGCTTTTACTTACAGTAAATGACTCGTTTATATGTGAAACGTAGTGATTTTATGTCACTACCATGATTTTTTCAAATTTTCTAAAAATTTTGATATCTAGTTATAAAGCTTTCCACACTGTCAGGTGCACAGTCGAAACCGCTGGATGCTGAAATTTGACTCATTCAAATTTTAAGACTAGATTCACAATTTGTTTACCCTATGCACAACAGTTTTTAGGCATTTTTTTCAATAGGTAGAAATAACAAAGGTAACTTTTGTAGAGAATTTTATTATTCTTAAATTTTGAAGCAAAAGGCAAAGAAAGGTAATAGGACTATTTGACGCCACATCGAAGATGGCGTGTAGCAACGCAGACACTATTGCGATTTAAATGCTTATACATATCAAAGAAGATTGACGAAAGAGATATACAGAACGAAAGTGAGTGGACGGGTCGGAAGGGGCCGCCCTAGGCGTACTTTTTCGAGTCAAATCGTAGAAATACTGGAAAAGGGCCGAATCTTAAGTACCCGAAACCGACGTGCGTGCATGACTCGATGTATGAATGTGGAAGAAGCGAAATAAATTTGTCAAGATCGTAGCAAGTGGAAAGAAGTGGTCTCTGCCTACCCCTCTGGGAAACAGGCGTGATTTAATGTATGTATGTATGTATTTCTTATTCGTCCCGTGTGGTTGCTGGGTTATAAATAGTGCCACTCCCTGTCTTCCTGTGGATGTCGTCAGAGGCGACTAAGGGAATAAAGGCTTGAAGTACTGTTAGGCGATGGGCTTTGCAACCTGTCACTAATACACTGGTAAACATCTTTGCCTAATTGTGCAAAATGTGGTTACAGAATTATCAATAATTTTTTAGAGTTGTTGGTAATTCCGTAGCTCTGCCTACCCCACTCTGGGAATGAAAGCATGATTTTTTGTTTTACATTTCTTATTTATTGCAGGGCTTACCCCCCGCATCCATTATTTACTTCGTTAACTCGATTGCTAAGATGATTATTATGACGATTATGAATGCTTTCATAGTGGAAGCAACAGCAGTGGAGGTTGACATAATACAAAACCTAGTGGTGGAGGAACTAATGGAAAGTCCAGGTAAGAACATCAAGTTTCAAGCTATATTATTATTATTATTTTTTTTTTTTATGGCATTGAGTAGACAAACGAGCACACAGGCCACCTGATGGTAAGTGGAAACTGTGACCCATAGACATTCGCAATCACAAGACTGCAATGCAATCCTAAGACTGCAAATGCGTTGCCAACCCTGAGGCTAAGATGGAATGTCTCTATGCTAGTCATTTCACCGGCTGTCTTATCCCCAAACCGGAACACAACAATGCGAACACTGCTATTTGGCGGTAGGTTAATGGATAAGATGGTGGTAGCGATCCGGACGGACCCTGCACAAGGTCCTACCACCCGCAAAACTAACACTACTACACACACACACACACACGACTACTACACGTACTACACTACTTTTTATATAACTTGTAATAAAGGATTTTTGGCATAGAAAGATCGTAATATTTGTTTCTGTTTACTGTACGGGTAGGTTAAAAACGGAATATGAATTAGCAAGGTATAGCAAGATGAGGTACATTTATTTTCTAAATGATTCTGTAAATTTCGTAAAAAAACATAATAAGCATTCTTTATTTTTTCAGCTGAAGAGGAGCGTCGTGCGATGTATAATCTTTTAGAAGTAATTTCGGCGCTTCCTGTACGCATATCACTGTTTCGCGTCGTCGACGTAGATGTGGCGTTAGCGTTGTCTATTCTGGCTAACTGTACACAGCGCATTGTACTTATACTTCAGAACTACAAGTAATAAATAAAATATTGACCGAACAAGGTCGTATACATTTTTAATTAAAATCTGTTTGACGGTAAGACCAGCCAGTTTGGAGCAGACCCTTACAGGTTCTGAACTCCTGGTACTTAATAGGATGACTGCACACCCTCATCTGAATGATTGTCAAAATAGAATAGCTTGACAAACTGGATTCCTTCGAGGAGACTTGACATGCGTACTCGCTTACTTTCTCCATGCTATAAAAAACTCATAAAATTATTTTTATTCGTCAACTTTACATTGCATCTATAGCCTGAAAATTAGAACAGATCAGCACCCTTATCATAAGTTACAATTACCGTACTCGCTAGCGAGTCGAATGCTCTGTCCCTTGCACTCTTTAAGAATACTTGCGAGGTCTACGAGGGACAAAGCTTCGACTAGTTGGTTTTGTCTCATTTGTATGAATGGTTTTTGTTTTACATTCGTGTGTGCCATGTTTCTTGGTTTCTCTTTTTATGGCATAACTTTTTTGTAACAAGGTTATTCTTTTTTTTATAAAAATCTAATGGATGATTTATTTGGCATAGCAAAGCTTTGCATAATTATATTCTCTACGCATAAAGTCTGTTGACCGAATAATTTTAATGCATAACATTGATGATCATCATCTGTAACGCCAATTTTATCCGCATTATAATTTTAAGCAGCAAAATAATATTACAGCATAAACGTATTAAACATATAAGCAAACACTAGCAAGAATTTCCTGGCTTTTGCAATAAAAACAATAGCATCGATAGGTTACACGGGAGCTTCGCCTTTTAACCTAACACATTTGCTATAGTTGTACACGTACAGTATTGCCAACATCACTATGTGAATTAACTGATGCCTTTACTTAACTCTCACAATGGCAAAAATGCCCTCCACACCTTCGCGACAACTTCTCAAAAGCACCAATTAATTGGGCAAGCAAAAACTTTAGTCCCGCGTTCATGAATCATTCCCGGGAATTTATGTCCGCACTGTTGCTTCGGCATAGGCTCCAGTTTTTGCCCGGGGCGCTTCGATAATCCCGGCCGGTTACAAATGTCCCGGATTTGCAACAACCGGGATGAGATAAAGTGTGGACTTGCATTATCAGTGCGGCTTTGTTTTGAATTTCAATGTTATTTTGTTTTTGATTTGTTTAACACGTTTCAAATTATTTAAAATATGAAATAAATTATTTATTTCTACGAACGAAAGAGAAAATGTTAGGATTGTATGTATGTAAACACTTTATATTGCATGAAAAAAATAATTGCAAGTAAATTCGTAAGTATATACACTTAAGATAATTTGTTGTTCAGTTTGTTAGGATTGTTTTACTTCTGTAAATATTTGCGGATGGTTTTGAAGCAAATACATGTCGTAAAAAAAAACGTGCACACTGACTATATTGTTTTATTATATTTTTAATACCTGTCGTACACAGAAGGTGTATCTGTTTATCTCTCTGCAGCTTCCATTCGGATCAAATGATTTCGACAGGTTATATTTAGCTATTTTGAATAAAATTGTTGTGTAGGAGTTATCAGCTTCTCTACTGCGGTCGAAATAATGAAGCAAACAAGAGGGAGAGTTTGTGAAATCTTAAATTAGGATTGCTACTAAGTAACTGCATGATTCTGCTAGATATTGGAGTTTTGGTATTGTTTTGAAAGTAATATAATGTATTGTATTGTTTTTCAGTTTTAAAGATATCAATGTATGACTGAGTAAGAATATGATTAGATTTAGGTTAGGATAATATATAGAATAAGTTTTGTTTTGCTGTGCCCTAACAGGGTTTATGCTGGGACGTATTGTATACTTTGTTATTATTAAGATCTTGTAAAACCCATAACTGCAATGAATAAATGAATTATGAATTATGAATTATGAATTATTAAAATTTTGTAAAAAAAAATTTAGAAACAAAAACAACTGTTTTTTGACCAAATTAATGAATTCAAACTGGATGAAATGAGTAGACATTTTAAAGTAGAAAAATGTTCAAACGTACGATTATATAATTCTAATAAATGTCTCAAGACACGTCAAAGTAATTGTAAAATCATAGGAAACTGTCATTTCTGTTGTGCCTTAGGATGAATATCTCAGCGAAGATCGGCTGGCCTTTTGCCTAACGCACTCGCAAGCGTAAAAAACTTCAAAGTGGAACAATTATTTCTTATCACTTTGTACGGAGATGCGCCTTCGATCGATGGCGGTTGCGAGTGCCTAAAGCAATTGCCCCCAGGGTAGTGATTCTGTAAACAACGCCGGTCGTGCGGACTGTCGAGTGATACCAAGCGGCGAGATTAAGTAGTCCCGTCAGTGCGAACAAAACACATTGTAGCGCGTGCATTTTCAATTTAGCAGCACGATGGGTCGAACGTATAAGGCTGCTTAATTGAAAATGCACGCGCTACAATGTGTTTTATTCGCACTGACGGGACTACTTAATCTCGCCGCTTGGTATCACTCGACAGTCCGCACGACCGGCGCTGTTTACAGAATCACTACCCTGTTCATTAATATGGCCCTTAGTCCAAATTCGTTTCAAATTACATTGAAGAATTACTAATTGACTATAAAGTATATAATTAATAAATAAAGCATACTCAGTGTAAATATGAGCTTCCAAAAATATCAGAGCATAGAAACAAAAAAGCTGAAAAAGGACACGGAATTTATATCCCGATTAACGCTGGCAATAATCAGGACAAGAGTACAAAAAGCAATCCTGTTAATCGAAGAGGCCGTTTGTTACGTTCCACGACCGGCAAATGGACAAATCAGATTATTTCACCCACTATGAGTCTGTAGATAACAGGCTGGCGAGTCCAAACCGCAAGCGGGAGCGGGGAGTTGAAAATATTTTGCTCATGAATGGGATTATTGTGCTAGGCCCAGATGTAGTGAATAATCCTTAACTCTTGTATTTTGTCGCATATGCTCGTAAATATTTATCTCGCTTTCTTCAATTAGCTTCAATACCCATCAATAAGTAAAATAGATACGATCTTATCCGACAAAAAATGATGGGAAAGGATTATTCACTATATTTTGTATACAAGCTGACATTTATTATTAACTAAAAGTCTCGCTATTTTACTCTAAAGTTTTATAAACTCATGATATTACGCATCTTTGTCTGGTAATTTAACAAGTGTGAAGCTACCAGTGCTTGCCAAATACCACAGTTGAAAGCGAAATTTCTTTGTTGGTATGGTTACAAGAAAACCGCTCCCGCTCCGTCCACAGGCGCCAATAACCGCTTTCTCTCATGACTTGGCCAAAAGCTTAGTGCAAGCTATAAATTAAGAGATTCCTGTTAAGTCCCCATCACTTTACGCGCCCCGCGGCGTTACTCACTGCCCCTGCGAAGGCTACTTAAAGGTATAGGTTTTGCGACTCTTTTTGGTTTTGTTTGAACTGAACACAGAAATTAACGCGTTATTTTGTTATTGTGTTATTCAAAGGTTAGGGTTTTAGGATTTCTTTATTTTCAATTAGATTTACAATATACTGCGCAGCGATAAATTAAGTAAATTAATTAGTAAGTATTACATAATTATACCAAAATAATGTCAGCAAAAAAAAACCGCTAGCGTTTGAAATTTAATGTAATATTACATTAAAGAATTAACAAGGGTAACAAGTATAAAATGAAAACAAACTTAAAAATTTGCATGCTAGATATAATTATAACTAAGTGTGTGCTCTACATAGTATCTATCAAAATAACACAATGTAATCAACATTTATTGCACATAAAACACTATTTCATTTATTTCATTATTTCATATTTCATTTCGGAATGTTCATTAGGTATTAAAATAAACAGGGATTTTTTACAACATTTTTATTTGATAGAAAGTTGTGTCATAATGGCTGCCTATTCCTTTGCCAATTATACTAGACATTAACACTAATAGTTATTAAAAGATATAATTCTTAGGATTCCCTACATTAAAAGTGTCAAACGGGACTCTATTACTAAGCTTACGTTTTCCGTCCGTTCGTCCGTCTGTCTCAAATTTAAAGAGCCTTATCATTATGTTTTACTACGGCGGATTTCCTAACAAATACGTTTACCTACTTTCAACGTATTTTTATGTTGTATCTTTAAAACGGAACAAAAAAAAAAGAACAAATACAAAAAGCCGGTCAAGTGTGAGTTTGGCTCGCGCAAAACCCACTCGGCTGCCCGATTTCAAAACCCAGTAAGTGACATTGAGGTAATTTTAAAGGAGAGCGAAAACATGGTTTTGTCTCCGCCGTACATGGTTTTCAATATTTGTTCATGAATATCGATACTTTCTTGGTTAGTTAGATTAAGACGAATATATAGGTATATACAATTTTTTTCAATTTCCTATATTATTACATGTTCTATGTGCCATACTAGCAAAGAATTAGTGACCCGATAGTTTTCAAGACTCTCTGTTATTTTCAAAACCTAGTAAGTGTATGTCATATATTACGTTTTTTAAGTACTTTTGTGACATAGGTACTAGATTTTGAAATGGTCAAGCTCGTTTTTTTGTGCACTTAGGTACTAGGTTTCGGGTACTCGTAAATGTGAACCTTGCTAGAAATAGGCGGTGTCCAAATTTTGAGACCAAACCACGACCAAACCAAAACGAAAACCTTCCTAGAATATCACCTTACATCCACCAAGTTAACGTTAAATATCTAAACGGTTTAGCTCTTCCAAAGCTTCGCCCTGTACAAAAATATACAACAGGGCATAAAAGCTATTTAGACCATTACAATAGGGATATCTTCATTGTCTGAAGGCTCTTGGGGCTGAATGCGTTGCCAACGGTGACGAGGGGTGTAAGTTACTGGAGACGACGAGCGGTGCGAGCGAGTTGAGTTGACACATGCCATGGTTTGGTAAGGTATTGAATATTCGAATATTTTTATAAACTTTCAGAATAATCTGGTAAACATCTTAGCGAAATTGTGCAAAATATGGTTACAGAATTATCCCTAAGTTTTTAAAGCTGTAGGTAATTCTGTAGCTCTGCCTATGCCTCTTTGGGAAGCAAGGCTTGAGTTTATGTATGTATGTATGTGAGAATAGTTTACCCTAGTTTCTAAAGTATGTATAAAGTATGCTTTTTCTTCTTAAAGAGGATAATAAAACAAAGTGAGAATTTATTTAGTGGTTGGTAATTCTGTAACTCAACTTACCCCACTCTGGGAATGAAGGCATGAGTTTATGTATGTATGTATTTAGTTATTTTTTGACAGTATCATGATGGCACGATGTGTTGATTATTATTTACAATACGGTATCAATATGGTTTAAACTTATACTATTTATTACCGAACAGGGAACTCGTAAATTGTGTCCATAAATTTCACGATAAACGGCTTACCCATATTTAAGTAATTATCAAACAAAACATACTATTGCTGTCTTTGACTTCTTCGACTTCACTTGCTCAATTAAAATGTTGCTTGTCCGACGCATTTCTTTTTTATTACAATTAAACAGGAGGGCAACTAAGAAATTTCCAACCAGTAACCGTTGAGATAAGACTTTTATATTTACGATAGATTACCCTTTGAGATCACTTTTGACATTTATAATTCAAAATAAATTATTTTTGCTATTGTGCCATTATTCTGTTAGATAAGTAATATATTTTACCTCGAGGTTTCGATCGTGTTTTAAGAAGAAATTTTCGTTCGAATCCAACACGAGTTTTTTTAAATACATCGACCCCTATTAGCGTCGATTTCCCGCAAACCTCTTTTAACTTCCACCGCAAACCAAGGCGTTATCGAGGTTTAAATTGCAAATTTAATACAGACATTTGCATCTAAAAGACGCTGTGCAGGATCGCCGTTGTCGGCAGTGATTTGTACCGCTTATCCAAAACTCTTATCTAAACGAAATGAGTGCTAACTCCATTCAAATTTGACGTTATTCTTTTGTCCTTAGGTAAAGAATAGGTTTTGTAACAGTCTTGTAGTTAACTTGTAGTGTAATTGGTTTTTATGGAGGTAACTTGCTTCTGACTTATACGAACTTGACTGCGTAAAATTAGTCACTCATCGAGGAAGTATTTATATCGTTGTCTAGTACCCATAGTTCCATCCTAGAGCTTAGTTTGGGAATAGGTCAATTGATGTGAAATTATCCCCTGATATTTATAAATTAATTTATTATTTTAATAAACGAGCATACAATACTTGTTTAAGGTGCTTAAAATACTTATACACCTATCTAAGATGTATACTATTTATTAAAAAGAGGTTAAATTGTGTTAAATAAATCGATTAAAAAAAACTGATGTGAAGTTATAAACTGTTGTTTTTTATATAAATAATTATAGTTTAATGTTGTAGCACAAAATATCATTAAGCTATGTTAAGTTTAAAATACGTGAAAAAATTGAAAGTGTCGTTTACTTTGCAAAGGGGTTGTTTCACATTGCTCAAACCGGAGCAAAGTAAGAGCTGGGGTGTTATTACGACATAGTTATTCAGTACTGTTTACGCTGAGAAAACAGGACAGAGCTATATAATTTCTATAGCGCTGTCCTTTACGCTCACCTTAAAATGAACTGCAAAGCGATGTCATAATAACCACCCAGATCGCTAGTTGACAATAATAATTGAAATTGGATACGCACTGGACTGTTTTAATATCAAACACAGCTGACAAAAAAACACGTGGTTAATGATGTGTAACTTGAATTGATAATGTCCGTCACCGGACATCACGTCATAAGAGTCATTAAAATAATAAAGTCACAGCTGATCACACAGTCATTCATTGTTATCCAACCGTGATAAATTTACACCGCGATTATAAAACCTGGGCTCTTATAACAAGTACGTTTGGGTTTATAATTCAGTAATATTTGATGGAGTAATTTCAGTTACGTTGGTGTAAAACAATCATTCTGACATTTAGTTATATTTGATTCTTTTTTGTTAGAATTACTATGCTTTAGGGTGGTGCTTGAAGCGTACACTAAAACGATGTAACCGCCCGCGCCCCACCATATTGTCTTCATATTGAATTACCGATAAAACAACAAATCGTAGCTGAAACTGCAAAACCGCGTAAGTAACATTTTTAATGAGGAGAAAAATGCACATTTTTTCTAAGAAGTCAAGGTGTACTTTGGTCTATAATAAATTTGTTGGTTACGCGGTTTTGCAATATCACCGAAGAAAATAGATTTTTATTTATAAAAAAATTGAATGTATTTACTCCTGGTTTTACTCTTCATTAGCTTCTATTTTTATATTTGGCTAATAACTCGCCATCGGTTCGCTTTGGTTTCTGAACCAGCCATACATAAACCAGAATTTATCATACATTAAAAGTTTTCGTGAAAATATATCTAACTGATGGTGCAAACTGTGTGAAAATCGGTTCAGTAGTTTTTGAGATTATCGCGATCATACAAACAGATAGACGCGGCGGGGGACTTTGTATTTTTTAATATGTAGTAAAGTTGCCGGGAGTTCCTTTTTTAGTGTTACGAACTCAAACTATGAATCATAGTATCGCCATGTCCTTCTGTCTGTCTGTCCGTATGTCGAAGTCACTTTTTCTCAGAAACTATTAAAGTTACAAAACTCAGTTTTTGTACACAATTATACATATTTATATCGTGCCCTGTTATCAACGATGGCTCTGCTTAGTTTGGGTCCCACAGGATTTCACTATTTTGTTAGTTTCTTTAGACAAATAAATTACTTTTACCGGTCAAGATGCCATTCCAAACTCAGCGCATAACAACGTAAATTTTCACTAAAAATATACTTTCCAAAGACCGCAAATATTTTATTAACATATACACCCTTTTCTCCACTCTACTCTACGTTATTTAACAGCTTGCCTGCAACCGGTGCAAAAGGTGGCGCTAGAAAACAGCTACATGACAAAATACCGCCTTTATTGTCGTATAAGAAAGTGCAAGGCACCCTAATATCACGTAGTTTTCTCGGGCAATGCACCGTATCGGTTTCGGTGAGTGCACTCACGCCCTAACAGTCACCTTTGTCATAATATAAGTGAACTTTACTGGTTATTATTATATAACCTATTATTATGTAGATGTATTGTAAGAAAGTAAAAGGGTCACTTGGTAATCGAGACCAAATTAACTAATCCCAATTGACAACAAGAAGTTTTGAAAAGGTGTTCTAATAAAAAACTTTCGGGTACACTACATAATTTCATAAAGTCATAATTCAGAATTGGTCATAATTCCGAATTTTCATAATTCCGAACGCATAATTACTATCTCTTACAACGTATGACAATTAAATTAGGCATTTAATTTAAAATTGCTCCAGCGTAACATAGCTTTTGGAATTATGAAAATTCGGAATTTTAAGGAGCTCCCAAAACTTTCGTATCGTATTCACTGCTGGCAACGCATATAAACGTTCTCTTGACTTCTTACCCGTTGCCTTAAACTGATATATGCGTACAGTTTGCAAACTCCGGTTAAGAAAAAAAGATAAGATAAAAGTTCGATCAACAACATAGGCAATTAATTCGTAAACCAGTTATAGGCAGATTTGTTTAATTGTCTATTTAACTTTATTTTGACTTTTAAGATACCTATAAAACAATAAAGCACAAAATCTAACCACGACATAAGGGGCCAAACGAAACCATTAGGCTATAACAGATATTATTAAAGCTTCTCAAAACTAGGGTGAAGGAACCAGTAATGGACACATGATTCTTATTTTACAGAAGATAAGGGTTATTCATTTGTTTTGCAACAATAAATTTAGGACCGTATGAAATTTGAATTAAGTCCATTACTGATGCCTGTCAGCTAAAAGTGTCCATCAGTGTTACCATCACCTTAGGTAGTTGGTTTAGTAACCTAGTTAGCTTCTGTAACTAGTGTAAAGAAGGAACTCCTGCCTTTCACTTATTCAAATACAAATATAAAAGCTATACAAGGTGTTACAAAAATACCCGTAAAGCCAAAAGGGAGTTAAATGGTGCCTTATAATAAGTCCATTTACAATATTTGAGAACCGTACTATCACCATATATGACTTACCGGTAAAAAAAAATAAAACCATCAAAGTTTTCATTGATGTGCAAACCCTATTTCAGTAAAATTAAAGAGAAACTACGCAGAATGTTTATGTACATTTTTACCTAATTCATAAAACTATCAAGAGACATACTAACAAAATGTACAGAATTCGACGTGTGGTTGCCGGGTTAGAATAGTGCCACTCCATATCTTCCCGTGGATGTTGTAAGAGACGGCTAAGGGAATAAAGGCGTATAGTATTGTTAGGCGATGGGCTTGCAACCTGTCACTAATACACTGGTAAACATCTTAGCCTAAGTGTGCAAAATGTGGTTACAGAATTATCAACAAGTTTTGAGTTGTTGGTAATTCTGTTGTAGCTGTGCCTACCCCACTCTGGGAATAAAGGCGTGAGATTATGTATTATGTACAAGTCGAGTTTTGGAAGATTTTAAAGACCTTACCTAATGAAGAAACCTAAACTAACACTTAATTTTTCGTAATGAACGTCAAATTTACAGGAACGGCTCAAAGTGAGCTCCGCCTTGTTCAATGCACAACCTCGCTCGTCGGGATATACCTAGGTTTAAAACTATTAAAGTTGACAATTATTAAATTGGTAGGTAGGCCTCTGTGTTAAAATAATCTATGCTAACTCCGGTTTCCTGAAATGACAGTTTAGTAGGGTTGACAATATTTTTGACTTAGATAATTTATTATATTTTTTACGTAGTATTTTGTAACAGGTTGTATAACATTTTTTGTAATTGTTTACTGACACTTTTTCTCCCCAATGCGCACTCACAACACAACTAACGATCTTCACGCGAAAATAATCATATCTTCAAAGCATAGAGACCCAAACACTCTTTTATCTCAGCGAACAAACGTGAGACAAGGATAAACAAAGCTCTTAACGCTTTCTTTTTTTGTTCGTCGAGTAATGGGTGAGTAAACCTGTTAGTCTATGGTAAAATGAGAGGGGAGATGACTCAATGAGTCAGACTGAGCTATACATCTGTTTTTGTAACGTATGTCCACTGGAGTAGTTATAAAGTCTAGTACTTGTACTAATATTACAAAGAGTAAGTGTGCATTTACTATGTTATTATCTATCCGACGGGTAATCTCGCGAATCACAGAGGGAGGGGAGGGTTGTGCAGGGTCCGTCCGGATCGCTACCACCATCTTGTCCATAACCTACCGCCAAACAGCAGTGTCCGCATTGTTGTGTTCTGGTTTGCGGTTAAGACAGCCGGTTAAATGTCTTAGGGCCGTATTAATAAACTAATCTCAACTCTAATGCTTGTCTCGAGATGCGTCAAAAATGACAGTAGTCTATGGTTTGACGTTTACTTTGACTTATCTTGTGACGGGCGACTCAACTAAGATGAATTTATTAATACGGCCCCTAGAATTGCAATTTTGTGAATGCGAATGTCTATGGGTCACAGTTTTCAGTCATCAAGTGGCTTGTGTGCTCGTTTGCTTTCTATACGCCATAAAAAGAAAAACTAATTTGAATAATTATTTTACGAGTCAAAGGTACAGTTTTCTGGAACGACAATGGACTATTTTTGGTTAAACTGCAGCGAAGCGAACGCTTGTTCTATAATAAAAGCCTAAGTTTGTTATTCAAAGCTATCAACCCGCCCTCGCACCGCTTAGATATGGCATTAATAATACATCTATATTCATCAAACAATATGTTTTATCATTTTGAACCTTGCAAAATATCCAAATGAAAAATACACGAAAATTTAAGTTTCAATTCCTGTATTTAATCCCTGTAGTTTTTATTGATATCGTTGAGCCGTTTTGAAGCGCATAAGAGAAAAAATTTCAGACAGAAACACATTTTTTTAATTGTTATTAATTATTCAGGCTTCAGATTATAGGTTTATTTTGAAATCACAGAAAGACGTCTTCAATTATTATTTATTGGTACTTGAAAACAACTTCACATCATTAATATATTACTTTCTGTGCAATTCAACTTATTTAATTATTCAATTCCTCAGTATGTACGACTATGCGTACAGTCAAGGGGAAAAAAAATATGTATACACTTTAGTACCTTGTCTAATTGTCGTCATATTTGAACTGCCATATATGAACTGTCACAGTGGTTAAAGTGACAAGGTACTAAAGTGTATACATATTATTGCCCTTGACTGTACATAAACCTCATTGTCAAAGATTAACTTTACTTTTATTTTAAGCGGCTAAATAACATTTCGTTGGTTAAAATGGCAATTGACGTATAGGAAAATTTACAGTACAATTTAGCTGTCCTTTACGCCAATCGTCATTAGAATAATTTTACAGTACAATTTAGTTGTCCTTTACGCCAATTCTCATTTTAGCTATCGATTTGTTACCTACTAGGAAAAACTGTAAATAAACACTACTACTATATTATTATACTTAAGAGGTGACAAGTTATTTTATCTATAAATAGTGTTTCTCTTTTTACTTAAACTAACACTTAGCTTGCAGCAAAAAATAAATTAAACAATTAAATTGATTAATATAAACCAGAATTATTCCAGTATATTGAGAATCTTGTGTTTCAGATACGAAAGCATCTACTTACTTATCGGAGATGAATAACCCAAATGATTTAAAACATTTGTGCTCATGTTATCATTAAAAAAACACGGTAACGTCTCAATAACGAAAGGGTTCCAGTCATAAAACATACTATAAACACTTATCAAAACGTTAAATTCTTTATCTTTTTAACCAACATCTTTTTTGGCCATAAATCGGTTGATAGGCTGGCAAACATTTACTCAATTATATCACCGCCCATGACGCCTTTTAACGCCAAAAATACCTGCAAATTACGACATAAGGCACTGAACGTGTTAATACCGCAAACATTAAGTTGTAAAGGTAAAATTTATGATTTTCATAAACGGCAACATTATGATGGTGGTCGTTTGGGGTAATTTACTTTAGAAAGAGATAAAAAGTTTTAAGATACCGAACATATTAAATTGACTTTTAACATTTTTTGGGGAAAGGAACCGCTATATTTTTATAGCGGCAAACATGTCAAACTTTATTTAAACTCCCTAATTTAAGGGTCATTAAAAAGTTATACTGTTATTTATAGATCTAAAACTCCGCCGTGGGTGACTGACGGACACACTGCTAAGAATTCGATCGGCTCTCGACTGACGTATCGAATATTCGGCGGCTGAACGTTTGCTAAAATATGTGTACACTAGCTCAGCTAGTGCCGCAACGTACCCTGTAGCCCGCGACTCCAACCGCGCAGAAAAAAAAACATGGCCTGTTCATGAGGGATAACGTAGGATTCTAGTTATGGTTTTTTTTATGGCATAGTGAAGACTAACGAGCACGCAGGCCACCTGATGGTAAGTGGAAACTGTGACCCATAGACATTCGCATTCACAAGACTGCGATGCAATCCTAAGACTGCAAATACGTTGCGAACCCTGAGGACTAAGACGGAATGCCTCTATGCTAGTCATTTCACCAGCTCTCTTATCCCCAAACCAGAACACAACAATGCGAACACTGCTGTTTGGCGGTAGGTTAATGGATAAGATGGTGGTAGCTATCCGGACGGATCCTGCTCAAGGTTCTACCACCCGTGAAAGGTGAAGTAATTTTTCAAATAGGCCCAGTAGTTTCGGAGCAAGCAATGCATGCACACTAATAATCAAAGTTTTCATCTTTATAATATTAGTGTAGATTTCCCGGGTAGTAAGTAACATTGCGGTAGGTACGTGCGGTTGGTAGTATTTATTTCCTTTGCGAGTAAATAGTGTCACGATACGCATTATTTGTTCATTACTAAAACAACCCGAGTGGTTGCCGGGTTAGAATAGTGCCACTCCATGCCTTCCCTTGGATGTCGTAAGAGATGACTAAGGGAATAAAGGCTGTGTAGTACTGTTAGGCGATGGGCTTGCAACCTGTCACTTACGCTGGTAAACATCTTAGCCTGATTGTACAAAATGTGGTGGCAGTATTTTCATCAAGTTTTTAGAGTTAGAGGTAATTCTGTAGCTCTGCCTACCATAAATGTGCTAAAAATGTTCACTATTCTAAAAATGTGTGCGTTTTTTTTTTAATATTTAGTTTTCAGTGCTCACCCGAAGAGTACGCAATATTCGACCGAATACTGAACGTTACAAAAAGTTATCGAATAGGCCGAATACCGAATAGTAAAAGAATATCTTATTGAAAAAACATAGCTCCCTTTACACGTATTATACGACCACACGGGTACCCGTGTTCTTAGCAGTGGTCTCTTGCGAAGCGCTGGTAGATTGTTGACGTGTAAAAGTGTCCGTGCGGCCTACTTACTGAATATACATCTTTTATCTTTTATCTTTATTTTTTTAGCCCCAAGGTGCCCTTCAACAAATCATGGCTACTGTTATCATTTTAAAAAGGTTTTTTATAGCGTCGTCAGATAAAGTTAATCGAGCCACGATCAGAAACTGTCCATTCTGTTTCCTAAATTAATTCAGTCTTAACTGTGAACACCCTTAATTGTTGTTTGGCGTGTGTATAAAACACCCAATTTCAACTTGTTTATATTTTTAAGCGCCATTTAAAAAGTTGGGTTTGGTAGATGGAGGGAGATTAGCATAAAGCTGAACTAATTAAATAAATTAGGGTGATATTTAGATATTTTTTTATGTAATACAGAAGATACGGGTGTGCTTTACAAGGTTCATTGATATAAGCTGTGTATCGTAAAACTATACAAGGGTCAAATTTGACATGTCATTTAAACCACAAATACTAAAAATTGGTGATGTGTGTGTTGGGGTCGCACTAATTTTAATTTGATAACGTTAAAATCACACACATACACGGCATACACTTTTTTTTCATAGCATTGAGAAGACAAACGAGCACACAGGCCACCTGATGGTAAGTGGAAACTGTGACCCATAGACATTCACATTCACAAGACTGCAATGCAATCTTAAGACTGCAAATGCGTTGCCAACCCTGAGGACTAAGATGGAATGCCTCTATGCTAGTCATTTCTCCGGCTGTTTTATCCCCAAACCGGAACACAGCAATGCGAACACTGCTGTTTGGCGGTAGGTTAATGGATAAGATGGTGGTAGCGATGCGGACGGACCCTGCACAAGGTCCTACCACCAATACACACAAATACACTCACGCTCTCATTCCCAGAGCGGGGTAGGCAGAGCTACAGAACTACCAACAAGTTCAAAAAAAAATTGTTATTTCTGCAACCACACTTTGCACAATAAAATCGAAATATAATAATACCTACTGTACGCGACTTAACGGGAT
Source organism: Acleris laterana (assembly GCA_963966035.1). Lineage (NCBI taxonomy): Eukaryota > Metazoa > Arthropoda > Insecta > Lepidoptera > Tortricidae > Acleris > Acleris laterana. Next base: position 3,448,019 of record OZ014447.1, on the reverse strand, counting down.
TTATCATTATTGAATTAACAATTAAGTGAACATAACTATCAGTTTTTCACTAGCCATCGGCAACCTCCATTTTTCAAAAGGTGACTGACGAGTATCCTGTCAGTTTCCAGCGAGACAGTTATAAACGCTATTAAGCTGGGAAGTACATTGATATCTACAAAGTGTCCTAAATCGATTAGTAAAATGTTACATCAGTCGGGCGCGGGTGGAATGCGGGCGATCCGTCGGCTGTTGCTATCGACACACTCATTTGTTTCTATTAACACGGCCATTTTTTATATACTTAGCAAGTGACAAATGTACATCGTTTATACTCTGTCTTTTACAGATAAGGAAGAAATGCGGATGGTAGTTTTTTGTACATAACACGTGAGATCCTTGAGTTACAGCACTAGCTGCACCAGCGCATTGGTTTTGTGGTTTTATTATGTATTTAAATGTGTATTTCTCAACATAACTATTTGTTGTTGTCACCCATAGTAGGAGCCTATCTACTTATACAGCTTAGCTAAAACTATCGATCGATGATTAAATTGTTGGGCAAAATGGAGAGAGAAGTTGCGTGATGTTGATATTATTATATCATCATACACAACATAAATAGTTCATCATACAAATTATTTATTCCTGACAAATATAACCAAGAACAGAACGTGCAAGAAAAAAGTAGCCACGAAATGGTCCCAACTCTTGCAAGCCAACGCTGGCCTTTTGTTAAATATAAAATTCTATGGCAGAAGGATTATTAAAAGAATGGGGCAAAATAATGAATAAAATCTGCTCATTACGGTATGATTTTGAATGCTTGTGTGACAGATTTAAATATTATATCAGGTTTGAAAGTATGTTACGCCGAATTGGATACCCGAGTCCCAAAGGCGGCTGCGTGCTGTCTAGGCTTCTACGGTAATTGATTAAAATTGAAATGTAATTCGCATAGCTGCATAAGTCTGCCCTCTAAAAAAGGGGGTGTATGTCTCGTGGAATCGCGTATTTATTAGTGACCTTATTTCTTAACATGGGGGGTGAATTTGCTTTGACTATTAAATTGCGCATACGTCCATTTTATTAATAAGGGCATAAGTAGTCAGTATGAAACAACGACTTTATTTGCAAATGGAGTGATAATTAGTTGTACATTTATTCACCCATACATTTAAAACCCGGTAAGTAAAATTGGATAAAAAAGTTAATTATTTTCGCGTTAAGACTTAGCTTTAGCTTTAAAATGCTTTTTTTTGTAAAAGATAAAAAAAGATAAAAAAAAGATCTCAAAACTCATTTATTTAAACACCCACTATAGAAATCTCCCCACTTTTAAGAAAACGACCAAAGTCTTTGCAACCCTAACTTTTTACCCTTAACACTAACTTAAAAAGGCACTCTGCTACAAAAACACAGTTGAAAATTCAACCTTTCATATTTATAAATAAAGCTGCACAAAGAAATACATGTAACAGACTTGACATTTCTTTCTAGAATGATTAATGCCAAATGTCAAGTAAACGGAAAATGCTCGTCAAAGTTATACTATGTAGATGATTTGATCACACCTTGTCGTTCTCAATATCTTGACAGCTTCGTATGACAGCTCATACCTGGGGGGTTATTATGACATGACTATGCAGTTCATTTTACAACAAGCGTAAAGGACAGAGTTATAGCAGTTATTCACCGTGCCCGGGACGTATCCGAAGGATTTTAACCATCGATTCTAGATCCTATTTGGAGTATATAATGTGGTATAAGATGTAGTCCAATAACGCATAATTTCCGAGATTTTTATTATTTAAAAAACAATTCCAAAGTTAATTTAATTTGAACACTGTCGCCTTTACCTAAAGCAATATCATCAACGTACAACATACATTTGTTTAAACAATTTCTTAGTAAATAATGCTTAAGCAGTAAAAAATTTCGTTGTATGTGTGCCAGCCCTTATTAACAAAAACGTCGATACTTTCGTCGAAATATAGCACCTCTTTCGCGTGTTTTTCGTCAAATCTTCGAAACCTTATGATAAAAGATAAAAGATAAATCATTTATTTCTCAATAATATTACATAAGTTTGACATAAATCAAATTATATATATAAATACTGAGATCGTCAGCTTACAGATAATAACGTTTTACCTTATATTTAATTGTACTGCATATTAAATAACAAATACGATACGAGTACTTTTTTTTTTTTTAATATTCATTATTCATGTATTCCTTTATACTGTATACTGTTTGTGCAAGGAGCAGTTCTTTGACTTTTCTGTAAAACACGTTAGCATTGTTTTGGGCTTTGATTGTTTTAGGCAGTTTGTTAAATAATTGCTGACCCATACATTTCGGACTCTTTTTCGCAATGTTCAATCTATGTTCCATTGGTCTTATGTTATCAGGATATGATCTATGTTGATGATGTTTGACTTAATTATTGCGTATTTATAACTACTTAATCCTAGTAAACCATGTTATCAATAAGTGTTGTCATTTCTTTCCAAAAAACGCCTAAGAGGATTCAATTGTCGAGCGCATTCTATCTCCATCTCACATACTTTACACGAATTCACATAAAGCTATCCTTTTTCATTTCGACACGGTGTTTCTGAAGGGGCGAAAACGTTTTCAAAGTGAAAAATAGATCTTTAACAGGTCGGCGGCTATTTCGCAAATGGAGAAAACGAAGGGTGATGATTTAAAATGGGGAATTCCAGAGCGGGCACTGAGGGTTGGATGGAGATTCAATATTCGAAACGGTAAATGCTGAAAACCTTTACTTACGATGTTAGTAACATATCAAAAGGCCTACTTGTATTTTTGTCCTTAGCACGTTTCTCTATCCATTTGTCTGTAAGAGATCGCTACAAACCAGTAAGATTACCTCTGATTGTTTCTGAATTTTACATATTTTTATCATTTTATTATTTATGTATTGTGTTCAAATAGTAACGTGTTTACAACCTTCCGTGGTTTCACCGATGGTTCCAAATTCCAACGTAAGGCCGGCGCTTTTAATGCCGCAGTATTACGCTGAGTTAGGACCATATCTTGGCTAGTTACTCCTTGTACGTTTTTATCTGTTCTTGGTTATGTTTGTCACAAATGTTTTTCTTTCTTTATTTCATTAGTATATGCTTAAATTGTTAATTTTGTACACTCAATTTTGTTGTTTACTTTTGTGCTGTTAATCATTGGGGGGAATTAAAATTTACTTGAGACATTATTTGGGCGTTTGTTCCGAATCAGTTTCGTGGTCACATTTTTCGGTAGAAGTGGCTCAGATTTCTATTTCGTTTCTGGTCAGATATCTAAGTTTACCGGACATCTAAAAAATATCCAAAAAACGGCATCAAAATATACGCCCAATTCTTCAAAAGTAAGTCCACAAAAGTGAGGCGGTTGAAACGCTCGAATAATGACCCACTTAATTGTACCAAATAGTCAGTTGTTAGTCTTCCAGGGTAGAGGAATACTTAGCCTTTTTTTGCCGAAATTATATAAGAATAATCAAAATATATAAAAAGACTTGTATTTATTAATAGACGAGGCATAGCTTTAATTGGTAAATGAAACCTGATGCTTGGTATGTAAGATTACTCTTGTAAACCAAGAGAACTTGGTTATTCTCAAATTATTGACGAAATCTCAATTAAAAACACAAATTCAATCAAAAAAATTGAACTTTTGTAACGAAAATTGACCATAATTGTAACGATTGCATGGAAAACGTCAACGATGTCTCAATTTAGTCAAGACATTTATATTATTTCAAACAGTTTGCCGTAATTTCTCAAATGTTATATACCCCATTCTAAATAATAGAGATAATAATTAAAAATGGTTACAATACTAACCAAACCTACACAAGACACAAAATGTGATAAAAAAAAGGTTTATCATTAAATTACATTAAATGAAACACTAAAAGTAAATTAAGTGCTCCTATTTCAGCCCAACAATCGTATACCTTCAATGAAATCAAGCACAAAAAATGGACGTTGAAATCCAAAATTCCTGAAAGCCATAAATACTGTGGATCGGTTAAAAACGTTCTTCACTGGCACATGCCGAACAACAGGCTGTGAAGTCTCAGGAAGTGGAACGCAGGAAGTCAAGGGAAACAGTCAACGGCTGGAAAGGGCCAGGTTACGAGAGGTTGCGAGATTCTTTTGCAGGAAAGACTCTTTATTGGATACCGCATAGGTACAGCAAAGATAGAGTATACAAAACAAGTAAAACAAAAGTTATATAATAAGTTAACAGGCGGTCTATACATCAGAACACTTCACTTTGAACAATCATAGTATTTAGAGATTGGTTTTCTTATTATCTACAATGATAAATTAAGGAGCTTATTGACGATATAGATTAAGTAAAAACATGGTATATAAATAGGAAATAGGACTCTCAGATATAAAGTCCTTTAATTATTTGAGATTTTCACGTCATGCGATAAAGTTAAAGACGTAGAAGACGGAAATGTAAACCTATATTATTTGTAATATTATGAAAAGATCACGCCAAGAATATGCTGCTGAACAGTTTGTAAACGATTGATTACAGACAAATGGATCAATACTGTCACACGATTTTTAAAACAAAGTAAAGTAATGGATTTCAAAAGCGGATAACATTGAATAAAATTCAAACGAATTCAAGTTATAAACAGGAGAGAGTAAAAGAGAAGAAAAATATGTGATCCTAAATCGCCATAGTCTCCTGACTTACCCTTCTCACCACTGAAGTATAACGTACGCCATTGTGACTTACCCAGTACGCCGACTAATTTATTACTCACGAAAGTGTTTGAATTGTTAATGTTCGGGAACTTAGCGGCAGGAAGCAGTATTTACTGATTATTTTTATTTTGCTGCTTTTGGAGTTCGTGGAATATCAATTTTTGGAGAAGACATAAGTTAAAATATAGTAGGTGCTCAGATAAAAAAATATAGGTAACTATAAATATTCTACAAAAATCCAGGCCTATCGCGTTCTAAACGAAGTGAAAGAACGGTCTGATTTTGACATGTGCTTTTCCTTTCTTGCAATATGTTCAAGTCACTTGACTCTAGTTTCTCTATGGGTCAAAAGTGTTTGATAATTGCCTAAAGCAATTATGACATTCTACTAAAACTCTCAAATACTTTCCGTAGACCAGCGGGCTTATTATGGTCATATAATTATCATCGTAAATAAGCGTGCATAAAACATCTATCACTTTCTGACCAGTAAGTAAGTGCGAAAGCGACAGGAGCTTTATCCACCGCCGAGGCGATCATGATACGGGCCCTGCATCCGACGTTGAGAATTAAAAAGAAAAATACACATAGAGGATGATCACTTTCCATCACTGTCTCCAAAAAAACAACAAATTGGAAAGTAGTGAAAAGCCTCCCTTTTATCAGAAGTTCCAATGATAACCCTAATCCGACCCTCCCCCTGCGTGACGTCAACTTGACAACTTTAATTATTAACTACGATTGATGAGCCCCCAGGCACTGGATTTATACGAGCTCCTGTTTACGTGCATTAGAGACTCTTTGTTTTAATTTAGAGTTTACAGATGTTTTGATGAGGTTTTTGGAGTAATGTTTCATGAGTAATACTTAGTAAGATGCACCATTACCATTAGGCAGTCACATTGTGTCCATGAAAATGCGTTTAGCGATGACGGTCCCGCATGGAATGAGATAATACTTCACTATAGTATAATACAAAGTCGCTTCTCGCTGTCTGTCCCTATGTATGCTTAGATCTTTAAAACAACGCAACGGATTTTGATGCGGGTTTTTTTAATAGATAGAGTGATTCAAGAGGAAGGTTTATGTGTATAATAGATTCTGGTTTATGTACGGGTGTTACAGAAAACTCACATAAACCGAAGCGAAGCGAGGGCGAGTCGCTAGTATTTTATAAAACACTACCGTACCGCCCTCGCTTATCTTCGGTTTATATGAGTTTTCTGTACAACATTTGTCTTGAATCACTCTATCTATTGATGAAAACCCCATTAAAATCTGTTGCGTAGTTTGAAAGATCTAAGCGTACATAGGCAGGACAGACGGCTGAAAGCAACTTTGTTTTGTACTATGTAAAGATAGGTTACTGCAATACAACAGACAAAGTGCAAGATTTTTTCAGAATCCATATTGAAACTAAAAACACAGACCAGGATGCAAGACAGAAGAGAAAATTTGAAGATGTTAAGCTGTAGTGTGAAGTCAAATAGCACTTAGCTCAGCATGTGCTGGTAGGTGGAGCCACAGTGCAGGCTTTAAGTTGAACCCAGTACCTACCATGTAGCTGAACACCATGTATCACTCTGTCTGTCTGTCCCTACGTATGCTTAGATCTTTAAAACTACGCAACGGATTTTGATGCGGTTTTTTTAAATACATAGAGTGATTCATAAGGAAGGTTTATATGTATAATAGATTCTGGTTTATGTGCGGGTGTCACATAAAACTCACATAAACCGAAGTGAAGCGAGAACGGGTCATTAGTTTTAGGATAAACTAGAAAAGATGGAATTACAGCAGCAGAAAATGGTTTTTAGCAAAACTTATTTTATTTAATGTAAAAGAGTATGCATCAGTTTTAATATTACTCCTCCTTGCAACGCAGACCTCACAATGATTAAACCAAACAATGTCGCCCTCGAAAGAGATATCTTTTTTGTGAAATACTTAGTAAAAGACGAATTCCGGGAACGATAAGAGCACGTCTGACGTCCGGGCTTGGTCTAAGTTAAGAAATGCTTTTATTACGTTATTTCGACTGATACTTTGCCAAAAGGGTAAAAAAATCAGTCAAAATATTTGGTCATCGGCATTTACCCACTCGAAATTATGGTTTTGACTTTAATTCCAACGTAAAATAAACGGAGACGGCTAAGGAAATAAAGGCGTATAGTACCTACTGTTAGGCGATGGGCTTGCAACCTGTCACTAATACAATGGTAAACATCTTAGCCTAAGTGTGCAAAATGTGGTTTTAGAATTAACAACAAATTTTTAGTTTTTGGTAATTCAGTAGCTCTGCCTACACCACTCTGGGAATAAAGGCGTGAGTTTATGTATGTATGTATGTAAAATAAACGTTTAATTGTAGTTACAGCTGGTGTAACCTTACCTAACGTATACAGTGTGTAACTTAATAGACCAGACCTTTCAATTTGACTCCCATGTATGCTTAGCAATTTCTCATTGTACAGGGGTGTTATTTTCTCAAAAACAACGGACGATCGGACGGACGAGCGAAATCGCAGCAGCGAGTAGTCCTGTCAGAGCGAACAAAACACATTTTAGCGCGTGCATTTTCAATTAAGCAGTCTTATACGTTCTATCGGTAGAAACCATGCTGCTAAATTGAAAATGCACGCTCTAAAATATGTTTTGTTCGCACTGACGGGACTACTTAAACTCGCCGCTTGGAGATGCACTCGTTCGTCCGACCGACCGTCGTTGTTGAGAGGATCACTACCACTGTTTGTCGAATTTTAGGGTCACCATAAGTTATGACCAGTCACTCATTTGTTCAGATTTTAAAATCTGAACAAATAATCTACAACTGTGATTTTTGTTTTGTATACAATTTACGAATACCTACCAGTTTTTAGTTAAGTATATAAAGAACTAGCTGTTCCCGTGTCCACTTCGTTGGGCAAAACATTTTTTTTTGAGTTAATAATTTTCCCGCTAATTCCCGTTCCCGTGGGAATTTCGGGAATTCCTTTCTTAGTACACCTCTACGGTACCTAAGCTACGTCCCTTCCAAATTTCAAGTGCCTACGTTTAGCCGTTTAGGCTGTGCGTTGATATGTCAGTCAGTCAGTCAGTTTCTCCTTTTATATATTTAGATTCATGAAATCCCCATAAATCCAACTTAAACTCCAATTTTCAGGACCACGAATGTTCCTGAAAATTTAAGCTAAAAATTAAAATTACACAGTAAAATATTAAACTCAAATTAAAGATTAAACTTTTAGGGCAAATGTGCATTAAATACTTAACATACGTACATACAAGCTTATCCCTTGAACCAACACCCCCGCCGCCCGCGTCACCTGGTGGCGGCACGAATAATTTATTACATTTCTTAAAAGCCATTACCGAGTGACACCGTCAATGGACCGTCACTCCCTCTCGCAATTAGCATGAATTTTATAACGACTACCACAATGACGGAGTATGGACGGAGTTGGTGAAATGACGTCTGTCGAGACGGCAAAGGGATATAGATGTAGCTTAAAGAAAGAGCTTGGAATAAATTATTTTTTACAAGCTTTTTACTTATATAAGTATGTATATTTCACTTCCCGGGGATCGAATGAGCTGAAATTTGGTTGACCTACGATGACAAATCAATAATATGGCACCATGGTTTTGACCACGCGCTGGCCTAGTGGGTAGTGACCCTGCCTTCGAAGCTAGTGGTCCTGGTTTCGAATCCCGGTAATGGCAGATATTTGTGTGATGAGCTCGAATATTTGTTCCTGAGTCATGGATGTTTTCTATGTATTTAAGTATGTATTTCTCTATATAAGTATTTATATCGTTGTCTAGTACCCATAGTACAAGCCTAGAGCTTAGTTTAGGACTAGGTCAATTGGTGTGACATAGTCCCCTGATATTTATTTATTTATTTATTTATTAAGCAGAGGCCCTTGGCAAGATGCATTGCGCTAACTAGCGTTTCTATTCGTTAAGTTTCTAAATCTTTTTAATCGCGTCACTGGTAGATGACGTTATACAAAAAGCCACGTGATCTACCAGTGACGCGATTACTATTTTATTAATAGGAAAACACAACTAATTGTTTTTGTTATATTAAATGTATTTCATTGTACAAAATGATCGTCTGTAAAATACAATCGCCTGTATTTAGAAGGAAATATATCACAGGTCCATTATCCAAATTTGAATTCGATAAAAGGAGATCTCGAGTCATAACTCGATTACATACCTTTTACCTACTAAACTGAGATTTCCCGGGAAATAGAAGTGGTCCTAAATCTTAATCTATCGCCGTATAAATCCCTCCCTCAACCAACGTATCAGGGTAATGCTCTGCGTCACAGTTAACTTGGTTACTCCACTTTGTCACAGCATTTAACAGCTAACTCAATCTTCAGGTTGTCTTTGCACTACTATTAGTCGATAGTTAACAGTGATAACACTGCAGTTTCATCGGAATAATTGACTAGACGAAGCGACGTTCTGGGGACTTAGTGAAATAGGGGTACAAGTCGACTTACCTCTAAATGAAAATGGGTATAAACATAAACGGAGTATAGCAGTCTTACACCCTTTTCCACTTGATCTCCAGAAGACATACTAGGACCTCGGCAGTCTAATCAGTGGGTATTTGTATGTTATTTGTTTGTTTGGCAATAACTAGTATCATCTGATCTTCTTGGGACTTGATAGAAGAGTAATTGAGGTAAATGGTTTTAAGCTTAAATATGAGCAGGGTTGTATGTGGAGTTATAGTATCCGCAGTGGGCTAAGGACAAGTCGAACTGAATTTCTATACTTCGACTTGTCTTTCCCTCGCTGCAGATACATATGAAGAAAGAGGGGAGGGAAGGAGGGGGGGGATCGAAAGGTATCTGTTTTGGGCCAGCTACTAGTATATTTATTGATAGAATTTTAACATATTACAAATTATTACACTCATTCGATGCTTTTGACGAGTATGTATCGAGTATATAACTACGTTTATGAGTGTCTAGTATCCATAAACAACCTTAGTTTGGGTCTAGTTAGATTTTATCTAAAATTTACTTATACATGTATTTTCAACAAAATGAAACTGTTAATTTTCAGCAGCATCCGCTTTTATTTCAAGTAAATATACTGTCTGAAAGTGATGCATCTGTTTCTCCCTCCAACAGCATTTCGTAAAGTGATCGTAAATAAAATGGCGTCACTAAAACGCTTTTTTTTTTTCTAGTAGTTAAAAGAATGGCTCTGTACTCGTCATAAATCCACGTAATAGATGTATTTCTGGAAAACTTACGGTTACTTTGTAATGTCTTTAGTCAAAGTGAACCTTTGCTCCTTAATGGTGTTGCCCATTAAACTTAGTGTCTACATGTGTTGCTAGTGGTATAAATATTTTACTGTGGGTTTGTTTCCAATTTTAACTTAAAGGCAATAAGTAAGTGAAATTTGAAGAAAAATTTAGTTAGGACTTTAAGTTTCATTTTTTAATAATTCATTTTTAATAAATTAAAGTTATGCCACATACAGATTATTTGTTTGCAATTAAAATATACTTATCTTTAATAAATATTCTAGTTTATATAATTAAGGTAAAGCAACCCTTTAGATTGGCTTACCAAAATGGTAAGATTTTTTTAGATTTTGAGTAAAAATAGTTTTGGCATTAAGTCTTTTCTATATTTTAGCTATAACAAGTGCCGCCTTAAAGTGTTGTTTTTATTTAATTTACTAAGCATTACGCAAATAATGAACTTCCAGCCAATGTTTTATTAGTAAAAGTACACTGCCAAACTGTACGACCCAAACCTAAAACGTCACATTTGCAAATAAACTGCCAAAGCATTTTACAATCTCTACCGTCAGTAATAAGGTTACAATTAATAAAAGTTGAGAAGTAGATAGGCTCTTTTGACTCACGAAGGGTAGTATAATAGAGCCATGCCAAATAAATGTCTGTCTGACGCTCAATTAGCTCTGTATAAATGCACCGAGGCCGAAAATCGCTTATCAAATTTCAACTAGGACCAAACTAACGAGACCCCTACGCATGCCTACCATTAAACAGATACGAGGTCTACGTTCATTGGCGATTCTGCTTGTGAAGACTAACACGTGACCATCGTTAGCTGATCCAGGATTGAGAAGTGATAGTTTTGCGATGGTAGGTCTTGTTATGATGGTGATACCTGACTAGTTGTTTGATAAAGACCTTGCCCGAAGGGTCAGTCGAACTCGAACCAGTTGTACTGTTTATTTAAGATCTAAGTGATAAACTCGATTAAGTTTCAGGGGAGTTTACTGGTGTAGGTATCGGACAGTATCGATTCGGTAACTTGGTTTCAAACAGTTCCGTTAAGAGAGTAGATAATCCCCAATTTCGTAATATTGACGTGGCCAAAAAAGTTATACATATTTAAAGTATGCTTACAATATGCTTTATCCTTAAAATTTTGACAAAAAGTAATAAAGCATACTATTTTAACAAAAATAAATTCAATCACCGTGTATTTAAAATAAAGGGTCATTCTGAATATTTTTGACACCATTTACTATTATGCAAAGTGGCACGGTTCTTGAGATATTGTAATTTTTTTTAATTCTTGAAAAAACGCTATGTTCATCTGAAAACCAAATATTACACACCCTGTACATCCAGTATGGAATAATTTTTTTGTGACTTACCTCCGCTATACCTTGGTTTTTCAAAATAAACTCAAATTGACGCCTGCTAATGCTTCACTGATTATTAATTGTTTTTCTTGCAAACATAACATTTTTTCAAACATTTCAAATAATCACAATATCTGTGAAAACCGTGCAACTTTGCATAATAGTAAAAATGGTTAAAAGTGTTCAAAATTACCCTAACTATTCATCCCTTAAAACCCCTACACCCGACTGCCAAACACCCTGTATATTTATTGCACAAACATATAAATATTACAACATTGTTATTAAATTAATGTATAAAGGCGATAGTATAATATAGTGTCTCCAAGCTTTAAAATATTTAAAATAATCACTAAATCCTTACAAATATAATTACATACAAATTGAGTCATTATAAAAATAAAGAACATTGTACAAATATTAACGAACCAGAACCACCTCATAAATCATAAGCCAAGTTCGTAAAGAAGCCAAACTGTTCTCCGATCGAGTTATTGCATTTTAATTTGAAACAGAAGGAAACAGTCGAACACCAATAAAAGAAACGATGGTCCGTGATCCAATTATATTTTACTTTGTAATATTTTTACGACAGTTTTGACGAGGGATGTAAATTATTAAGTCGTTAATTTATGAATGAAAATGTCGACAAAAACTTATTGTTTTCTTCTTAATATTAAAACAGAAAACTTTACGTACCTATACATGGTATAAAAACTCATCTTTATTTTAATTGGTTAAAGTTAAATTCTACCTAAAATTGACACTTACACTATAGATAACGGCTTTATAGATATATCACGGCAGTGTGTTCTATTGGCTTCTATTGGCTGCCGTCAAAGTCGTCTTACGTCAAAGTTCGACAAAACAGTTTTGATTGGTTGTTTAACAAAGTCACGTGATTTGGAATGTTTACATTTTTTTAAATACCTAAAGGTATAGACTATAGGTACTTATGATCTTTATATTTCCAAAAAAATGGTACTTAGGTACTTTATTGTTACTTATATTATAAACGCGAAAGTGTGTTTGTTTGTTTGTTTCCGTCCAACGCCTTAACCAACATCGATGTAAAATTTAAATAAGGATATCAGTAAAGCTAATCTAATTTAAAAAAAAAAGATTTCAATCAATCATACCTACACGTAGTTAACCAAAAATTCAACACTCTGTCTAGGTACTCAAACGTTCGAAATTTAAAACGAAACAATTGGTATCGTTCTAATTTAGTATTAATGAACTTTTCAAAACCGTACATTTTGGCAGCTGTAAACGCTGTTTCGGCTCCAGGCGTTAGGGCATAGCACTTTAAAATTTATCGAGTTTTCGTGTTCCCCGTCCCTCGCTTCGCAGGGGTGTTATTCTGTTTAAAATCACATCGTTACCTAGCTCTCTAGCGAGTGTAACTTGGCCCGATAGAGTTAAAACTACGTGCGTGTATCTTCATGAAGCTTGGCCTAAAGGTTGACGAAATTACTACCATAAAAAAAATCCTTCTTAGTCCTTTTAATTGGCAACGTATTCACAATGACGAAATCGAAAGTATTAGCACCAGGTGCAAAGTCCATTGCTCGCTTGCCTTCTTCTAACTTCTAATGCCTACGAACACACGGAGCAAGTTATGATTGTCATTTGAAAGAAGCGTTTCACGAGGGAAAATGGGAATACCACCCCAGAATCTGCCGCGACCGTTGCCTCGCAGCTGTAACCGTGTAGCCAGCGGCCGTTCAAGTTACACCGTTTGTTTCTGGAACTTTTTTGAAATTCGAATTTTTAATTCTACCCGACCATGGAGTTTTGACCAGTTGTTTTTAACGTGGCCAGTGTTTATTTAAATAATTTTTGCTTTGTTGAAAGGTTCTATGAAGGCTAAATTTTTTTAAAGTGTCAAATGAATAGGGCACCCAAATTTTTAAAAGCAAAAAATAACAGTATGCATACACTAACACTGCTGATCAAAACAAAAAGGCAGTATGCGTAAATGGACTTGATACTCTTTGTACTGCTTTATTCTTGTAAACAGTGGAAACAATTGACTTTTTCATTCTCAAAACGCCGGAATCTCAATTGCTTACACCTTAATATTATGCATATCACATAGACGTTCAGGTTTTGAAATAATAATCACCGATTATTTAAATAATTCGTAAATTAAACGCAAAAGATGAAACAATAAAACTATTGTTATGACTATTTTCGTAGATTTTACCTGCGCAAGATAGACTTGATAGACCCTATAAAGTTATATTTGTTATATTTTCGGAAGTAAAACATAGAACTTTTGTACCTATATTGTACGTATGAATACCTTAACCCTAAATTTTAATTTCAAGCGTGATTGCAAATGTCTTTAATAAAATCAAAACAAATCAGTGCATAGTTGTTTACATAAACACAAACAGGGTGATTTTTTTATCGTATTTTATTATTTGTGAGTCAAACGGTGTCTTTTTTTATCCCTTTTTAGTAAATTCTAATATGAACTTTAAATGCAATTAACATCAGCAAAAGCGACTAGTTAATATAAATATAGGTACTGAAAGAATGGCGGCGAGTTAATGAGTGCTGACGGACCCTTTTTTAAAACGCCAGACTACGGACACCGGCCAGACGGACAAATAGAGATTTATTGCGAGCAATGTCGGTTAATTTTGAGTGCCCATTCTGTGTAAAAGCTCTATATTGGTAGCTTTAATTGCTTACATGGTGATGTTAAAATATAAAAAAAAATTGAAGCTAGCTTTGGGTATCATAACAATCTGTTTATATACATATGCATTAAAAGTAAAGTATTGAAATACATAAATTTATAAATACATTTATGAATTCCATGATAGATGCGTAAGTTTGTACGCTGTAACGGCTGGACGTATTTGAATGAAATTTAGAATGGAAATAACTTACATCCTGAATTTGTACATATATCACCTTTTACAGGACAAATAGGCGGACATAAAACAGTGTGATTAATATATAAAAAATATAAACCTAGAAAGTGACGAGTTAAAGTTTCCTTAAAAACTAAAGTTATCTCAGTGGTTATACACTTTTTATACACGGTATTTTACTTGTGCATGAGCTAAGTAAATAATTTGACGCCATATTAGATGTCAATACGCCTATGTTCAGCCTCCCAAAAACAAAATAGAATCGCAGAAAAAATTGGTTAACTTTTTATAACCAATCAACTCGTTCTAACAAAACGAAACGTACTGTAAAACGGGGCTATTTGGGAATCACGAGTCTATTTGGAATCAAGTAATTCTAAGCTTTTAGTTGATAATATTTTTTGTGATGGCAATGGTAGAACTGGAAAATTCACCTGACATCAAATTGTACAGTTCTATCATAGCCATGATGAAAAATATATTAACTAAAAGCTTATGCTTACTTTGTTCCAAATAGCCACAATGATTTCCAAATAGCCCCGTCTTACGGTAACAAGAAATACGCTACCAAGTTTCTAAGAACTAACTAGCTCCTTTGTAGGTAATATGACAGCTTTGTGAAAACTATCGATATTCCTATTATGACCCGAGTCACGAGGCGGACTGGCGACTGTCTGGACGCAGCCTCGTTAGCCCACGGCAAACAAATTTGATTACCTAACGAGTTGCAGTTAGACGCTTCTAACGTTTGGACCCTCTGTGTACAAAGCACGTGCCGCGCGAATTAAGACTTAACGCGGTTGTTTTAAAGTGAATTATGGAATGTAGAGGAGGTAGACAGTGGGTCCGAATTGTCTCTAGAAGTTATATTGATAATTGTGCAAAATATGTTCAAAGGCCGTATTGTTTTCTCAAAATCTGACAAGTTTCAGATGAAGAAAGCGACAGAGATATATGACTCTTATAGCTCTATTTTTTCACTGACTAAAACTTGTCAGAAAGCTGATATGTGTTTTAAATCACGCTCTCAAAAACGTAAACGTAAAGAGAAAAATCTATCTGTTAAGTTGTCATCCTCGGGAAAATTCGTTTTCACCCCGAACGACCCTCGGTCTTCCGGGTAATGAATATAATGTGCGTAAACTTTTTTTGCACATGAACAATTACACGACATAATATACTTGCATCGAAATAGTAAATTTACGATGTTGTTGTTCCCCAATAAACTCCACAACGGTCAATTACACATTCATTTCATAAGTAATTACGCACGTCGCAAATTTTACGCTCAATAATATAAAACGTGCCATTTTAAATAAAATAGCGTTAAAACAAAAGCTTAACGGCAAAATCCAGCCAAAAAAGTGTCAACGAACGTGCCTTAAATACTGATACAGACAGTTATCCACATTTCTCTCTGTTCCCCGCCGGAGCATAAAAAGACAAATTAACAGGAAGCAATATTATATGTTTTGTGATGGCACAATGACTCCATTGTCGACCACTTGTGCCTCATTAAGAAAAAAAAACAATTAAGCTGTGTGCACCTGAGCCTTTTCAAATTTGTCACAGAAAACATCTTCCTATGGTTCTCAATTATATGACTTTAAGGGTGGGAATTGCTTGTGGTTTGATTTTCAAGCTGCATATTTGACTTGGTCGATGCATCGTCGTACATACGTCAGGGCTCAGGACTCCAGGCTATTCCTTTATGAGCATTGTGAGGATTAATTAAGTCGTGCATGGCATTGTGTAAGAGAACGCCAAAGGTCTTCCGTGTATTTCTATTGTCTCTAGTCCCATATGGGTTTAATAATGTAATTATAGCCGCGCTTAGGAAAATATAATGTACGACCCGCCCTCGCCTCGGTTCGATTTAAGTGAGTTTTCCGTAACACCCGTAAATAAACCAGAATCCGTACACAATAAACCTTCCTCTTCAATCATTCTGTCTATTGCTAAAAACTAAATTAAAATCCAAAATACAATATCAAGATGGTAAACCCTGCCAACTCAAAAAAAAAGACGCAACGTATTTGTATGGAAAAAAATATGTCTTATTTTTGCAGACTTTGCTTACGTTCTAACTCTTACAATTGTAAAAAATAGAAATCTCTTGTTGCACAAAGTGACCACTTAAGAAGAGCTAATTCATCTTTATATTTTTTCCAAAAACATCAAACAATAACTAACTTTCCTATCATAATACGTAAAACAGTAATAATGACACTCATCACCATTTTTTTCCACCTGTTACGGCTTTGGAGAATTACATAAAAAATTAAAAATTTATTCAAAAATTGTATTACAATTTTGAATACTCTTCTTTTACATAAGTAGGACCAAGAATTAGATCGAATTAAAAAAATGCTATGTGTCAAAAATGAAACACCCCAGCCTCTCTGCTAGTAACTTCACCAGTTGTCTCATCCCCACGCATTTGTATGATAAACAACCTAATTCGTTACAAAGTTGCATCAAGAGAAATCCGAATGCATTAAACTCCGTTAATAAGTCCGCTGGAAGTGAAACTTATCGCGATCATCAAGAAAACATGTTAATTCGCTCGTTACCCAGAATACAAGTAATTTGCTGATCCGAGATGGGGACGGAGATTGCTGGTCAATTAAGGGAACTGGGTGTTGTCAATGTTAACGGGTTGGTAGCGTTGATGGAATTAATTTGGTGTTAAAATGTAGGAAGAAACTTAAAGGTAACAAACCTTTTTAACGTTAATACAGTTAAAAATTGTAATGTCGTAACAGGAATAAAGGCTGAGTACAGGGTAGTGATTCTCTAAACAACGACGGTTTAACGGACGCTGTTCAAGTAGTCCCGTCAGAGCGAACAAAATACATTTTAGCGCGTGCATTTTCAATTAAGCAGCCTTAGACGTTCGGCCCATCGACAGGGACCATGGTGTTAAATTGAAAATGCACGCGCTACAATGTATTTTGTTCGCATTGACGCAACTACTTACTTTCACCGCTTGGACATCACTCGTTCATTCATTCACCTTTGCTTCTTGAGAGAATCATACCCCTGTTAGGCGATGGGCTTGCAACCTGTCGCAAATACTCTGGTGAACATCTTAGCCTAATTGTGCAAAATGTGGTTACAGAATTATCAACAAGTTTTTAGAGTTGCATGTAATTCTGTAGCTCTGCCTACCCCACTCTGGGAATAAAGGCGTGAGTTTATGTGTTTATGTACAATTTGTCAAACAAGGGCTAAATTTGTCAAATATGCTTTACTTGTTGATTGTGAAACAGGTGGTAACTACAATAAATATATAATACATAATTACCCAGTAAGTAAGTAAATAAATAAAAACATTTAATAAACCCTGCCTGCCTTTTCCATGTCATAAGCCCGTTCCTAAAAAAAGGTCTTGACTGATAAATACATCCTTCAGTTTTTAAGGAACGGAACCCCAAAAAAAAACCTGATCTTAAGGTTAAAAATCACAGCACAGACGTATGAAACGTTGAACAAACGGCAGTTAGTAATGAAGAAGGCCGGAGACACTCGCCTTTAATTAAAACTCGGCTTCATTCACGCTGCGTTAATTTCATTGCTGCTCCACGTGTAGTAAGGCACAGTAGTGACACTTGGTATAAAAAAAGATTTTCTATACCTACTGTAAGTACAGCATGATCCAAAATTATTTAGTTTTTTTGTAATGTATCATTTTTAATATCACATGAATTATATTCTTGTTGTAGAAAAATAAATGGCAAGATTGTTTAGATTGATTTATTTTGGTTCATAGTGTGTGCCGACTGTATTTTTTTGCACAGTCATCTGCTTATCGAGACCGTTTTAAAAAGTTTAAACTCGGTTGTTTTACGATAATTACAGCAAATATCCTGTTGCCATAATATATTCCGACTAGTCATGAGCGGCTTGTAAGTTTCAAAAGTGAAACTTTCACTAAAATTTCTGCAATATTCTGAAAGTTTTAAAAGTTAAAGTCGTGTAAAGTAAATGAAATTGTTTCATTTCTGAAAATTACTATAGTTTTGACACGTAACGTAAGTACCAGAAGCTTGACATGAAATTTACTAGTAAAATAATAATTTCCATCTCAATAAGTAAGTTTCAGAAGTTGTAGATTTTGCAGTTAACCATAAAATGGCAATGTCATCGGGTTTACATTTCAAATTCAGCCTATTCCAATAACGGAATGTTTCTTAAAACTCAGTCGTAAGATTCGAGCCTAACAATTATACTATGTGAAGTTAAACTTAACATGTATAAAAATAAACCATTACATTGTGATGAATAGAAAAAGCGTGAGAGCGGACATTACAACAAATATTTTTCATAGTTGAGTTAGTTTTACCTTCACGTTAAAAAATATTTAAAAACTCGTTAAACCACTGTTCCGTCTCAAGTCTACGCCGCCATCTTCTTTACCAGATGACGGGTGCGCCCTTTACAAAGTAAACTTTACAATTAAATCCATCCCGGAAGAAACGAAATATGATTACAGAGCAGAGGTTATCTTCTTTTTAATTTTCGTTTGTTGAAAATATTTTCAAAATACAAAGATTTAAGAAATGATATAAGTTTAAAAGATCTTTTACAAAGGCGAGGGAACGCATTTATTTTCTTGAATATTACGTAAATTGAGTCAAAGTCACAAGTAAAATTTGTACATCCTGTACATCTGGCCCCTATACCACAAAACTTTACAAGCCTACAATTTAACAAATTTGTCAACTTTTTGTATGGAGTTCCGTACAAATTTGTCAAATTGTACGCTTGTAAAGCTTTGTGGGATAGGGGCCTGGTGTATTTAAATCTTTTAATGAAAATATGTCTTGTAACCGTAATCTTAGACAATCATTTTCTTTCCATCTGGTAAAAAGACTTATTTACATTCCTTATGTCGCCTCATTGGCCTTACTTTAGTGATTAAAATCGACACTCTAGAAAAATAAGTCCAAGGATATCAGACGACAATTTTTCGTTAAAAGTGTATTTTTACTAATGGACTAAAAACAGAAGCACATGGGGTTAGAACTAAAATATCCCTACAATTAGACGTTGACTTTTTTATCGTCATCGAATAGTAAATGTGAAGTAGATTTACCTAAAATAATGTATGGAAACGTGAGATGTTTATCCACGAAAAAGGCGAATCAGAAAGATGACATTGACGTGCGATTAAAATATTTATGATAGAGCTATTGTAGCATAAGCAACTTGGTTAAGTTAGTTTCTATGAGATTTTATCCATGTTTTTATTTATTGGTACTTAATCAAGCTAGTTAACCTATCATTTTGGATTTTGTGTTTAATAAAAATGTTGCGCGCGATAAAAATATTTTTACCTATTATAATCCCCCTGTATCAAACAAAACGTTAGATAGTTATCTGTGCACGTACTGTAAGGTAGGAACGGGCGGAAGCAAAAATTGCGAACATTTGTCAAAGTCCTCCCCGCGGAAATGGAGCATAAATAAAGGTCCAGTTAAAAAAATGCGCCGGGCCGCTACTATTGGTTGGAAATATTTTAACTTAGAAAGATATTGCTTGTCTTAATTCGTGTGCTTTTAAATAGTTTTTTTTATAAATTGCAAACTATTTATTAAATACCGATAAGAAACAAAATCCTTGAAACATCCTTTATTCCATTTTGAAAAAAAAAAGTCGTGACATAAGTACTTCAACACGCTTTAAATACCAAACTAAAGGGTGTTCTAAAATTTAAGATACCAAACATCATGAGAATTTAAATTACAATCCAATATTTCAAATATATCAAACATTCGAAATACGATACTGGCTGAATATCAATTTCAATTTAAAAATCGAACAGTAAGACAAGCACGTCACACAAGCATGTCATGTCTGTCAGGGCATTTGACTTGCGTGTTCCCTGTTCCCATGGGATGCGATGCCATGGTAGAGGCCATGATCTATTGCACATTTTACGAAATAACCCATAAATTGGACGAGAAAGTTATCCTTCCGCAGTTTAAGTAATAAATTGAGGGCTCGTTACATGAATTGGTTTAGTATGGGAGACGTTAGGTAGCCGTCGACGGTTTAATGTCAATGTTGAATGGTTTTGTTACGAAAAAAAACGGACGCTTGGTTGAAGTCAACACAATCTGTCTCAGTACTTAACTAGAGTCTATTGATTCTAATAATTAATGATAGAAGAACACAACGGATATTAACTCAAATCATATTTATTATTTTATTTATTTTATTTATTATATTATTAGGCACGGTACAAAAGTAAATATGTAACAATATTCCCGCAAAACTGTTTTTACAGTTTGTCTGCAGGCAGGAGTCTCTATTTAGCTAAATAAGTAACAAAATAAATAAGATTGGTTCTAAATATGATAGACACCTGAGTGACAATTGCTTATGAAAGCAGTTGTCATTCAAGTGTCTGTAGTAAATATTTTTTGAGCTCTTTCTTAAACTTAAATTTATTTGGTTCATGACGGATGTTCGCGGGTAGGCTATTTAGGAGGTAAGGCAGTCTTTTATTTAGCGTTCTGTCTCCAAAATAGTTGGAGACACGGGGAACCTCAAACTTACCCGCGGACACCGACCTAGTAGCA
Organism: Acleris laterana; assembly: GCA_963966035.1. Classification (NCBI taxonomy): domain Eukaryota; kingdom Metazoa; phylum Arthropoda; class Insecta; order Lepidoptera; family Tortricidae; genus Acleris; species Acleris laterana. The sequence goes on along the minus strand of OZ014447.1, from coordinate 3,427,154 downwards.
TGAGTATGCTCAATGGGTGTAGGGACATGCGCTAGAGTGCCATGGTTGTTAACTGCAAGAAGGTATTTATGTTTAGCTATTATGCGTTTAGTGTAACGTTCAGAAGCTGGAAATTAACTAGATATGTGTCAGAATTTGACGAATACAAACTTATAATCATAGTTTTATGAATTATGAACGTTTGTGGATGAGATTTATTTTAGACTAAATTATTTTGATTAGTAAAACATTCCCGTAAACAGTCCGAAACCAAAACATCCTTTCCAACTTCATGTAGACGGTACTTACTATACAGGGTGTTTTCTAATTACATGTTAATCATTATTGAAACTTAGGGTGGACATTACAAATACTTTGATTTAGTAGTATTTTATGGTATAAGTCGCTTCAGCTGTGTAGACAGACAGTACTGCCATGTTATTAAGAAATCACTTTTCAACTATAAACGATATACATACCCGGCGATTCTTGTCGATCGATAAAGCAAAGAAATACGAGCGTGTTTTAAGCTAACTTATTTGTATATTTTAATAATAATCTTTAATAACACAAAGTAAATATAAAAGAAAAATGTGAAGGCACTCTATACGAACAGCGCACGAACGGAAGCGAAAAATGGTGTAAATATACATGTAATTCATTTTTGAATACGTAAGTACGAAGGTGTAATTTCCTTGAGCAAGCCAAGAATAATGTTTGCGAAGGCTGGTTTAATACTTTATGGTGGTGAGAAGCAGTAGCAAGTGTACAGTCACCCAATAAAAATGTTGAGCATACTTAGAACCTTGTCATTGTGACTGCCATTGTTAATGACGTACTTCGTTCATTGAATACAAAACGGACACAATCCAAAATGAGTCGGTGTTGCATTTTAAAATTAGAAGCTGTTGGAATACGATTTTTAATGGAAGAGCAAATTAATAAAATTATTAAAAAATATACAGTCAAATTGAGAACCTCCTTTTATGAAGTCGGTTGAAGGTGTCAACTGTCCTCTCTATAAACATTTTTTGTACTTATTTTATGTTTAAAACGGGTCTTAACACAATAAGGCTTAAGATAATAAAAAAGGTCGAAAATTACCCGACACGTTTCCACTGAATTAAATAAGTCAAGTTGCGTTATTATATTTTTTTTGTAATTCGTATCGTGTGAACACCCTTTTTTATGTGAATGGCCTTTTTTTCCTTTTTAGTGTGATGTGTGCCTAACCAACAAACGTATTATAACGACATTATTAACCAAAAGCAGACTTGAGTCTGACTGACCTATGAAACTAAAATAAGTTTTTAAAGGTGGTTAAATATTTTTAATTACAATCCGCTAGTATACGTTTTTACTAAGACTACGTACAGGGTGAACTGGTTTCGCTTTCTTAATCAAACTGTTTGTTTTTCGTTAAACCTGTGACAAAACTAAATGGTAACCAAAATAAACCCACCAAAATATACCTAGTCACAACAATAACAAACTAACTTCATTCAACCGACACACAACTTTATTAATTCGGCGGCGTTACGTAACAAATGGACCTGATCCGGTGTCTTCCTGATTGATATACGGGACGTGTCCGACACGACTGGGCATCGTGTCGGACACGTCGGCACGCACGTGTGTAATTAATTCGGGCGGGATCGGTCAGCCGATAACATTTGGACAGTGGAAATGCAATGGGCAATGGATGAAAAATTTAAAAGTGCTTGAATATTTTTATATCTGTAGGAATAGCGTTCCTTATTAACAGGATAAAATTACAGATTTTTAGGTATCGTCTATCATTAATTAATAAATAATTCGTTTGAGCTCGAACAATTTGTCTCCTATACATAAGTATGGTTTAAATTCTTTGGTCCGATAATTTTTTTTTAAAAAAACTGCCGTTGTTATTCTGTTAAAACTGTCAATGTAATTCTAACCTCTCTCTGGGCTTATTATTATCGTTTGCGTTTGGATGTATCTTATATTTTACGACTGCTTACTCACACCGGAACTTTGATATTGTCTTCTTAAACGACGACCTCAGCTTTGGACTCAGGATTTGATATTGATTGTTAGCCTTTACGACGACCACTACACACGTAAACAGGACCGGAACTTGTATTTGCCTAAATTATTTTGTGTTGATTACCATGGATTCTACTGACTAGGTACAGAGAACCAGTTAAGACATGTTTTCTGCAGACATGTTCTCATAACGACGTGATATAATTGCATGTGGTCTTATTAATCTACAGGAACCCATAATAAAATAAATTTAATACATTATTACTTTTTGTCAAAGTATGTGCTTCATTAATAGGATCACTAGCTTTTTGTAAGTATTAAAATTTAGAAATAAAAATATTGCCTTGAAGTTGAAGATGAGGTTCTTGAACTTCAAGGCAATATTTGTTTTTTGTAAAAGCTAGTGGTAATTATGTTAATGCTGAGGACAAAAGGAAGGAAAGTAATCAGTCATACTAATTATAATAAATGTGAAAGTATGTTTATCCTTCTTTCACAGCAAAACAAAGCAACTGATTGATTTGATTTTTGGTATGATAGATAGAGTAGTATAATAGTTGAATTAAGTTAAATAAAAAATTTATGAGAGTAAAGCCTGCTAATTTGAATAGCAAGAAGTCCATTTTTGTTTAGTTTTCCCTTGTCAATAGGAGCATAATTGTGTCCTGCTATAATTGAAATGGTTTCATATTATTGCATTATACTTATAGCTGACCCAGCTTTACACCTGAATGAATTTTACCTACACCGAAACCTTCCTCATTAACCACTCCATCGATTGGTCGAAACCGTAAATCATATAACCGGTCGAGACTTGTATAATGCTTGTTTGTGATGTTTGGTTATTTTCAGTGTGATTCGGCAAGTCAGTATGAATTTCAAAGAGGACATAAGGCAGCATTGATAAAACCTGTAGTAAGAAGTGTAGGCTGCGCAGCCAATGTATAAGCAGTATCTTTAGCTGCAAAAGTAATGCCGAGCCAGTTCTTTCAAGTGCTTGCATCAAGTGGCTTTTCGACACCAACACTGTTTCAGCCTTCAAGCCCTTCATTCTCAACCTCATCAAGCAACAAGAAAATAGTTACACAGCACAGAATAATAACTCCATACCGGTAAAGTGGTCCCTTTTCCAGTCACATTTAACCTCATAGGTCCCAACGTACTACAAACAGCCAGTAATTACCACTAGCTTTTACAAAAAATAAATATTGCCTTGAAGTTCAAGATGAGGTTCTTCAACTTCAAGGCAATATTTGTTTTTTGTAAAAGCTAGTGGTAGTTATTTTAATGCTGAGGACAAAAGGAAGGAAAGTAATCAGTCATACTAATTATAATAAATGTGAAAGTATGTTAACCTTCTCTCACAGCAAAACAAAGCAACTGATTGATTAGATTTTTGGTATGATAGATAGAAGTAGTATAATAGTTGAATTAAGTTAAATAAAAAAATTATGAGAATAGTTGTTTTATTATTACAGATATACTTGTAATAGGTAACACTTAATTGCTGGTCCCAGAAGTTAGAAGAAATAATACAACTTAATGATTAATTAAGTAAAATTTGTTTACTTTATTCATATTTATAATTATTTATATCTGATATGGGACATTTCACCTCCACAACAAAATCTCCACCTCCACATACTCCATCAGGAGATGCCCCAAAGATTCCATTTATCAGCATGAAACCTGATTCATCAATTATTTTATTTAACTCCTTCTCTATTTTATCTAAATGGTTTCCCCTTTTCATGGCTTTGGTTTCATGATATTTGTAGCCACCTAATATTTCTTGCACAAGGCGCATCAGGCGTGCCACAGTGGGTCATCTCATATATGTTGGACCTTGCCTCATTGCATGCCACAATGGTCAATGGTCGTCGTTTAAGAAGGCAATATCAATGGTCCGGCGTGAGTAAGCAGTCGTAAAATATAAGATACATCCAAACGCAAACGATAATAATAAGCCCAGAGAGAGGTTAGAAGTACATTGACAGTTTTGACAGAATAACAACGGCATTTTTTTTTTAATTTTTTTATAGGACTACAGAGTTTAAGCCATACTTACGTATAGGAGACAAATTGTTCGAGTTCAAACGAATTATTTATTTATTAATGATAGACGTTCCCAAAAATTCTGTAATTTTTTCCTGTTAATAAGGAACGTTATTCCTACCGATATAAAAATATTCAAGCACTTTTAAATTTTTCATCCATTGCCCATTCGAATGTTTAAAATTTGTTTTAAATCTAAATGTAAAACGTACATATCTACATAGCTCATACTTATTCCAAAATGCAATGGTGTATAAATAAACCATTAATTTATTATGTAGTTGTCGTAGTAAAATAACCATATGCTTTTTTTACGTTATCGCAGTTTTGTTGGCTAATCGTGTTTCTTGACGTGACATTTTTTTTCTTGTGTCTTTGATGTTTTCTATGTATTTAAGTAAGTATGTATTTCTTAATACAATTATTTTTACACTTGTCTAGTGCTCATATAATAAACTGAGCTTAGCTCGCGACTAAGTTAATTGGTATTCGATAAGTGATAATTTACTTGAGGGTAAGCTTACTTGTGCTATGAAAAAACACAAATTATCTGTACAAATGTCACATAAACCCTATATTTTAAGCTACTTATTCGCTTGTTATTCAACAAATAAAATACAGAGATCCGTTCAAGATCACAAAGTCACAATAAAACAAAACACAGATGTTAACAACACTCGTTTCCCCAACACCCTCTATAACAAGTAATCGCCAAATTATCGAACAGAAAATATAGAACGTTACGACTTATCGTAAAACGAGAGCATCTTGTATCCATGCCTACTTATGTCTGAATGTTATTGCTGGCATAACGACAGCCAGTTAGCATAACGCATAACGGTTATGGTTATGGAGGCGTTATTTGAGATATCGTTATCATTAGAGTTTGTACGAAATTAAGAGTGACCCTTTGTAGTCTAATTAAAAGATCAGAATGGTTACAGGGTTATTAAAACAAGAAATATATTCATCCTTTTTAATAATAATATTCGACAATGTGGTAAACTTAGTTAAAAGCCTACATAGAAAGCAGTTTCAGTGTACATTTTTCAAGTAAACATATTTAATGTAAATGTGTTGACTTTCGCATTAAAATGGATCAACGAAATGAATGGTTAAAATAAATAAATGAGTATGACGTCAAATTAAAAAGTTGCTTTTGAACAATGAAATTGATTTATTTTTACCCGTTTCATCTCCGTAAGAGACTCAATACTTATTTTAAATTAAACAAAGGTTAGCACAGAGCTCCAAATACAATACGATCTTAAGATAAAGTGAGTCCCAGAAGCGAGCTTGTGATCTTATCATCATTGTACTTCCAGACCTAATTACTGTAGGAACTAAAAGAAAGCTTCTGGAAGAATGGTATCAGATTCCGATACGGTTTAGTAATACTTGGAAAAGGCCCGATACTTTAATGAAATTAAAACTTTCAGTGCTCTATCTAACAAAGCCAGTCTTGGTGGTCACGACTCTCACGAGCCTCACTGAGGGTCCCTCGACCATAACGGAAGATTCAGATTCCGATTTATTCCATAACAATTGAAAAATGTACGTCGAGTACAATAAATACACTATAACCATTATTATATTCAACAGAATTAAACAAAAAAATGATCAAATTCAAAATAATAAATCTATTAACAACCAATAAGAAGAAATTGACAAAATGATGACCGCAATTTCTGGTGCACTTGGTGTTCCATAGTCTCTGTCAACCCCATTAGGAGACAGGCGTAAAGGTATAATGTAATTTTATATGATAATACTAACTGCCCGCCAGCGGCTTCGCCCCGCTGCAAATCTCCCGTTCCCGTGGGATTTTCTATTTTTTTCTTACATATAAACCTTATCCTGACAATAACGAATACAACAAAAAATAAATCAGACAAATCGGTTAAGCCGTAGCGTTCTTGAGTTATAAAATTACAACGAAAAGTGGCATAAATTTTTACATATATAGATATATTCAACCGTTAATCTAGATGAGAAATAAGTAAGTAAGTATGACGTAAGCTTCTGAAACTTGCGTCTTATACTGGTCAAAGTACAGTCTTCGAAAACCTCTGGTATAACCAGCAAAACAATGATTCAAAACAAAACTAACACACATATCTATATAGCCCTCTGTTATTTTAACATAATTGTGTATGTTAAATATTAAAAAAAAACGCACACATTCAACAAAATTTCATAACTCATAAGGCAAAGTAACAATACGCAAAAATAATAACTGCCGGGTGCTAGTCTTTTTTTTAAATTTAAATGTAGTTTTCCTTTTCCCAAAATCCAGGCGTTGATTCCTAAGAACAGATCATCCTAACTCTCATAGTTTCCGAAATCCCCATACTGACTCATTTGCATTACTCACCCTGTATACACGGATGCAAACGTAAGGCCGTTCCAATCAGTTAATAATTTATCTACTAACGACCTCTATCTCTCTATCAGGCTTAACTCCTTTGATATCCCAAAAACAAACAAAAGCTCCAATCAACAAAACGCAATCCTAACGCCTTTGTGTCGTAATTTGAAAATCGAACATTTTTAGAACGTCTAAACAAACTGTATCTATTGCAACGGCTTGGATTTCTTATCGGAAAAGTCAAAGGGTGTTATTCTCTCTATTCTCTTGTTTAGTCTACTGAAGATAGGAAATGCTATATATTGTTTGCTTTGTCGTTTTAATAAATCTTACGTATGTAGGCAATGTTACCTCTTTCAGCTACCTGACGATCAAATATAGCATAATATCAGTACCTTGGCAGAACTGCAATTAAATCAGCATCTAAAAACCAAGATCGTAAGTATCTAACGGACGGGCGCAGCGCACCAATATCAAAGACACACACAAATACCTAGTTTGCACATGTTAACAGGTCAAGTAAGGCTTGTCGTCGATATATGACCAAACAGAATAACCCCCCAAGTCCTTGAGATGCTATTACTAATGTTCAACCGTTGTTTCCGCCCCAACGAACTTTTAGCGCGAAGTTTAAAAATAGAAGGCAAGTTCCACAATTAAATCGAGGATCCGTTGTTTCGTGATCTTCGATTCGAGATCGGAAAGGAGTTTGTTAATCTTTTTGTAATTAGAGAAATGTAAAAAGTTGTAGTAGAGGTTTTTTTAGGATTGTTTATGAAGAAATATTTACCGGGATTATAATTTTCCGATAAAAAAGGTACTTAAACAAGAAATGTACAGACCATAATATAGATATCAGTAAGTTATAGTACTTACAAAGTAAACTAAATGATTTAACTGCTCATTTATTAAATTTAAATGTACATTTTTGATCCCTATGGATTTTATTGCGCATTTTTTATATCCATTAAAATACTTTAATAGTTTGACAATGCACTTTTTTCAACCACTCAAAAGGTTTTAATATGTCGTAAACTATAAAAACCACATTATTTTGCTGTTAAAAACACAACCAAGTTCCATAGCTCATAAACATTACGGTTTAAAATAGCACAAACATTAATTTGAGAACTGGTAAAAGCATTTTTGCAGAAGCGAGCCCTGGGCCACGTTATTGTCGCTGGCAGTTTCAACATCTTTTTATATTGTGAGCCTTATTTCAATTACATTTTAGTTGATTTCTTCTCAAGTAGTAAGAAGTGATGGTAAGTTTATGTTGGTTTTATAGACGTCTGAGTGCGACTGAGTCTTACTGGCCAGCTTTATGTCTAGGTGCTGCTTAACGCGTCCCCAGTAAAATGTTTCCCTAGTAGATTTCTGGCGACATTATTAAGAAAATGACATTGTTTCACGTTTTTATACGAACTTTGAAGTTAACTATATAAAGAACAAGCTCTTGCAAGTTCGACCGAGTAGTTTTTCGCTATTTATTTGGGATTTTGGGTAACTTATGTCCATTTTCGTGTTAGAAACTGTCCACTACTAATTTAATTTCATATCGATTGACGAAAATTTTAAACACTATTTTATCGCGTCATTATTTATTATGTAGACCCATACAATAAAGGCTTACCAAGACCGAGAACGACAACTAACCACGAGAAGACAACCTAAATTTAACAGTTTTCTTACACTCTATATCGTCACGACATAAAAAAGTTTACTTGCCATTGATTGCCATAAATTCCCCGCCTCCGCAGAGATTCTATCTGAGATAATGGTCACCAACTTACCTGTAAATAAAAAAATACAGTAAAATGAGGATTTCTAAGTATTAACATTGTGTGGTTTTGTATGTTATAACTAAAGCGTGCCCTCGCTTCGCTTCAGTTTATTTGAGTTCTCTGTAACAACCGTATATAAAACATAATTCATTATACATAAAATATCTTCTTGAATCACTCTCATCTTTTTTTTTAAACCGCATCAAAATCCGTTGTGTACTGTGTGTTAAAGATCTAAGCATACATAGGGACAGACAGACAGCAGGAAGCGACTTTGTTTTATACTATGTAGTGAAAACGCGTAAGAATCTAGTAGAGTCGATTATTTATATTAAGTGTTTTAAATAACAATTAAATTAATTGTAATAAGGTCCTTAAGGGATGTTACAGGATGATCTATTGACGTGTATATTAATTAAACCTGGCAAATCCTCAGGGTAATTAATTCTATGTTAATTTAATACCATCGATCAATTGATAGAAATAATTAGTCTTAATCTTGCATTCTCCATGACTTAAAAAAACACCTAACTAGCAGGGTGCTGCCTTTCTAAATAAGAAGGATGCACGCATGTGCAATTTGATAGTCAAGTGAATTTTAACCCTCCATCTTAGGAAATAATAAGGTCACTCATAGATACGCGGCTCTATGAAATATACGCCCTTTTTTCCAGAACAGCAGTATGTATGTCTACAGGCCTAATAGCCTCCTTAGTACCATAAAAAAAAATTGAATGAGAATAAACCCCCATCTCACACTTCCTGAAGCAGTTCCATGAGAATACTGAGGGGTCCGATCATGTTTTCAATTCATTAGACTCGTGTCGAGTAAAAATTTCCCCATGGTAAACTTTCAGTGCTTTTCGGGCAAAACTCAATACAAAATGGACTCCGAACACAGTTTTTGGCAACAAACGTGCTAATTGGGTCAGCGAGCCGAGGGTTTTCATTTAATTACCGAAAAGATTAAATTTTCCATGTCACAGAGTAACGGTTTTCATATGCAAATTGTTGCGGTGCTGTGACATACGGGACAGTAGGTTAGGAAACTAATTTAGATAATAACTTAGGTCAACTAAGATTTTAACATTATTATACGTTCTCGGTTTGAAAGAACTCGTCACTATTATCTTATCTTTACCCGCCGTCTGTCCCTCTATAATGTACGCTTAGATCTATCAAACTACTCAACGGATTTTAATGCGGTTTACATCGTCACGTTACAAGGTTTTTGTGTATAATATTGGTCTATGTACGGGTGTTACAGAAAACTCACATAAACTGAGGCAAAGCGAGGTCGAGTCGCTAGTATATAGTATTTAAGAAGAAACTGATTGGCTGATAGATCAACGCAGAGCCAAAACCGCTTGAGGGACTTGAAATTTATAGGGAATATTCCTTGGTAGGTGTACTAAGAAGGGATTTTTGGAAAATCATCCCCTTATGTTTTAATAGGGGTAGTAGCGGAAAACTAATTCTACGCGTACGAAGTCGCAGGCGTCCTTTATTACTCGATATAAGGGCGGTTTTTGTCTATATATTAGGATTATTTATCACAAGGTTGAATTTCACTTAACAACTACTTATATCGTTTGTCTGATTTTTTTTTAAGTTAACTTTTTTTCAACTGAAGTTGTAATTTTCCTGGATAGTTAAAAAGGATTAGAAAAAAGATGTTTATTCGGTAACAAGGCCGCACGGGAACTTTTACACGTCAAAAAATCTACCAATCTACCAGTTATAAACCAAACTTAACCTAACCTACAATAACACGTTCTCCAGGTTTATCCCTCAGAAAATAACTATTATCTCACTTATGAATTTTTGAACTGCATATAGGACAAAACTTTGGACTTATGATAGTATACCAGCCTACCATTAAAAAAAAAATTAAATTACAAATCAAGACATGAAGATGGAATCTTATTGAATAGATAGAAACCCTCGACATAATAGTAAGCTTTATTGTCAGAGCTGATGTAGCTCAAATTCCATTAAAACTATAGTATTATTTTAAACCGGGTTCAAATCGGTCTATCCATTTCGGAGATTCTTTTTTTATTGCTTTTTTTTGTCTGTGTATTTTTAATGATTGTTATTGATAAACAAATACACACCCCTCTTTTTGCATGGGAGGTTAAAAATAATCCTTCGTTTACTACACGCTATAACAATGTGTCACACAGACCGTAATATTTATTTAGTCTCCATATCAATCCCACACCGACACCAAGCTGCATTTAAATATTACTATATCGAGTGCCAGCAACTAGATTTTGTATGAAATTTAAACACCTATTCGTGTCATGGGCCGTGAATCCATTAGAATATTCACTACCGACATTTCTAATTTCCATACAAAATGGGCTCCTTTTGGAGCTTAGAGTCATGTTGCGTTGTAACTTCCAACGTTGTATATAAATTAATAATTATTCCTTTTGAATAAACTTTGATATCAAAGATGCGTTTGATGTGAAAATTAATATTTATATCTGGCTATGACATGCGCTTTGAATTAGCGAATTGGTTTAACCGTATGGTACTTATGAGAAACAAAAGAGTTTACGATAAAATTTGGCGTTATAAAACTAAGTTAAAAAAAAACGTTTAACTGTAATTAGGAGATAGATTGTAAATCTATTTTTTGATTATGAGGCATAATACTATTGTTTTTTTTGTAACACGGAAACAAGTATAAATCGTAGAATTAATTTCTACTGGCATTTTCTACCAGTCGACCAAGCAAACGTTCAGAAATTTACACAGAGGGTGCACAGAAAAAAGACAGCTTTTTTTTAAAGTACTTATTTAAGGTAAATAAATATGTAATTAAGTACCTATATTATTACACGTTTTGGAAATAAAGCCTAAATAAGGTAATTTAAAAAATAAATTTGCAGTATTTTGATCTTTTTTGTCGCTTCCATAAAACTTTTAGGGTTCACAAAAAAGTAGTTCAAAACTCTTTTGAAAAAACGCATTGAAAAATCTAGGACAAAAACTTTTGACAAACAAGGTAAAGCTCTCAAAGCGTGTTAAAATAGAAACAAGCTGCAAACTCTCTGTAACCCATTTACGTAGTTCAGAAACAATCGCGGACTCAAGTGGCCGAGGTTAATGCAGTGCCGGAGGACAGTCAACACGACTGTACTTCCTAGATGGGCTCTATTCTAGTCGGTAAACCCATATTGCTTTTGATATGTTTTCGTTAGGCATTATACGTTCGATCCTATCGACCGAAGCCCTGCTGCCTAGTTGAGAATGCACACGGTTAAATGTGTTTTGTGAGCACTGACGGAACTATTTAAACTCGCCGGTGTAGCGCGTTCACTCGTTCACTCGTTCGACCGAGCGAAGTCGATGGATGCAGGCCGCATTGGATCGCATCGTTCTCGATGTGAACCAAAAGTTGGAGGCCGAGGTTCAGGAGTGGACGACTACGGGCTGAAATGATGATGATGAGATAACCACCCCCCCTCCAAATAAAGGAGACCCCTGCATTCCTGCACCCTAATTGATTTTCATAAAACCTCGCTAAGGAAATCCTGATGTAACTTGCTTTATTGCTTGCTTTTTTTGTCCCCGCTGTTTAGTAGTTTTAAATCCATGTCTAAAAATTAACCACGTTCACCGACTTTTCACAAAAAAAAGAAAAAAAGGTAAAATAAAAATAAGTATTGGCCCTATTAGTTTAATTATAAGTTGGTATTAAATATTTTGATTCAAGCGTCGCCACGTCGGGGACCGCTAAGTAGCTGAGGTATTTTATATTATTTAGTTTACTTAGCGGTACCCCGAACGTCGGGGGTTAAAAACAAGGTTGCTTCTAACAGATTGTAATTGTTGTTAATATGCGTGTTGATTCCATACGACCTGACAAAACGTGATATTAAATGACTTGTTGAATCACTAAAGGAGTTGTTGTTATAGTTGTGTCAGCTTTGATATAAATAATATCGTAATTATTTAATTTGCTTCTTTGTCAACTCGAAGAATCTCTCTTGGTTGATTTTTTTAGCGTTCTTTGGCATTCGCGTAAAAACACGAACTTACGCCGCAAAAACTTCAGGCATATGAAAGACGCAAACAAATTATTCCCCCTACTCGATCAGAACTGAACTTAGTGGAAACGAGAAACTCTCCTAAATAAAAATCGAAAACCACTATTAGAAGTGTCAACGTTTCGCGTAAAGTGCACTCAGTGTCCGGAATGAAACTTTATCTACCTTTTCATTTGTTTTTCACCGTACTGTTGCACTGTATATTTGATTTAGTATTTTGAGCTGCAGTTTTTTCGTCGTTTTGACGTTATTTTAACAGTTCCTTACAATGTTAGGCCCTTAGTATTGGTGCTTTATATGGCAAAAACATATCCATTTTTCGAGCTTTGTCACCTTTCCAATTTGTTTCAGGTGAATTAAAACTATTTTATCACTCACACCAAAGCCTGCCGCTAACTCTGACGTAGTTTGCGATGGATCCGCTCCCACAATCACTTAAAATTTTTCGTTATTAACTTGGGTCTCCGGCCGTCCACGAGGCTGGTTTTGTAGTTCAAAATTTCCAGAACGAAAACGTTGGAACCAAAAACGTCGTGTTTTGTTTTACAGTAGCTCCCTCATACACGTGATTAATCCTTCAAGCTGTTTCTGCAGCACTGGTGCCACGGTGGAACTCGCATTCGTAAATAACGCGATATTTAAAGTTCTCCATATTGTGAAGAATATCAACAAAAAAAAAAGCGATAACAAATGAATCGCTAAATTCGAAGCACAAATGAGCAGGATGCATATATGTGTAGGCAATAAATATATTATCGAAACAATATTATTTCATGCCAACTTTACACACAACACAATTTAAAATTCTCTTATTTGAAGTACATTAACATTCATCGTTACATTACCCCGAGTCCCATAATGACATGCAATTTCAATAAATATTAAATTACGTCAAAGCTGCAAATTAACACAATTATCAAGGGTTTATCTTAATTAACATCCACAAATGTTATTGTCTTCTGAATGGTCAATAAATTTACATATTGATGGGATTTAGTGACTTCACTATAATAAGTACAGTTCAGAGTTAGAATTTGATTAATTTGTAGTTTGTAACAATTTAAGCAGTGAGGAGAATTTGGTTTCTAGTACCCTCGTAATTTTAATAAGATGGTTACAACTTATGGCGCGTTTACGTAAGCACGGTAACCGAATGTGTAATTTGTTATGAAAACATCTGACAAGAGCATGTTGGACCATGCTTAGTGTAGGGTTTCGACATCGTTACCAGAAATATAAAATAGTGCACCAGCAAACTAGCGTATCTCCATGGCATTTACGTCTTACGTAAAAAATAAGCTTAAAAAAATTACAAAACATATACAGTCAATATCACCAATATGTATTCACCACAAAAGTCTTAATAATATGTACACAGACCTTATTACAATGGAAATAAGGTCTATGTGTACATATTTTTGCAATTTGTGCGGATATTTATTTTTAACCTTGACGGTACAAACTTGCTACCTGTAAAAAAAACAACCGCCTTCAAATCGGTCCTTCTGTTAGAGAGTTACAAACAGAGACACAAATACATTTGTCTATCTTTTTGCTTCGAGGTTTAAAAAAATGCAGCGTCTTAAGAAAATTCGAAAACATTTACGGCATTTCGGCAAAGCATCAAAGAAGAGTTTTATTTACGAACCTATATTGTACTTACTACCTCTTGCCCGTAACTCTATACGCGTAAAAATCTTTTATCGCGAGTAGAAAGTACTGGAGGTTCTCAGGGATTAAGCTATCTCCACGTTAAATTTCATCTAAATCGGTTCAGTAGTTTAGCTGTGAAAGCGTCAAACAAACCTTTCACATATATAATATTAAATATGGATGGATAATTTTATTGAAACACCTACTCAACAAATAACCTTTTAATGTATTGTCACAACAAAATTGTTATTGTCGTCCTTAATTTGATTTACAATTATCGCAAAAGTAGCTTTCGCGGAACGAAATGGCGTCTGTCTCGTTGTCATTTTGTTCCGTCATAACTCATACCATGTAAAGGACCACCGGCCGCGGATACTAAAATAAGTGATTTATGCAGCAATTGTATTAATTTTAACTTTATAATGGTAATAAATAAATAATAAGTCAAGTTGTGTAAAGATGATTAAAATGTTTTTTCTAATCGCGTATGATATCGTTAACGGTATCAGAATACCACATATAGCGTAACCGAAGCGTGAAAACAATTGTATAATGAGTGTTGACATGGTAATAACAGTTCTATAATAATTATAATAACACTGTTATTACCATGGTTCCGCGCATGAATAAGCTTGTAGAAAAATGTATGTATGCAACGATACATAAATAACTATTGCGATACTGTATTATGACATGACTTTGATGATTTCAAATAGTATTTTTGATTTTCATAATCAATTATTATTACATGTGTGGTGTGGACTATGTTGTGTTGTTACAAACCTGCTTTCTGTGATCTTTGTCAAGGGTTCAAAATGTTTGGATCCAGTAAGGGGCAATCTTTATAAATGTAAAGATTACATACTTACATAAATTACGTGGTACTCACGCTTTCATTCTCAGAGTGGGGTAGGCAGAGCTACAGAATTACCAACAACTCTAAAAACTTGTTGATAATTATGTAACCACACTTTGCATAATTAGGCTAAGGTGTCAACCAGTGTCTTAGTGACGTTGCAAGCCCAGTGCCTAAACAGTACAAGCCTTTATTCCCTTAGTCGCCTCTTACAACATCCATAGGAAGTCCTGGGTAGTGATTCTGTACACATTGTAGCGCGTGCATTTTCAATTAAGCAGCCTTATACGTTTGACCCATCGTGCTGCTAAATTGAAAATGCACTCGCTACAATGTGTTTTGTTCGTACTGACGGGACTACTTAATCTCGCCGCTTAGATATCACTCGACAGTCCGCACGACCGGCGTTGTTTACAGAATCACTACCCAGGAGTGGTTCTATTCTAACCGGGCAACCACACGACACAGAACTTTCGAGCAAAACTAAAAGATATACTGGGTCTTTGTTTTTCTTAAAACGACATTCCTCTAGAAATCACAAAATGTTTGTAATAAGTTTAAGATCCATTCATACGTGTTCATGTCTGACCAATTAATTAATTGAATACCAATATCCCTATTACACTTCATTATTTAACATACTTAATACGAATTGATTTAGATGCATCTGCTTCATTCTTTAGGAAGTAACAAATATTTCTGCCACGAAAATAAACTTGTATAATCCCCAAGGGACCCTTTTCCTCCACTATATCACTTATGGATTGTACTTGGCACTTTGCTTCCGATAATGCATAAATAACAGCCATATTTTTACCACTTAAAAATATGTTAGCGCTCATCCTGATCCTTTGAAGCCGACATCATAACAAAACAAACCCAAACGAGTGTAAAACAACCAAAAAGGAAAGACCTTTCAACACACCCGTTAATTCCCTTTAAGAGATACAAAATCAAATAGAAAAGAGGGACGGGGTGGTTCAATGCATACTGGGAATGCATGTTGCCATAAATACTCTGCGAGATGCATTGACAAATTTAGTTTTGCTCTTGAATCTTTAGCACCTGATCGTATTTGTTAATGTTTTAGGTTCAAATTTGAATGGATTAAAACTTTTGGCTGGTATTTTTCGTATATGTTTTTCAGTAGCTTTTAAATAGACGTTGAAAGAAGTCGACAGCGTCTATCGAGATGTCCTAATAGGCGTATACGCCGGGAATAATTTACAAATTGCGTCGTTGTTTGAACCAGTCCTGTTTGGATCTGTTGGGGTTATTTTTGGTATCTCATTATTCAATCAGTCGTGAGCTGTGGTGGGTAAGATGGAAAGTGTCGAATGCTTTTTAATGATTTCATTATGGTCTGTTGCCGTTTGTATTCCTTTGTCACATGAAGGGAAATTGTGGGTTTGGTGAACTAAATAGGTTAAGTTTCGTCTCATTTAACGTTTGAAATGTTTTTCTCTTGGTTTCAATTTAGTTTAAAATTTACAAAACTGTTGAATATTCTTCAGCAGACATGTCCTTTTATGTTAGTTTTCGCTACCGTAAGTGTCTTTCGCTTTTTTAATGGTGAAAATTAAACAAGCAAAGACAATTAATACATCTAAACTATAACCTCACACTATACAATTATTAACCTTGCTCTTTTAAAACTGTTCTAACAGACTCTAAATTAATTTTTAATCTTCTACAACCATTTCAGATAAGCAAACCAGAGCAGCTCCAACGTAAGACCCCACAGGAAAGTGGTTCACTATCCGCGGATAAATATACACGCCTCTTGTGGGGACACACTCGACGATGCTTTGTACTACAAAGTACTGAGGCAGCGGTGCAAATGAGAAGCAGAAGCGATTTTTACAACCACAAGGACAGCATATTCTTCAATACTTTAGAACACAGCCATCGAGTACAGAGGCCACCAAATGGTACAGAGGTTTTATCTCGCGACAGCGCGAGGGATATGCTTATAGTTGTAATGCGTATATACACACACACACACACCAGTAACCTCTCCGGCGACGCTAAAGGCTCAGTTTCATTGATAAAGAGAAAGACAAAGATAAAGAGACACTTATTCGCAACAATACAAAATTACATTACATAGATACAATAAGAACAAGACAGAAATTGTTGCGAAACGGTCCCAACTCAGCATTCGTTTGCTTTAAAGGTAATGCAATCCACTGACGAGTTTTGTTAACATTCTTGACCCGGGAGCTATTGCAGCAATGCAATGTACCACTTAAAACTTGCGAGATATCGACCAATGAAACTGAGCCTGTGACGACAGCTTATGCACTCAGAGACAACGTGCACATGCATCTACAGACAAGTATGGCTCCCGATTTCCTGAGATAAAATGACCTTGACATTGCAAATCTCTCCCACTCAGTTATTTTTTTTATGCCGTAGGGAAGGCAAATGAGCGCACAGGCACTGATGGGAAGTGGGATCTGTATCATACAATAGAATAGAAGATTCCAATCTTCAGACTGAAATCTTAAGACCGCAAATTCGTTGCCAACCCTGAGGGCTAAAATGAAATGCTATGCTAATTATTTCACCGGTTATCCTATCCCCAAACCGGATCACAACAATGCAAACACTGCTGCTTGGCGGTAGCGTTCTGGACGGACCCTGCACAAGGTTCTACCACCACTGAACAGGTACAAAACATGGCGAATATTGCCTTGAAATCTGTATTTTATTCAAATTGGTTTCACCGATGACTTGCACCATGTCTAAAGAATTTTGATGCGAAAGATCGTGTTGTTACCTAGAGTATAGAGGAATTTGGAAATTATATTCTTATCATACTAGGGTTATACGTTAATAATAATATTATAAAATTTTATATTATTGTTATTAACGACACAAAAAATAACTAACAGAAGAAAGAAAGAAAAAAAAAAGTATCAATTTTTAAACACTTAACAATCCTTGATGTCTAAAGCTTACTATAGGGTTGAAGACTACCTAACAGACAAAATGATTTCCCTAAAATAAATACCTAAATAGCTTTATAATAACTTACTTCGTCATAGAAATATGTAAACATTGTATTTTCTTCCAGTTTCGGTAGGAGAACGTATCTAAACTTTATTTAATTTTGCATTCATTGTTTTATATAATGCTAGATAAAGGGCCTGTTTCACAATCGACAAGTAAATGTATCTGTCACATAAAGTTGTCTCTCTCCTTCTCTATTTTCAAGTGTACGACAAAGAAAGGGCTAAACTTATCCGTCAAATATCCTTTACTTGTCGATTGTGAAACAGGCGGTAAGTATTACAATCTTGAAATAAATACCAAGTAATCAAGTAATTACCATAGCAGTATTTCTTCTCAGTAGTGTTCGTCTTCGGAAGCGCTGGTTTTGTGAATTAACATCTTTTAAATCCATATCATAACATCCCTATCAATAACGTCCGGAAACGATAAGCAAATGGCCTATATTAAGAAACCTGTATCTGTGGTTGTACTTTAATGTTAACATTAAAGTATTGCATGTCATTAAAGTATCGGTTATCGATGTGGATGTATATCAACGTTCACATTAAAGTATCGAAGGCCAGTAATATTATGATACAGATACAATAATATACAGGGGAACCACAGACATTGGTTTCTCACATATTGTAGAAAACTTATGATATGCATGTAGACAAGGATATGACTGTATCTTCCTCAACTTTTTAGTTTATGTTTGTTAAATAGTAGGCTATAGCTGTCTTATCCATAACTAATTAAGGAAACTATAGGTTTGTTTACTCATATTTTGTGTAACATTAAATGTATACAACCGTTTGTTTCTTAATAAACAATAAATAAATAAATAAATAAAATATGCGACTGTACACATAATTAGGCATTCTTCAACAGTCATATAAACTAGTTACTATTAATATGTAGGTATATATTATATACTAATATAATTAGGCGTGTAGCGGCTTGCATTACTAAGTTGTACCTACTCTAGTCTCTAAAACCAATGTTTTAAATAATTACTGATAACAGCGGGCCTAGTAAATGGCTGCGTCTATATCGCGTGTCAAATGTGTATATAAAGCATCCGTCACTCTCGTACTTATTTACGTGTCAGAAGGTGACGGATGCCTTATCCAAAGTTTTTCACGCGATAAACGCAGCCATGATATTAGGACCCCTGATCAATGTATTTCAACCAATAAAAAAAAAACTTCTAAAATAACTAACTAATTTTAAAATAACTTCTCCAATAAGATTATGAACGCAATGAAAACTTCTTAAGACGAAAACCAACAAAAAGTCCGTTTGGAAGTTAACCCGACTGCAGCAAACCGTAAAATTATCTATTACCGGTTCTCATTGGATAACTTCTTCATACAAATTCCGCTTAAATTATCAAAAAGGTCATATCGGTCGCAGAAATTGTATTTAATTATGCAACCTTACGTATGAACTTAGAGGATTCAATTTAGTTCAACTATTAATTTGAATATATACCTTTTGATATTAAAAAGGGTAGAAATAAGAGCCTAAGGTAGCTCTGAACGCAAGTTTGCAGAAAGTTTAAGCGAATTAAGACTTGGGTTAAAACGGTCCTTTGGTAATTAAGGATCGGTTTTCATTGAAGCGAGGTGAAAGTTTTTGTTATAATTGTTATAATTACTTGTGTTCAGTGGAATCCGTTTTCTTTTGAAATAACCTGAAAAGTAGAGTAAGCTTATTTTGCTGTGATCTAAGATAAGGATTACAAAGTGTTATAACAGGTTAGTGCTGGCGGCCTAGAACCATATTGATATTCCACATTCCTTTCAATTGCAAAATATCAAAATCAAGTAGAAACATTTTCGAACCACATTTTTTTGTCTGTCTTGGCAAATGTTAACATTATCCCTTTCTTATATTTAAGAAGGTACCTAACGTTTAGTAAACTTCTTTTACCGTAGTTTTTTTTTAGTAATGCATGTTTTTTATCACATGAAAATAGCATAAGTCCATCCCAAAAAAAATGTCCGGTTCCGGATATTCCCTGTAGTTTGTATTAACAAAGTAATAATATAATATAAATAACATTCGCACTGTTTTTTTTAATATAAGTTAAGATACAGACGTTTTTTTAAGTAAGTACCGTAAAACGGGTTGAGTAGGGACACAAACTAAAATGAAGCATATGTTACCAACTATTAGACTTAAATTAGTTCCAATAGACGTAACGTTATTGTCAATTAAATACTTGTTCTTATTTGTAACAAGTTATGACTTATTTTAGTCCCTATCCATACTCACCCCGTTTTACGGTATTAAACGGTTACGGTTACGGGTGGTAGGACCTTGTGCAGGGTCCGTCCGGATCGCTACCACCGTCTTATCCATTAACCTACCGCCAAACAGCAGTGTTCGCATTGTTGTGTTCCGGTTTGGGGATAAGACAGCCGGTGAAATGACTAGCATAGAGGCATTCCATCTTAGCCTCAGGGTCGGCAACGCATTTGCAGTCTTAGGATTGCATTGCAGTCTTGTGATTGCGAATGTCTATGGGTCACAGTTTCCACTTACCATCAGGTGGCCTGTGTGCTCGTTTGTCTACTCGATGCCATAAAAAAAAAAAAAAAACAAAAAACTTACACAATATCACAAGCCTCTACGAACTTACTAGATTAAATAGCAATATCCAAGTTATTTTATTATTCAAACCCCAATAACACAAAAGCAGACATACCGTCACTGTCACGATACTAATTCCATTTCGATTTAATAATAAATACGGTGTCAAATCGTCCGTCTGTCTGTCAGCTAGACGCGGAATTGCTTTCTCTTGAGAACAATGCGAACTTGCTCGTCATAATCTACAAAATGTTGAGTGTACACACTGCGTTGGGGACAAGACAGCAAATCGCTGCTTACTCGTAAATACAAAAGCGCCACAAAACACAAACAGATATAGTTTGATTTTAAACTTAAAGTATATAGCATTCAGATTTTAAATGCATACAGTTCAGTTTACGTGGAGAGAAAAGGACAGAGATATGTAACTGCTATAGCTCTGTCCTTTACGCTCGCCGTAAAACGAACTGTATAGCTATATCATAATAACCCCCCGGGGCCCTAATATGGCTGCGTTTATCGCGTGGTAAAGTTTGGATATGGCATCCGTCACCTTCTGACACGTAAATAAGTACGAGAGTGACGGATGCTTGATCCACATTTGACACGCGATATAGACGCAGCCATACTTGACCCGCAGGTCAAAGACCATATAATACTTCTATTTAGATGACGTTGCAATCGGTATATGTAGTTGTATATTAACAATCTTATTCATAAAGGCACAATAGCTAGTGTGCTTAAAATATGGTTTACCACTATCTGTCATTGTGACATTTGTATTTTACAGAATGGGACAATGCATACTTTGTCAAAAATAGTTTTATAATGCGTTTATGAAGATGGGTATAGAGGTAAAAGGTCTGGCAAAGAAAAATATTCTCAAAGATATTTAACCGAGAGAAATTGCTTTTAAATCTAGTGGAAATGACACTTAAAATAGAATATGATTACTTATTTATCTTAAAAAAATACCTTGGCTCACTAAAGTCCCTGACAGTGTGTATCACACGCGAAACAAAATGGAATAAAATTTGCACACATCTACATAATTCACATTTTCTGAAGCTTTGACTTTAGAACTACCTCCCTATTAACACACATCTGCATTCTAATAGCTGAAGCATAATAAACCTTTTACAGTATCACATAGAGTATCATTATGAAATCCTATTTATATTTCCTTCTACTCTTTTAGTTTTAAAGGTTCGTTCTGTGTGAAATATGTCCGAAGTGAAGTCTGCTTCACGTTGCATGGAAACGTCTAAAAATATAAAGGATTTAAGTGGACATCCATTGTAGCGCAGTCAGTTGAGTGAGGATAACATGAACATGACATAAATAGTTGTGTTGTGTAGGAAATCTAACCCTTCTTGCTGGGTATCTTGGCCCGAAATGTAGCCTTTCTTGTGGCAAGGAAGGCACACAAATATAAATTTACAGGCCTTGGATTCTACAGCCGAGTTCATAAACAAGTGTTAACTTTAATACCTTGTCACTTTCATCGCTGTGACCATTCACATATTATGGCAGTTAAAACATAATATTAAATATAAAAGGTACTAAAATTTACACATATTTTTATGAACTCGAATGTAGAATCTATGCCCTGTAAATATTATACTTAAAAAAATATGTTTTTGCGGTGTTATGGTATTGTTTTTAATTTGGCCTTTTAATTACTTGTAACACTCAAAATACTACATGTCAAAAGCAACATGGTTTTGTCGAGTAGAATCATAGCCCTAGATAACCTTTAAATTTGACACACACATTGACGAACTGGGTGATGGCAATGTTATATAATCCTTTTAAGGAGGCATAAGTATTAGAGCTCACTTGCATATAAAACAGGTCATAAGTGCCCTGACCGAAAATCAGCAAATTTTTTTTAAATGGAAAATAGATAAAAAGAAAGACTATAATCATCAACGTCATCATTATCATCATCATCATCATCATCATCATCATCATCATCATCGTCATCATCATCATCACCATTATCATCATCACCATTATCATCATCATCATTGTCATCATTGTCATCATCATCATTATCATCATAGCATGAGCTGGGCATATGACTTCCCCAAAGATTACTTTGAGCTTAGGAAAAAAGTGTGGGTAAAAACATTTATTAAGTATAATAAAAGGATTACAAATTATCAATTTGTCCGAAGGAAAACGATCAGGTAGGTAGGTTATAATGCGATTCATTATGGTGGCGAATGTAAAGAACTTATTATTTTATGTTTTAATAAAAATAAGAGTCTAATTTTATTTGTAAACAATTCAATAATAATTAGGAGCAAAGAAAACATTCTCAATTTAAAATTTGTCTAAAACATGTAAGTAACGCCATCTATCTCCCGACGCGAGAACCAACTCATGTGCGACGTCCTGTATTCCTTCAGGAACTCGCCAGTTTGGACAATACTCACAAGACGGCGCCACTATCTCAGAAGTTTTTACTACAGCGTGAAATTGTAAAATATTTTTACAAATATAGTGAATTAAAAGATATCGTATTTTGTCTGTGTTTTTAATTTATCTTCCTCTTTTTGTAAGCTAATATTCCCATCGATAAGCGTGTTTTAGGTATCATTGCACTAAAAAATATGTAGATAAGAGAGAGTCGAAACATCAAAATATTAGTTGTAAAACTTATGATATTGAAAACGAAATATCTTAGCGTAATTTTTTTGTGTAAAATGTGGTTACAGGTTATCAACAAATTGTAAGTTGTTGGGAATTCTGTACCTCGGCCTACCCCATTATGGGAATGAATCTGTGAAAGTATGTATGTATGTGAAAACGAATGTTAAATAAAAAAAACGTTTTTGTATTACGTTAATGAAATGTAACATTTTATGAATTTACAAATAAGCAAACGTTAGCTACCTTCCCCATTCCTTACTATTTTAACATTCGAAATAATTTATTTTATTGGAAACATTTTACAGACAATTTTGTGTGTTTAAATGAAGAAAAGTTAGATTACCTTTAATATATCCCGTAAATTGGTTCTCTGTTAATTACTCTAGCCACCAGAATTTAATATTACTGAATTCCGCAAAATAAAACTTTGCTGGAAGAAAATTAAATTAAAATTCCTCGAGAGGGCAGAATTCTCGTTTCTCATAATAATAAAAAACAATCAAGTGTTCATTCTATTTTTGCACCAATCAGTATTATTCTTAGAATTTTTTAATCTGAAGTGGTCATGTGGAGTTAAATCGTCATTATGTTATCTTACCTTTTTTTTTTTTATGGCATAGAGAAGACAAACGAGCCTGATAGTAAGTGGAAACTGTGACCCATAGACATTCGCAATCACAAGACTGCAATGCAATCCTAAGACTACAAATGCGTTGCCAACCCGGAGGACTAAGATGGAATGCCTCTATGCTAGTCATTTCACCGGCTGTCTTATCCCCAAACCGGAACACAACAATGCGAACACTGCTGTTTGGCGGTAGGTTAATGGATAAGATGGTGGTAGCGATACGGACGGACCCTGCACAAGGTCCTACCACCCGCATATCTTATCTTATCGATGAGCCCTTTCGGACACTTTACACTTCAAACCTTTTAGGATCTTTTCTGCCATTCCCCTCTTACGCATTCAGCTGGTCGAATTGTGCAGGTTTTCCTCACGATGGTTTTCCTTTACTCATTGGGTCGGGTAATGTACTTAACTTAAAACTCATTGGTACATACTGACCGCTGGGGTTTGAACTCGGTACCTTACGATCATGAGTCGACCCCATAAGCCACTAGGCTACCGACGCTCTCATAGCCAGAGCAAAATTTGATACTGACCTAGTATTTGTGTCATATTGCCCCCTGGGTAGTGATTCTCTCAACAACGACGGTCGGACGGACGAACGAGTGAATGTCCAAGCGGCGAGTTTAAGTAGTCCCGTCAGTGCGAACAAAACATATTTTAGCCCGTGCATTTTCAATTTAGCAGCATGGTTTCTGCTCTTTTCACACGTATAAGGCTGCTTAATTGAAAATTGCTCGGACAAAAATAATACATGTTTTGTTCGCCCTGACGGGACTACCTAAACTCACCGCTGCGATTTTGCTCGTTCGTCCGACCGTCCGTTGTTTTTGAGAAACACACCTGATATTTGTTTATCATGTCCAAACGCAAGTCAAAACAATTTTGCAACACTATCCGAGGAACTTCGCATTTCAGAGGAATTTGGGAATCCTTTTGAAAGGCCGCTTTTTCGGGCTCGCATCATGATCACGTTCCTGGAGTCCTTCATTAGAATTCACGTCGGTCGTGACAGTGACAACTGTGTCACAACGCTGGCGAGGCTCGTGCCATGGTGGTGAGGGACAAGTGAAGAGCGAGGAGCGGGTGTTAGCAAGCTGTTTTGCTACAAACAAAAGATTGGCACAATAAAGACTTGTTTTTTTTTCCGGTTTAAGTGCATCTCTGTCGTAATTGAGTAGGTAGAGAGGGATAAATTAGCAACAAACAAGTTGCGGGAAACTCGTGCGTGTATATTTCCATTTCGGAGGATAAAGAAACGCAATAGCCCCATATTTTCGAGTCAGTCCGTCGCGAGAGTGACAACTCTATGTTACAAAACTGCTGAGACGTCTCATGGTAGCTAGGGGCAAATGACCAGAGATCGGAATAGGTAGAGCTAATTTGCCTAAACTTGAGGCATATTCATTCATGCGTGAGTGAAATGGGAATACATTATTGAATGAAGGTGCATCAATTTTAGGCAAATTAGCTCTACCTATTCCGATCACTGCAAATGACGAGCGAAGAGACGAAACAACTTAATAACACCCGTCTCGTTCCGATATATAATACTTGTTCAAATTCAAAATTCAAGATATTTATTTCGTAAATTGGCCACATGAGGGCTTTTTTACACGTCTTGCGTTGGTCATGGCTAGAAAAGGAATAGACAATTTAACAAAAGAGTAAGTTTTTCTTAATATAACATTATGCCGAAGACTCGATTTCAAGGAATCTAACTTTTTGGTGTAGGTAATATAGATCGAGTTTTTTGATTACATGCAACTGTTGACTCTTTTGATTATAACGATTAATTTTATTTCACCCCCCAAATTATAGGTAATTATCATCTTTAAGATTTATAGCGTAACACCGTATTTTTTACTACTTCGTTCAAGATCTAGCATTATGTACCGTTACCTCGGGTTGTTAGGGTCAAAGTAACCCGAGGTTACAGTATAGATTTTGATGTGCTTTTTAAAATCACGACACTCTTATTGTGTTTTTTTTAATAACTTTATACATCCGCTTCCGCTTATCAACCCGCTCTCGCTCCCTCTAGCATCTTACGTCGTAGAGTGACAGGAATACGAACTTGGTGGCCGCTCAAATTCGTGACTTACCTTCCACATGGCAGACTTCTCGAAAGTTCGGCCTAATCACAGGGTGGCCCGACAAAGGAGACGTGAGGATCATTTAATGAACATTTTTTCATTTTGTAACGATAAAACAAGTTGAAAGTAGTAAAAAAACTAAGGAAAAATTAGTTGTTTAGTTGCAGTTATCGTATTATGTTTAAGAATAAGAATACGAGATGTCCCCTGATATTTATGTTTTATTCCCACACACCAAGAAAATTAACACATTTAAAAGGAACATAAAAACAATTATAAAAAATGGCGTATATGAGATCTTTATTAAAATTAAATTGTAGTTTTCCTCATTATAAAATCTGCAATGTTTTTTTCTTAACCAACTCATTATACAACGATAGAGAAATTATTAAGAGACGATTTTAAGTGGTCCTGTTAGGAAATACAGACAACACTTTAGGGCATGTATTCTCAATTATACAGCTTAAATCTCGCTCGTTATGTCTTCACTGAACGTTTTAAATAAAATAACCCCTCTTGTTGAACTACATCAGTGGGGCTAGACAAGTTGTCATCGTTCACGAACGCTAGCGTTAGGCGATCACTTTGGTGATCACCTGTCACTTGGCGCTGTCAAAATTAAATAGGCTAGACGATCAGTTTTCAGCATGTCAGTTGTAACGAGTGGTATATCACGTGACTTACGTCATTCCCATACATTTTTCAATGACAACACATGTCGCCAGTGATCACCTAACGCTAGCGTTCGTGAACGATGGCAACTTGTCTAGCCCCACTGAACCGCTGTATCTATAGATTTGATGTAGCATAGGTCCACTGCAGACTTAATATAATTTCATTACTACAAATCAAAACTACACACATGCACAAAGACCGACCAACAATAGCACTGGGGTTATTTTAATGTGATTGGCAAGCTGCATGCCCCTTGTCTCGGTGCAGTCGCGTCACTGCATTAATAATGCATCCTTTGGGGACAATAGGGGTGGTGAGAATGGTAAGTAAGATTGAACAGATTTAGTAAATAATCAAAGGACAAGGCTAAAAACGAGGTAATCGGACAAAAAGGTAGAATATTGAAAAGGGCCGAATCTTTACTACCCGAAACCGACATGCGTGCAAGACTCGATGTATGAATGTGGAAGAAGCGAAAGAAATTTGTCAAGATCGTAGCAAATGGAAAGAAGTGGTCTCTGCCTACCCCTCTGGGAAACAGGCGTGATTTAATGTATGTGTGTGTAAGGTTGAATGTGTGATATATTGACTTACTTTGACAGTAATTTATAAAAAAATGGTAATAACGGATCTAATCATGTGATTAGTTATATTTTCTCTCCATCAACACAGTTAGTAGGTACGTTTCAATTGCTACTTGCCTCAATATGGAAACTAACAGTGTTTGTTAATACATACTTGTACGTGTAGGGATTTTTTTTTTTTTTTTTGAGATTTTCAACTTTGTTCTTTTATACTACATATATTTTTAGGACTACCTACTGCATAAAATTCGTGTTAAAAACGGTAAAATTTGAAAAAAAAAACCTGTGGTACTTTTTTAAGGGCTGGCTAATGATTAACAACAAACATAACAACATTATGCCCGGCTACTATCGCCATCTTTCTCATACGTATATATGAACCCGATGCCCATAAATGCCGGTCACACATTGCCGTAAAATCTCTCCAAGTTTACAAGCCCTTTACTTCCATCGCTAAAGCATTGTATTTTTTCGTCGCTCGTTTCCTATTCGGGAAACCCGTGTGTCCCTCACTTAACACGGTCGCTACTAATTATTTCTGCGTTTAGGTATTCCCTTTGCTTCGTCAAGGTCTATGAAATATTGTAATATCCGTTGTCGTGGTAAGCTTTATTGACATAATGCTTTAAGCTTAAAGCTGCCGGTATTTGGTCGAGCTTTTGTGAATGAAAATGGTTTAATTGATTTTGGTGATTATTATTTATTTTTAGGCTTAATTTTTGAGAGTCATGCTGTATAAAGTGAATTGGTGTTAAGAATTTGGTCCTGATGTAACTACAATAAAAAAAACATAATTAAGATAGATGAACAAAAAATTCGAGAGATTATTATTTTAATATGACAATTTCATCCAATTAAGTTTGATCCACGGTTTCCTCGATAATAAGATAAAAAGATAAAGATACAGCAGTCAGTCATTTTTTAAACATATTACAATACAAAAAAAAAAAAAAAAAAAAAAAATTCTTTGGAGTCTAACTTCATAATAATATTATAAATGTGTAAGTAATTCTGTATGTCACGTCATGTTTGTTACGCTTTCATAACTCAACCGATTTCAATTAAAAATGTATGAAGATAGTCTAATTCCTAGAGAAAGACAAAAGAGCAGGAACAGTTTTATTTTGCTCTTTGATCAAAACCGAAATAATATCAATTCTGTGCGAGCGGAATCGAAATATAAATACTATATTCGAAATGTACGGCGTTTCAACAAGCTGGTTAAGAAAAATACAAAATTTCCGAGCCCTATTTATTTATTAATTTATTTAACCTTTATTGCACGGCAAAATACATACATACATACATTAAATCACGCCTGTTTCTCAGAGGGGTAGGCAGAGACCACTTCTTTCCATTTGCTACGATCTTGACAAATTTCTTTCGCTTGTTCCACATTCATACATCGAGTCATGCACGCACGTCGGTTTCGGGTACTTAAAATTCGTGCCTTTTCCAGTATTTCTCCGATTTTACTCAAAAAAATACACCTAGGGCGGCCCCTTCCGAACTATCCACTCACTTTTGATCTGTATATCTCTTTCGTCGATCTTCTTTCATCCATCCTTTCCAAATGACCAAACCATCGAAGCATGCCCTTTTCAATCTTAGTCACTACATCCTCTTTTATTCCACATTTATCTCTGACTTTTTCATTCCTTACTCTATCAATCAGTTTCACACCACCAATATTTTATCTATAAATCAATTTTAAGATGTAATATACTAATAGAAACAGAAACAGACACTAAACGATATATGTACATATATGTATATCACTTGACCCCACATCCAATTTCATTCCACAAGTCCATTAAAAAAAATCACCCGGCACCAAAACGTTCCCAATCGTTAATTATTCACATTACCGTCCTTTTCATTACCACCCACTTTATCATTTCTTTCCAAGATGCCACCAATTGTCTTACCTATCCTCTGTCCTATTCAATAATCCCACAATGGGAATGGGGAGCTATCCCGGCGGAATTCCCGCTACATTGGACTAGTAATTATTCCCATTGTGATATTTATACCGGGAAAAACAAAAGAGGTTGCACTTTCTTATAGGATATGCATACGAACATCCATTTTTATTGTAGACTAGCTACGCCACTAACTAAAATAAAGAAGGAAATACATAAAACTGAGAAACCTTCGTAGACTCATGCACAACACTTTGTTGAAGATCATCACACGGTCAAATGCATAGTTTACGATTCTATAAATGACATACATTCATTTTTATATATATAGATAGAACCCTCTCGCAGAAAGCTAATGACTAACGTTACCTTTATATATGTTTCTGTTAGTATTTATTCATAAGGTCTAAAATAGTTCACGCAGTTTCTGTAACCTACGTCTTGTACTAATGTCTACCATATTCTATTTGTTTTTTGTTTGTTTTCCTCAATCGCCCAAAGGTTAGCTGGAAGAGATCCCTTAAAGGGATAAGTTCGCCTTTGTACATTCTAACTCTGTAAATATTGTATTTGATTTCCTGTTTTTTGTACAATAAAGGGTTTACATACATACATACATACATACTTTTTTTTTTCTTGTGTCTTTACGCTGTTTTGGGTTCCACGGTGGTTCAGGAATTATAAATTACTGACGGTTCGGTCATAATTATACGTAAATTTAGGACCAATTTAAAAAAAATTGCTTGAAGTCGTCAGTGTCCTTAAAGATGCCAAGTCATTTGTAACTTTTAGCAAACTCAACCTTATTGTTGTAGAATGTCAGATTGACTTTGGACCTAAGGTGGGAGCCGAATTAAATCTCGTGGCTGTAATAATCCATACTGATATAATATTATAAATGTGAAAGTGTGTATGTCTGTCTGTTACCTCTTCGCGCTTAAACCGCTGAACCGATTTAGGTGAAGTTTGGTGCAAAGATAGTATGAATCCTGGGAAAGGACATAGGATAATTTTTTCCCAAAATTCATCACCAAAGGGGGTGAAATAGAGGGTGAAAATTTGTATGGAGCTACGATATAAACGAGTTCCAGGCGGACGGAGCCGCGGGCAGAAGCTAGTTTTTTCATACAATTCAAACACAAATTATTCTAAACTAGCGACCCGCCCTCGCTTCGCTTCGGTTTATTTGAGTTTTCCGTAACACCCGTACATAAAACAGAGTTTATTATACATAAAAACCTTCATCTTGGATCACTCTATCTATTAAAAAAATCGCATCAAAATCCGTTGCGTAGTTTTTAAGATTTAAGCATACATAGGGACAGACAGCGGGAAGCGACTTTGTTTTATACTATGTAGTGATGATGATGATGATGATGAAACACAGACTAAGCCCAAATACAAAACCCACACAGTATTAGATCTTAGATAATCTCACTATATTCTGTTTACTTACATTTGAATTGCATGGGTGTGTTTTAAAATGAAAATCCCGGAGCCGACCCACCGCGTGGGATGGATTGCTTTCATACATAACATTATCTGCAGGAAATTGGCGCCATTATAGCAACATTTCAGTATAAACAAGGTTTATAAATGAAGTGTACAAAGTAGAAAGATAAAATAGGAATAAGCACTTTAGGGATAATATACGCTCGTGTCAATATAAGCTCCCATAATTACCGCAGTACGTAGAATAAGTACATAAAAGCTGTAATATCACTGTCAGTTGTATATCATTTATTCTTATTCTTTCTAAATTTTTAATTTGCTATCGGACTTTAATATTTTTATCTTTTATTTTATTTTACTTGGTATGGTATCTACTTAATCTAAGTTATCTGGTCTGAGTACTATTTCCTTCATACCATTTTTTTAATGCAGATAATATTATTTTTGAAAGTTATGTACTCCGTTACTGTTGTACATACGAGACAAAAATGTAAACTTCATCTCTAATTTTTAAGTGTTTAGTATGTACTTTTGCAATAAATAAATAAATAAATAAAAGCTTGCTCTTTAAGCCTAAAATACATACTATAATTGAAAGGAAAAGTTTCCCAACTAGAGGTCAGGCGAACGTCGCATTTAAATTAATTTCGTTCTATTTTAATTCAAACCCAGATCAGAATAGTTAACAAAACGCTTGGTCAAAACATTGAAGACCGAGCCTTTTGAATTCCAAACAAAAACGACACGCAGTGGAGTCTTTGGCAACGTGTATCTAACTTATTACGTGCCAGGTTCTTTGATTTTAAAGGAAAATAGACGCCATATCGTGTCATTGGATTGCTGAATGTGAAGGGGCTAAATCAAAACAAAACCATTTAGATATACGGTGATAGCCCCAAAGAAGCACGCGAACGTAATTCATAAGTCAAATAGAAAGTTATTTTACACCTATTTTTTAATTTATTTCTTTGTTGCTTTGCCACGTTTTTTTGGTTCCGTAGGTACCTGAAACAAAACAAAAACAGTTGTTGTAGTTTTTATAATCTATTTTATTACAAAGTAAGATGTTCCTTCACAACTGTTTGATTTTCTCTTTCTTCTGTGTAAAAAAAGTCAATTTTTGTAAAGCTTTGTCCCTTTCCAAGTTTGTTATAGGACAAGAGTTAAGCGAGAACCTAAACTAACAAATATGATTTAACGATTTAAAAAAAAAAACGTACCTACAATTGAAAAAGTTTGAAACAAAATTCGACCTTGTTATAGATAACCCTTAACAAAGCGATGCATGTGACTGAGGGGTAACCATGACTAAAGCAGTTCAGTATAGGTTAATAGAAAGGAACAGAGCTGTATAATTGCTATAGCTGTCCCTTTCTCTCAACCTAAACTGAACTGCTTTAGTAAGTCGTGGTAGTCCCCCTGTTTGTGCCACTAAAAGCCCACTCAAAAGGTACGAGGCTACATTGAAATTCCTTCTCTGATACATCCTTATTCAATTTTCAACCACCAGTGTTAAAATACGCGTACGGTTTTTTTATTTATAAAGTTCAGGGTGTTTTGCTCATGGATCATTTTGACTTTAACATGGTCATGCGTCTAAGCCAACACGGACCATCCTGTATTTGGCCCTGTATTTGGCGAAACAGCGTTCACGGTATATTCTTTTGAGAAGGGCATATTTGTTTATGTGCGCATATTGCATTTGCAATCTTTTCACTGAGACAAGAGGGTTCAATTTGCTTTGCGTATGAATTTGTAGATACGCAATTGAAATAAGAAAGAGGGTATAGGTCATTCATAACGCACAGGGTGTGTTATATGCGGCGGAAATTGAAGTAATACTTTATTACGCAGTAAACCTAGTGTTTCTGTAAAGTAAGACTAAACCATGATGGTTAATTTTACTGCCTTGTAAAATCGGACTAAACAAGTGACCAATTTTGTGAATTTCTTACTTGAGGGTTATAGGGATATGGTCTAGTGGTGCCAGTTAGCACGATAATGATTCGTAACAAAAGTGATGCATATCATTGTCACATTATTAGTATGAAATTGTATTACACTGCTGTAAACAGCTTTAAAAGATACTGGTTTATTTTTTATTTAACCCTAATATAATCATAATATTATTTACTTTAAAAATGATATTCCAGCAAGATCATTAGTAACTAGAGAGAGTACAGTAACAAGACCACACGTAACTTTTACACGTCAAAAATCTACCAGAAAAACAGCGTAAAAAAGAGTTGAATACAGAGAGTGCACTAAACTCGCGCGATCAAAAGCGAAACGCTAAATAATGCACGCCTAACTAGTATAATATTAAAAATACTCCTCACCTGCGTGTTGGAAATCTTATCACGTCCAAACAAGCCATTGTAGTCGGCATAAAACAGCGCATTTGTCTTTCGCTACACGAAACATTTAACTACAGTAAGTTCACTTTGTGAAATAAAAAATATTAAAAAAATATTTTATTTGTATCACAAGACATGAAAAAATGGAAGGGAAAAAGACGTGTATAAAGAAAATTATAATGTTATTTAAATATAATTTTTATAACTTTTAAAAGTGATCTTAAGCTAACAAAAAACATACTGAACAAAAAACTACTTAACCGTAAGCAAGTAGTTTTTCGTCCATGTAATGTAATGATAAAGGCAAGTGTCAAATCTCGTGATCAGGCTCTTATTTGCGGACAGGGCATTGGAGATTGAAGTATCACCGCATACTTATATTACTATCAAATTATTATACATTGTACAGTCACAACCCGGGAATGTTAGCCGTTTGCCACTCTTCCTAATTTAACTGTGTAATGCATTTTGGGTTGACAGCAGACTTGACATATTACCCGAGTGTAGTACTCGGCTAAATTAAGAAGAGTGACAAGTGGCGTAACATTCGCGGGTTGTGACTGCACACTATACTTTGACGATACGGTCATTATTATTATTTTATAGCCTTTTAATGGCCCTTACTATTTTTAAGCTACAATAATTGTAAACCCATACACCATTAACCATAACGCGGCTCATTAACAACAAGCCTTATCGGTCTAATACACATTTTAATGATACTTTAAAAGGGGCGTATATCGTCCTATGGTATTTTATCGAAATATTTCATGGCGGGAGTTAATGTGTAACACGCACGTGATTAAAATTAATAAAATTAGTTCGTTGCCTTATAGTGATAAACTGACACATCTGACAAAAACTTTTGGTAAATACGACTTTATTTCATAAAGGTAGTCTGTTGAATTTGATTTAGCTATTTATGTGCTGATGCGACCTTTTAACATAAAATGATAATTCTACCTTTTTCAAAAAAAAGACGCATGTAGCGTTAAACCCTTACATTTAATACGAGACTTTATTATTAAGAGTAAAATGTTGTTCTTGCTATGGATATTTAGTGGCATAAGCGACTTTAAAATTATTAGGATAGCATTGGGGTGTTGCGTAAATAGGGCACATTGGTCGTTGGGCTTTGTTAATTCTGGTTTTAGAAGTTAATAGTTTAAATGAAGTGTTTTGTGGATAATAAAGGTACGTACAGGTGCTTTTAACGTACACAATTCCTTAATTAATTTCATAGATTCGTTTTTTGTTATTTAAGAACACTTAGTGAAACTTATTTTTCTCTTCTTGCTCCGTTTATTTCCTTCTGCACAAGTTAGATAGACAAAGACGTATTTCGCTGCAGAAAAGTTGTGTCAAGCTCTACAATGTACCAACTTAACTAAACATTGACTTCGCAAGTAATTTGTAGCGTGTTCTAACCAATACGTGCTTACCTACTAGTGCAGGAGGTAAACCATTGTAGACTTGATAGGTAATTCTCTTCAGCAACTCCCTTTACAACTTGTCGAACGAATTATTAATTGGCAAGTTTAAGTAGTCCCATCAGAGCGTACAAGCAACATTTTAGGGCGTGCATACTCAATTAGGCAGCTTAAAACTTGGTCGTACCTACTTTGTCAATCGATTGATCATTTACCCGTTTGAGGGGATGAGAGGTCAAGCTATGTTTTATTTCATATGCGGCGGTGATGGTCGTAGTCAAATGCGCCAGCAGTCTGCGACCCTCGCCAACAATGGCGCGGAGGGATAATTGCTGGGTTTTAGGGGGTATTCTTTCCACTCTTGGTTGGTGAATCTCACATAACCACCCTGAGTCCCCCCCGGACCCAGATGTATGTAATGTATGTATGTAATGTAAACACTTTATTGTACAAAAGAAAAACCAGAAGAATACAATTAATATAAAAATATGTACAAAGGTGAACTTATCCCTTTAAGGGATCTCTTCCAGCTAACCCTTGAGAGATGATATCCGCAAACACATATATTCCCCTGCGTAAAAAAAATATTTCATCTAGTAAGTCGAAGTGCTATAGCCGAAAGCGCTTGTTGGTGTTCGCGTGGCACCTCCTTGAAATACGGAGTTGGTTTGCCACTGGGTTCTTAGTCAAAGTCAAAGTTCTTTATTCTTCAATTTAGACATAATTTAATGCACCTAAGAATGTCAACAAGCATTACCGGCAAGGTATATTTTTTTCAAAAAGTATTTTTGCACAGTACCTTTTTTAAGTGTAGGTAGATTTAAGTGTAGATTCACGACTCACTGCCAAAAAGTTTGGCCAATTTTGATTGGCTAGTCCTGCCTAACTATCCTGGGTCCCCCTGGAGCTAGGCGGTACGCGTAAATGCATTTTCCAAGCGCAAAAATTACGCTACTCTTGCGGCAGATATTTTTCGTGATTACCTTTCCTTTTTCCGACCATAACAAGGCCAGATCAGGACAACAAAGCGATCGATTTTCCATTGGTACATGTATATAAGTAAATATTTCAAACTCCTCACAATATTGGACCAAATCGATATGTGATCACATAATATAGAGGTTGTTATTAAAACTCGCTCGACCTTTAATATGGCCTGCGCGTCCCAAAGTACAGATATCCTGAATATTTTATGTCGGGAGGTAAAGAGGCCGACAAAGAAATGCGAGTGAGATCGGCCTGAATAAACAGTCCTACCATTGGTTTAAATGACATTGTAAGTGGGCAATTGAATATTGCTTTATCGTGAGTTAAACTGGTTACGTGCTGTACATACGTTATATTGGGCTTTTATTTTATGGCTTTGTTAAGTTGACGTCGCAACTCATAGTTTTTTTTTAAGGGGACTATCTCACACCAATTGAACTAGTCCTAAACTAAGCTCTAGGCTTGTACTATGGGTACTAGACAATGAAATAAATACCTATGTAGAGAAATATATAAGTACTTAAATACGTAGAAAAAATCCATGACTCAGCAACAAATATTCGCGCTCATCACACAAATATTACCTTACCGGGATTCGATCCCAGGACAACTAGCTTCGTAGGTAGGGTCACTACCCATTATGCGTGTCGTCGTTATGAATCCTGTTTTGAAGTTTTTTTTTTTATTTCTAGACGGGCATAGAGTAGGCTCCATTTTTAAAACTGCTTCGTAAGCTATTTACGGTTACGCTACGATAGTAAACAATCTAAGCGATATTTAGTTAAAGTTATAAATGTAGTTTGATCAAGTATTAATAGAAAAAACAAAAATATTAACTCCTAAAACAGGTAATAATTACACTAGTCAAAATTAATGTCAACTAGCGCGTCTTGCATCTTAAGATTCCTATGGTACCGCTTCAACTCTCTTTCAACTCGCAAACGTTTGTCCGACTCTATCGTAGCCCAGCTGGAAGGTAACGCCGACCCAACCCGGCGGCCCGAGCATTATTTATTTAATACACTCAAAGGCCTAGGAGCAGTCAGATAATTGTTACAGGACTCAGTAATCCCTCAACGCAATGACAGCACCTTTAAAATGCAAAAAGGGCGCAATAGGGTTTGTGTCCATTTTAGTTTGAAACATGACATTTGTGTTGTTTTAATTTATTAAAAAAAAAAGAACACTGTCTTTGGTTCCATTAGGTTTCGTTTATTTCTGTATATTCTATATTCTCGATGGTTTTGGCCAAAAATTGTTAATTTGAATAAATGTAAGCATTGTTATCATACGCATAGGGTTCCCCTTGTTATGTTCATGTTACTAAGAATAAAGATAATATTTTATCACACCAGGGAGTGACAATACGTCTGTAAAAAAATGTGGACTCAAAACATGTATCAAAGTGATCAATACAGGCGTATGCATAACGCTAACGTAATAAGAGTGACGTACAATAAGGACGTGTATTTAATATGACCGACTACGAAATAAAACATCCTGTAAGTATATAAAGGTCCCATCGACACTCCAATAAAAAGTAACTTTATTTTGTTCCATTTTTACCAGCTTTAGTAAAACTACTTCAAGCTTAAAACAGTGTCTCAAACGACTTCTAAACTTAGCCAGTCACTCACAAGAAAAATGACCTATTAAATTAACCTAAGTTAGTGCATAACTTAAGTGATATCCCGCCATTATAAGTTTAATGCATTTCCCGTGTCCGTCCGCTAACGGCTTAATACATTCGACGCCGGTGACACTAAGGCGTGTAAAAATAGCATGCAGTCGTTCGTTGGTGGCAGTGAACGGGTTAATCGTGCTGTCCGACAGTTGATTACGCGCACATTAAATCTGTTTAAAAACTCGTTGCACTGACCAAGACTGTTTTACATAATTATGATTGTTTGCCGTCGCCATTCTGTTTTTTTTTAGTTTTGGTACCGAGGTTATAATGATGGATTCCACGTATAAAGACACTAGTTATATTATGCCATTATTCAACGCAATGTCATTTTGTGAAGCATTATAATTTCACGATCTTTTTCTACATTGGCATGTTTTGTTTCAAGGCAAAACAAAACCGCAAGAAATCATCTGATCTCATAGTTTAGTCAATTTCATTGCGTACACTTTTTTAAATCTTTAGTCCATTTTAACAGAAAACTAAGTCGATCCCACCAAAATTGCAAACTTAAAACCACCTATTTAACTTATGTTTTGTTGTTATTAATCAAATTAAAAATACCATGACATACACTTATAGACATAAAAAGAAGCAGTCGAAAGCTTTCACATTTTTCTGAAAAACTTTTTAACACTTAAAAAGCGTTGACATAAAAACTTGCGCAAGAGGCACTTATGAATGAGCAAGATCCTTGGAATTATTCAATTATAAGAAGTTACATCATTAGCGGGCACTTCACTACACAAACTTACAGCTGGTTCAAAAGAAATTCTTTTCAAATTGGTTTCTTTAGTTTATTAAGTTTTTTTTTAACGCTTTTTCTATGGTTATAGTATATATTTTTAATACTTGATATACATTTGTATTCTCAAGACTACAATCTTAAGACTGCACACGTATTTTCAGAAAAAAAAAAACATAAGTTCATGAACAAAATCATTCTAAATTTACCAAGCGCAAAATTACCAATAAAAACCCATGACCTATATTGCACAAATGAAAGTATTAAGTAATTAGGCTGTTTAGAAATAACAAAACGGTTTATATCGTCATTAGGCAGTCGTAACTGTAACATAATTGTCGAGTAACGTGGGCTGTTGCAGGGTTACGACACGACAGCTACACGATTGCTTTACGACTACGTTGGAGACTTAATAATTTTTGAGATTTATGTTTCTCCAAACTGTGAGCAAAAAAAGTAGAAAGATGTTTATTCAATATGGCTGCTAGGGGACTTTTACACGTCAAAAATCTAAAAGCGCTTCCCAATATTATAGAAAACCACAGCTGAGAAGAAACGCCGCAAGAAACAAGTCTTCATGTTTTTAACATAATACGGCGTTCCTAAACGGATAGTTGAAATCTTAAGTACCTACCCGAAACCGACGTGCATGCATGGCTCGATGTATGAATGTGGAAGAAGCGAAAGAAATTTGTCAAGATCGTAGCAAGTGGAAAGAAATGGTCTACGCCTACCCCTCTGGGAAACAGGCGTGATTTAATGTATGTATGTATATTATAACGTTGACTTTTAGAGAATGCTTGTGACTCCTGTTTTAATGTTTTACGCGAACAATAAAACATAGTTGTAAAATTTTAGATTTGGAAAAAAAAATGCAAAAACTTTAAAAATTGGTATCAAAAAGGCCAGTCAAAAAGCATATTGTTACATAGGTACATCATAAAACTCATAACAAAATTAGTATTTTCTTTTGCGTTTTCCAACCTTCTGTTATTAATTACGAAACCGTCAGTGAGCGAGTCCGACTCACACTTGACCGGTTTTTTAACTGTCAGTTAATTTTAAAAGTTGTCCTCCCGCTACGTATAAACGTGCCCGAATGCAGATTCATTCCGTTTAACGCCGTATTTAATGTCGGTGCGCATAAACCTTTAAACGTAGAATTCGGCCGTCGAAGCAAAAACGCAGTAACTAAGATACACCTTCAGTAGTAATATCAACCTTATTATTAACAGCATCGAATTGAATCTGCTTTGATCATTGAATTTAAGCTACTGCTTTTTGGCTTTGGAGGGCAGATTGTAAACCGAGTCTATGTCGAACGAAACGACTAAAGTATACGGCCTATGACATGTTTGGTGACTTTTGGTTGTTAAAAGTTTATTTCGGGCACAATGCTTTATTTTACCCTAGACAAAAGAAGGGGTCATTTAAATTTTAATGTGTGTATCTGTGTGGCTCTGTGGCATCGTAGCTTTTAACGGGTGGACCGATTCGGGTGAGGTTTCTTCAAAAGACACCTTAATAAGGATGGTCCGTAAATTAGCTAGATTTCATGAAAACCGTTTGTACCGTTATACAGGGTGAATAATAGTTCGTGATCATGATGATCACCTCTGCGTTCTACCAACGAAAATGAACAACTTTAACTATGGGACCATATCGGAAATCATGAAAATAAAATCAGCTGTTTCATAGAAAAGTTCAATAATATGTACTCGACCAAAATGTATGAAGCGGCTGATTTATTTTTCGTGAGATCAGAATTGGTCCCATAGTGAAAGTTATTCATATTCGTGGGTAGAACACAGAGGTGATATCATGACCACGAATTAAAATTCATTCACCTGTATATATTTTTTACTACTTTTTTGTAATGTAGAGGATAGACATAATACGCCGTCTTGCTGTATAGAGTTCCATCATAGTGAAGATCGTAACATTAAAATAGAACTTTACTTCTTAGTTCGTTTAATTCAATAGTTATTGTGTTTGCAATTTTGTGAACTGTATTTGAAGAACACACGAAAAAAATGGAGACAGTAAGCTTTATTTTGAATTTTATTTCTTAATTTGCTCAATATATATTATATTACTCAATAAGAAAAAAAAACAGTATGACACAATTAAAAAAAAAACGCTACATTTGAGTACTAGGCATTATTTTAAAATATGAATTAATTAAGTAGGTAGTGTCATATAACGGTTCGAAAGACGACACACAGATAGATAGACAGAGCGTAGGTTCCCATCGATGCGGAATATTTCTAGTACGGAACCCTAAAAAGATATATGGTGGATGGAATAAACGCCGCCGGTCTATTCTATAAAACAATATTGTCTTTGATATTCTCGTATTGCTAACATTATTATTAACCTTAATTACTTGACAGTACGATATCATAGCAAAAGCAATACTGTTTTTCCGATTGGAATAGAGCCCCTGGCAAAGGCAATCGACAAACAATTAGGTATTGATTTTCATCATTTAATAAATTTGACGTAATTATGTCAGCATAATCCAGAATCAGAGCGAGATCTTGCTTGGATTATCTAGCATGCATAAATTATACGATGCATGACAAATAAGCATGTACAGACTTTGCTGCAATGCTTCGCTTAGGTACGTCCGCTCTGACTCTGACAATCCATACAAATTTCATTTTTTTTTTTGTTTCATTCTAAGAAATATTTTAGGATAGGAAAACGTACAGACATACTTTTTCATGATAACTAAAATATATTTAAAAAGGAATCCAAAAAAAAATGATTACACGTAAACAAAATCGCGGCAGAAGTTATTTCCATTATAAACTCAAAATGATATAATTCAGAAACACCCAAAACTACTTTTCAAAATTATATCTCGAAGACGCTGAGTGCTAAGTGGAACGCACTCAACTCGCAGTTGGCTTTCAGTGCCGAGAACTCGAACAAGGCAAGACATGGAGCCCGATTTGTGTAGGAATCGTGGTGTTGGGCGTGGAAAAGATTAACGTACTATTTGAGATGTGCTCGGTAGTGCTTGTAATTTATTCAAATACTCTCTATGACAACTTTGCGTACCTGAATGTTAACATTTGAGATGCATCTAGGATGTTTATGATGACATTAGATACAGTATTTTAAGTAAATATTTGTTCAAGGAAATCGTTTATCGTAATTCCTAAACGGAAATGTCGAATTTTCCAGGGTAAAAAGTATTCACAAACTATTTCCATAATTAAATCCATTAAAATTGGGTGAGCCATTGAGCAGTAACAGACATAACAAAGTTATTATCACATTTATAAATTGTATTATAATACGTAAGTAATTACCTAGTACGGATTTGAAGTTTTATTTTTATGTGAATAGATGGAAAAGTAAATACATAAGTAAAAACCTATTACTTCATCACATCAGTCCAGTGCTGGACATAGTCCTCTTTCATAGCACTCCACTGAGCTCGGTCTCCGGCTCTTCTTCTCCAGGTAGGATTATTTGGTTTGATCCCAGCCGCTGGACTTCACCATCGTACTACTCGTACCAAACTATAATTTTATCAGCACCATCTTACCTTCATTAGCAGAAACGGCAAAACAAAAGACTGTCGCAATCTAGCTAGTGCTAGAATCACTTTTTGTATCGATATCGAGTATTATTGTATAAAAAAAGATGCCGATGCATTTACATTATTTTATAATCATTCGCGACAGTTGTTTGAGTGTGTTATTCCATCTAGATCTTATCTCCTACTTTATCATATCAAGTAATAAAATAACTCATTGGGTAACTAAGAGGCAAAACTTTGAATTAAGTGACTATACTACCTCATGGAAAATAATAAACCTACTACCTAATACCTACTTCTATCATTATCACAAACCAATTATTAACTTTTTACTTTATTTCGTGGCCAGTTTTTTTTTCTACTAGACAATTATCGATATATCGATAGAAAAATATTTCTAACATTAGCTAAATTGCGACAGTCTTTTGTTTTGCCGCGAAAAATCCGGGCTCCGTTCATTAGTTCAAAAGAAATAATAACTGGCCAGTAAGGCTGTTATTATGACCTATCTGTGCCATTCATTTTACGCTGAGAGAAAAGGACAGAGTTATGTAACTGTCATAGCTCCGTCCTTTACGCTCCCCGTAAAATGAACTGCATAGCTATGTCATAATAACCCCCCTAATCTTTGCTAAAACAGAAAGCCGCTAAAAAAACAATAAAAGAAGATGGCGGACTATTTTAATCTTGGAACAAAAGAGGTCACCACTAAATAAAAGTAGGAGACGTAAACTGTATCGTAAACGTGTCCTCAGGTCGCCTCTATTTTCTTACTTTATTGTAGTTTAGTTTAAAATTAAATAGATGAAAGTATCTGTGTTGCGTAACATCGCTTGTTAGTATTAGCTTCTTGGAATTTAAACAAGAAAAATTCAAAAAAAAACAAAATTAAAAATATTTATTCAGTAAATTGGCCACATGAGGGCTCTTTTACACGTCGGTAATAATATGGAGTGAATCTACTAGCGCTTCGGACAACTTTGCGGAGAAGAAGCGCCGCAAGAAACTCCAGCTGAAGGTATTTTTTTCAAATTATAAAATACAATAAAAAAAATACTTAAAAGTAACATTACAAGGTAATAAAGTAATAAATAATTATTTTAAACCTACCACAAATAAAATCATTACAAATGTAAGCTCAATAACATTTAATTAAAAATAGTGACTAGGAGAACAACATAACGAGGTCTCTACGTAAATACTTTCGAGACCTAAAGTTTTACATACTAATAAATATTATGTAAACGATAGTAGGTACAGAAGTGGTTTTGCCGTCCTTCCAAAGAAGACGGCTAACTGAAATGTGGTAGTCAAAGCGTTCCAAAGTATATTCACCAGGGTAAAACAATATGTCCCGACAATGATACAGTTTTGCGCTGAATAGACTATACTCCGAACCATCTGACTTGTCTTATTTTAGTAAACACTTTTATAACCTCAAAATGCTCTTTTCGACTAAAGTTACTATTTGGACCTAAAATTTACGATGTAAAATCAGGAAAATAGTGTGCCAAATGTGGTCTCTAGTTGCTTTACCCACCAGAAAACCACCGTTTTGAGGTTATGAAGTGGTTTACTCAATAAAACAAGTCAGTTGGTATGTAATGTAGTGAAATAAGGTCGTATCATGTAAAAATACCTTATTTATTGCCCTTAACCTTTATAAATTACCTTTTTTTTATTGTTTAAATTTTAAACTAACGGTTCGATGGAACACAGGCTGCTTTGTTTTTATAATTGCGGCAGTCGCTCCTAGGCCAGTGAGCCGAACGCACCAAATATTATATACTTTTATCTATGAAGAATAATGAAATAAAACAATAGTCTTGAAGTTACTGTGTTTTAAGTCTGCCACCCTTATCTACCATGACACCTTTCTCCATTTACTTTACATTTAAGAGAACTTACTTTCTTGTCTTACTCAAATATATCTTATCTTAAATTAAAAGAAAAAACTGACTGGCTGATCTACCCACCCATAGCCGAAACCGCTGAACCTAATGATTTGTAATTAGGAGAGATATTCCTTGGGCAGGTACCCTAAGGGTACGTTGGAAAGGATATTCCGAAAATAGACCCTGAACGGGAAAAAATAGAGAGAGTAGCGGCAAACTAATTATATGCGTACAAAGTCACGGACGTCGTGTAGTTTTTTATTTAATTTTAATTAATGGCTTTTACTCCTGTTAAGGTATATTACGCCAATGTCAAGTTATTTATAGACACTCCCATGGACTTATTAGAGCAATAAGCCCGTGGATATC
The DNA here is from genome assembly GCA_963966035.1 of Acleris laterana. Classification (NCBI taxonomy): domain Eukaryota; kingdom Metazoa; phylum Arthropoda; class Insecta; order Lepidoptera; family Tortricidae; genus Acleris; species Acleris laterana. The sequence continues at coordinate 3,383,743 of OZ014447.1, read as the reverse complement.
AAACGCGAAGATAATTGTTCGGTAAAAGAGAATTTTCTCCAATGGACTAAACAGAAGCACATGGGGTTAGCTCCACGCGCTTCTGTCAAGTCCACGGACGTACCTCTAGTTAAACATACAACTCACTCTCTGTCAGATGCAAATGTCACAATTACAGATAAGGACAAAGCATGGCATAAACTATTCTAAGCTTATTCCACGTTTATAAGTGAGGGGGATAGCGGGTTTTAGAATTTGACGTAAATATTTACGACATAAGAAAAGCCCCTTCTACACCGGTCTAGAACATTAATTTAACTTTCCAATTGATCGGTTTAGAAGTTATCAATTAAGATTTTCCGCCCGACTAGGTGGAGCGACGATCTTCGCAAGACGGCTGGCAAGAGCTGGATGAGAAGAACGAATTGTGCTCGTTGGCGTGCAACGGAAGAGACCTAGGTCCTGGAGCCCTATATGGCTGCGTTTTCGCATGACAAATTTTCGATAAAGCATCCGTCACCTTCTGACACTTAAATAAGTACACGTGTCAAAAAGTGACGGATGCTTTATCCACATTTGACACGCGATATAGAGGCAGCCATACTAGGCCCGCAGCAGTGGACTAATACAGGCTGATGATGATTTTATGTTCTTAGTTTTTATTTCCGTTTCGCCTACTATTTGACTGGTAGAGAGTGCCATTGGGCATTAAGTCCGCAATTTGTAATTTATTGTATTTTGTGCAAAGAAGTTTAAGTAAATAAATAATTAAATAATGATGATGAATTAAGATTTTAATGATACTGGTAATGAGCCTACCGGTAAACTTTAGCGTCCCTTCGCCTAAATATAGCTATAATTTACGATTACAAAACTTGATATCTAATCATCAGTAACATAGCAATGGCACGTTACCTCAAGTTGGCGTCGGAGGTTAAAATCAAAAACACAAAGGAACATTGTTATTTCACATAAGAATCCAACTAAATGTTAACCTGAACATTCCCATCTACTCTCTCCCTCTGTGGAGCGTTGTTTTCCATTCAGTAAACCACTAGATATTAATACCTAAACACAGCCACAGAACTGTTTTAAGCAGCTATAGCACTTTAAAAAATAAAAGCTGTAGGATAAATTTAATTTAGTGTTTTTTTTGTAGTAGCACATTGTCTAAGGCCCGTATGGATCGCTACTGCCATCTTATCCGTGGTTATTAAACAACCGGTTAAATTTCTAGCATCTTCGTTCACAATCCATTTGAGGATTTTAGTCTTAAGATTGTGTTCTCGAGAATGCACAAATTCCACTTAGGATCAGGAGGCCTGTGCGCTTGTTCATCTTCTCCATTACATACAAAATAATACTTTGAAGCTATAGCCTTTAGTCTTTATTGTCTTAAGCCCACTCTGTTAACTCTTATTTACTTGGCAGTAGACGGTAGAGAAGGTCGTATTATAGACAATACGATAGAAATGTGGTTTAAAAAAGATACAAATCAACCTAGTCTCATGTTAAGCTCTCAGTAGGTACGTGCTAGTGTACTCGTACAAGAGAACTTAATACACTTATACACGTAATATAACAGCCAGTATTTATTTCTTTATAGACGTGTACTGTATAGTATACTTTCTTGTTTGTATTATGAAGGGTTAGAAAAAATTCAGAACGTTTACATTGCAGTCTAATCACTGATATGAACGCTGCAGCGCTGTGACAAGAACGTGCCCCGAGGAGGTACTGAGATTAGCTGCAGCCGCTCGCAATTGGGTCTCCGACGTTAAAAGACGGGCTTTGCCAATGTTCAGCTGGATCTCGACCTACGTTAAAAGGAGGAACTGTTAATTGCTTCCTATCTGTATATCGCGTTACTATTTGAGAAAAGATTTTTTTATATTTTGAGAGCAAAAATATTTATTATGAACACTCAAACTTTACCCCTTTATTCTTAAATTTAAATGGCATAATGACAGATACGGACAAACCATATTTTAATCACACTTTAGCTTTTGTGCATTTATGAATAAGAGGGTTAGTGTTTAACTCAAGTAAGTACATAAATAACTAGACGTTGTAATGTAACGAAAATGATCGAGACTTCCATATATATTTAATGCTTACATTTAAATATTAATAAATTAAAAACATTAAAATATCAATATTATTCAAACATTTCTCACCACTGTAATAATCGTATATCATATGAAAACGCCAGCGTTACATTACCAAGTGTACCCTTTGCATTGCCACTTCATTATTTACCGTGGGAGCTGTTCTCAAACCAATTCGCTCACTTATTTATTATTAAGTTTAATTCCACAAGCGAAAAGACGGCAAACAATTTGATATATAGGTATAACTTTATTTGTGGTGTGGGAGCTTATGGGAGAAAACTCATATCATTTTGATGCATGTTGTATGGGTTATGTTGTACGTTATATTGTTATCAAAATATTTTATTTCTGATACCTAATTAGTCTTGATTACCTGCTACTAAGTTAACATTATTTGTTTTTATACACTAATTTTAAAAACATACCATTTCAAAATTCAAAAAGTATTTATATCGAGTTGATTGATTGATTGATCATTGTAAAATATAAACAGACTACATAGAGTTGTGCTAACAGATAATTAAATAAATAGCAATGAATTGAATGTACTTATAACACATAAGTAGCTATGGTGAAACAATGCAGAAATTTCTAGAAACAGTCTTTATTATTTCACATAGATATTATAGATAATCCAACGCAACACAATTTTTGCACATTTTAATTAATTGTAATCGTAACTCTTTAATCCTTAACAAAACCCAGCAAAACTCTCTAACAATTTCATGTAACTTACAATCATTGACTAAGTAAATAATTATTACACTGTAGTCTGTAAAAGACTGATGTCCATCAGAATCCCTTAAACGTTTGTCCTAACACATCGTTTGTCCGAATTTTCATTTGCCCTAAACTGGTTTTCAGATGAGTCAGGCTACTTTTTGAGCTTTCCAATTAGGTATATCTGCGGTTGGTTAGGTATTTTAACAACGCTACAAAGTTTAAATTTTTTAGCGCAAATGGCTTTAGGATAAACAAAAATTTGGACTTACGATGCATCAGGACAAATGATGATTAGGAATTCTAGTAGGAGAAGCGTAAAAGCCAATACACTAAAAACACCACCAGCTCCCTACCCAGTACAGTGCATTGCAATATCAATCGTTCATATACTCACGTGTATGTATACATACAATTTTATCCCATTATCTTAAACAATACTAAGCAATAGATCACCAGCAACAAGTATTAAAACCCACGCCGAACATTTCCCATACATTTTAAGGTCAGGCTCAAGATCTTTGCGGGTTCAATAGTAGCAATATTTTACAGACGCACCGCATATATTAATCCATACTAAAAACACTAAGAACCTGTCATAGTTGAAAGGAATTTAAACTCTAATAACATTCTAAAAGACTTCACAGTTGCATAATGAACATATTATTAAACTGATAGTATAACTTCATTATTTTGCTGACAGGAATTTGCCTTCAAAGTATCTGGTCTCAAGGTCCAAATTAACTATCACGTTTCTGTGGAGATATGTTTTTGCAGTGTATAGAAATATTCCATGCACGTAATTTGTCTGAACAATGAGGCATTTTTAGCTTGCAGCGAGATATTCACGGGAAGGATCGGTAAGTTTAGCTATTTGCGTATGGTGCAAATTTAAAACGATAATATTTTTTTTGTTATTAAAATTAGCTAACCCGACAGACGTTGTCTTTTTTTCCGGGACACATTTCCATTATTTCTGTAAAACGAGTTACTCTCACTATTAAACTCAAGTAATGCGAACTACCAAAGAAGACCATATTTTTTTTGATTTAGATAATATATAATAAAAATAATCATGTTTTCGATACGCATTTGTATACTGCCTTTTTATATTTACAATATTGCATTGTCACCTAGTTTGTACGCTTTCCAAGATTCAGTAAAAACATAAACTGACTTAACAATTATTTTGAAAAAGTATGCTAAAAATTGTACCTAGTACATACAACTGACAAGTAAAGTTTTTTTTGGAAAACAACTACACAAGCTTCCTAATAGTTAGCGGGATATAGGTCCAATAACTGTTTAAAGTTAGAAAAAGGCTTTAAAATCAAGAATCTATTGACTTGCACCACTCGGGCGTCTCTCAGGCCTACACGCTCACCCGATAGCATCGGCTATCGGTCTAATCGTCCATTGTGCGATAACGATCAGGATCCGAACCTGTCCCCTGATCACTGCAGATGCCTCAGACCCAGACCTGACCCGGTTCTGATTGTGCATTGGTAATTGGGAATGCGGAGAGGCCTGAAATTTGCAATCATCAAAAATGTACAGCAAAGATAGATGTGTTGCATAGACGATTTTGATTTTAGATAAGGGTTGGCTACGAATTTGTGGTCTTGGGATTGCAGTCTTAAGATTTTTATCTATAGGCCTCATCCAATAAATATCAGGTGTACTTGTTTAAGCTTTCAATGCTATAAAGAAATGTTAGTCACACTTTTCTAAACTTGGTATATTACTTGGGTTTGGCAAAGTATGGCTGGCAACTGTAGGAGTTTTGCTTAACATACGAAGTAAAAAGCATAATAGAAATAGTTGCCGTTCACATATTGTCGTTAAAATTACGTATCTGTTGCACTATCTACCATAAAAATACCCACAGAGGCAGCTATGATGACTTAAAATTACCAAATAAGTAGGATTGAGATAGTTGACCACACTACAGATTATAATACGAATTTGATTCTTGCAGTGGCTAACGTATTCTAAATACAACTTGTTTTAGTCCATTAAACAAGAATTTAATTTAATTTATAAGTGAATTATCTGAGGGCCCAGACAAGATGCGTAACGCTAACTATCGTTTAGTTTTTAAACCAATCGCGTCACTGGCACATCACGTGACTTTTCGTATCACCTCATCTACCAGTTACCAAACTAACTAGCGTAGTGCATATTGTCTGGGCCCTCTGAACATGTGTATTCTTTGATATTTTCCACAGAGTAAGATTATTGCGATAATTTTGGTACAACTTTCTAATGATGCATCGAAATAGAGCGTCCATTTTATAATGATGCTATCTTCCTCTTATAAATGATCTCCAGTGATGATCAATTGCTACTTTGGAGATAATCTATCGCAATAGGTTAGTGTCAACAAACTATTCTCCATTTGTTTAGTTACTTGATTAAATGTAAACAAAAAACCACGTGGCATAGTTCGTCAGCTAATAGAAGCGGAAGAATGATACATAGTACAGATAGAAAAGGAGTTTGTCTCAGGTCCTTTAGGAGTGTCTTACTTATTGCCGCTCAAATGATAGGGTTGTGTCAATACGCACGAAACAAATTTCAAAAATTCAAATTTAATTCAAAATATTTATTCAGTAAATAGGCCACATGAGGGCTCTTTTACACGTCGGTAATATAGGGTGAGTCTACCAGCGCTTCGGACAAGACCATCATTGCGGAGAGCAACCAAACGCAGCACCGATTGAACCGGCTCTGTGCGTCCTGTTGAGATCTTTTGTATTGGTACACATGCAAGCAGCGCAATATACCTTTTTTTGAAGGCGAACTACTTTTTTTACTGTGACTGGAACATCAAAGCTCGAAATAACCGTTTTGATTGGCTGTATAATAGATATTCGTATACGTGGTTTGTATTGTTAACATTTCGTTAAGACTGCGCCGAGCGTACGCCGGATGTACAGTGGCGCCCTCATTACTATTATTGTGTTTTCTAATAAATGTGTTTGTGTTTTATAGTATTTTCTTTAAATTGGTTGGTAGGTTTTTGTACTACAAACAAAAACACAACGTATAGGGTATATCACACAGTTTAATAACAATTCACCTTCGAGTTATAAACTTAACGGAAAAAAATGGCCACCTTTTCCCGTTAAGCTGACTACTCAAAGGATAATTGATATTTAAGTTTGTTACGTATCTCATTAATTGTGTTTTTACGTGCACTACTGAAACGCATCGTCTGATTACAAGGAAATTCTTTAGTTAATTAGTAAACACAATAATAGTAATGAGGGCGCCACTGGACGCTCGGCGTTTGCTCGGTGCAGTCTTAAGTGGAGTTTACTTACTAGTTATAATTATAATAAAAAAGGTACCTGTTTAACACGTTCATGGACAGTACGTCGAGAGACGGAAACTGAGACCCTCGTGAAATGGCACTGCGGCTGTGGCCGATGTTTTTAATTACACCAAAAACGGAACTCCGTCCACGGCCGGCCTTTTCCCATAGCATTTATAGGAAGCACGGACTCTGTGCCGTTTTAGGTTTTCACATAAGCCGCTAGTGTCACAGCAAAAAAGCTCTAGGGCAACCTCAACCTCATGCACTACCCTAAAAGGGGAACGACACGTGTTATGGCACATCACCGCTGTGGACGTAATTGTACGACATTACATACATATTTATTCCGTCATAAAGTGGCACAATGTTTGAAACAACGTTAAATGTGACAGTTCGTCCATGGCCGTAGAAAATGTTGTATGGAATTTATTTGTGCCGTATCACGCAATTTCGAGGTTGGTGCTGTGTCCGTGAACGTGTTAAGTATTGGTAGTTCCATGATCTGCACAAAGTTTTCTAATCTTCAGAGGCCTAAAATTGTGTCAACATTTAAACGAAAATGAAACGTGAAGTGAAAGAAACTGTAAGTAATAGACAGACATATTACAAAGAAATTTATTTCAAATGCTTCAATATTGATACAACTATAAACCTATGGCGATGAAAGCAATGGAACGCGAATGACACGGAAACGTGGCAATTCCGGTGACCCGTACTAACAGGAGTTACGATGGTGAAAAACGTGAATTGAACTGTTCGGACATCAAATGAAATAGCCCGTTTGATTGAAAACGATTTTTTGTCGATTTTCTGTACCTTTTATACTACATACCTATTTTGACAAGTTAAGTTAATATTATGAGTATAACATGGATAAATATAAACCGAAAGACAACCAGACCTGGACGTTTTCGGTTTATAATACCTCAACAAATCGATAAGAGATTTTGTTCAAAGAGTTTGTGTACAACCAGTAAATTAATAGTATAGAGGCATTCCATCTTAGATCTCAAGGTTCAGACTTAGACGCATTTGGGCTATTAGGATGGCTATCTTAAACTAACGCTAGGAACATCACACAATAAACAAAAACACAGCACAACAGCATTTAAAAACAAAGTATACACACAAAGGCGGACTTAACCCTATGAGGAAGTTTAAGGTCTTTTTAGGAGGAAAATCAGACCGTTTAACGAAATAGCAAGAAACAAGTTGTGGAGGCTCACGCAAAAGGTATTCTATCTAAATGAGAACTGTTTAATGACCTACAAACCGTTTGGTCACGGTGGCTTCGTTACATGCGTCCAATTTGACGCTCTTTTGCGTCACCAACCCTTTTTAGCGCCATCTATTATGAACACGCTACATCCTGTGTAATAATAGAGTACATCGTCTACACGCCCGATCATTTATTCAGCAGTTGCCGTGGTGACAGACAAATTAGCTCAGGCCCGAGGGAAATCATATTCTGATTACGTGAATTCTTAAAAAAAACATATGAAACTAGCTTAAAACCTTTTTATTGTAGCACAAAGAGGGGTAAAATGATTAACTTCTTAATTTCTGCAACTCTGATGAAGGCATAGAGGGTCTCTATTGACTGCCATAATTATTTTTAGTCATAATATGTTTCAAGTCATAATTTTCGCAAGTCATAATGCATTTTTCTCAGGACACGGTTATTTTTTCAGGATTTTTATAAAACTAACCTAACCTAACGAATCTACACGATAAACATTTATTAAAAACTGTAACTTCAGCCTAAAAGAAGTTATGACAAAAAAAATTATGACTAACAATACATTATGACCAACGATATGTATGGCAGTCAAAGGGATCCGAGGCATAGATAGTAGCATTAAACTCCGGTGTTGCGGGTGTTTATGGGTCGCGATGATTACTTACCATCAGGTGACTCACTCGTCTGCCTAATTTTTCACTTAAAAAAGGCTTGCAGTATTGTTAGGCGATGGGCTTGCAACCTGTCACTAATATACTGGTAAACATCTTAGCCCGATTGTGCAAAATGTGGTTACAGAACTATCAACAAGTTTTTAGAGTTTTTGGTAAGTCTGTAGCTCTGCCAACCCCACTCTGGGAATGAAGTGAGCGTGAGTTTATGTATGTATATAAAAGGACAAGACCGAGTAGAAGTAGAGTAGGCTTAGTCAACATGTATAACTTTAAGTTAACGATTTTCAACAAAAGAAAAATTCGTTACACAAAGGAAAAATATAAGGTCTTTGTAATTGAAACTTTAACTAGGTACGTACAAAATTATTTGAAATTGATCCAAATTCACTCAACTGTATTTACTTTGTATTTCTTACGTCACAAAAACGATCTAAGTACCTACACGTCATATAACTCAACTATCGCATTATACATTTTTTAATTGTAAACCTTCTCAAACTTCCTAATCTAGTTCAACAATTCCTCGAATTTTAACCAAAAAATTGTTCAACCCGGGTGAAACTACAAACTCTCAGACAGATTAATTAAGAGGTCATAAATGAAACGTGCGTTACAAAATATAGCTCACTCGTACAAAAAAAGGTCCCCTAGGGGCTCTAGGGCAGTCATTGATTTATTCGTTGACGAAACTCTAAAACATCTGGTGGCGGTAACTGCAGAATGAGTTGTTAATTCAATGCCCTATTTCTGCTTTTAATACAAAATTGACTCCAATTTGAGTCTGAATCAAACAGCCCTCTGTTATAAGTTTACCGTGTGTGTGTCTACATATTTCTTTGTGTCATCTTTCCTCACAAACGGATAGGCCATTTTGGATGTGTTAAAAAAGCTATTTGGTTCTTAGTTAGGTATACCTATTAAAAATCGACAAGACAGTTTAAAGGGCTTTGAAAAAAGGAGTCGCCATTAGGCTGCAGCTCCACTGAGGCGGAGATGAGCGGAGCGGAGCGGAGCTGTGTCAATATTAACCTATAGAATCTAAACTGACGTGCGCAAGGCGCGTTCGACGTACCGGGTTTTTTTTTTCATTTAATAGTTATAGCAATGAATGTTAAAATGCGGTTGCGGCAACTGGAATAAGGCTTCAGAATCTTTACATAGTATTAAACAAAGTTGCCTCTCGCCGTCTGCCTCAGGCCCCAGCCCACGTGCATTACGCTAACTAACCTTTAAATTCGTTTCGTTTTTAAACCAATCGCGTCACTGGTAGATCACGTGACTTTTCATATCACGATCAGCGTAATATGTAAATAGCCTGTTTGTATGCTTAGATCTTTCAAACTACGCACCGGTTTTAATGCGGTTTTCAACAAAAGATACAATAATTCAAGAGAAAGATAACCTAAACATAAAAACATTAAATCACGCCTGTTTCCCAGAAGGGTAGGCAGAGACCAACTTCTTCCCACTTGCTACGATCTTGACAAATTTCTTTTGCTTCTTCCACATTCATACATCGAGTCATGCACGCACGTCGGTTTCGGGTACTTATTAAGATTCGGCTCTTTTCCAGTATTTCTCCGATTTGACTCGAAAAAGTACGCCTAGGGCGGCCCCTTCCGACCTGTCCACTCACTAAGATAACCTTTTTCTTTTATAAACAGTAACTACAGAAAACTCGCACCCTATTCATAAATTTCTACATAAGTTTTGCATTGGAAGCAAGATTACACGGACAATAAAGCTAACTCCAACAAAATACGGAGTTTCGTTAGGGCCCTACAACACAATCTCCTTTGCATTGTAAAGCTAAGAGTACATAGCTAGTTTAACCTTATTAATATAGTAGAATGAAACAATAGTTGTTTCTTAAATTCGAATTAGCGGGCATGTCTAAACAAACTTGTTGATAATTCTGTAACCACATTTTGTACACATAGGCTAAGATGTTTACCAGCGTATTAGTGACTGGTTTTTAGAGTTGTTGGTAATTCTGTATCCTATCCCACTCTGGAAATAAAGCTGTGTTTATGTATGTATGTTCTAAACAAGTTACGATGAACATCAATTAAGACATTTTTAACAGTCGTTTATTTTACTAATTTCGATAAGAAGATTATTTTTAATTTAATTTTAAACGTCCTCAAAAAAATATAAAAATCATTATCACTTAAAAATTTAATAATTTTGGTGACAAATTAATGTAAAATTCGGTAGCGTAAGGAATAGGAAAACATGTATTTAAAAAAAAAATGGGTTTGCTGCTTTACGTACGTACCGTTCATCAAATTGTGATGAAATTAGGTACGAAGATATCTCATGTCCCGAAAAGCACAAAATATACTTTTTTATCCCAAAAAAGCAAAAGGATAAGCGGATGAAGTCGCGTATACTAAATATTCACAAAAACACCACTACCTAATAAATGTCAAAACCACAAATTTACGAAATATTAAATTTGTAAAAAAAAACGCTGTCATACACCATGTATTCACATCCTAAAACTCGTCATAAATCAAAAAAAGGTCGAATATGCCTCACTTCTGGCGATGGTGACATCCCTAAATTTATTTCTCTGTTTTTGAACGCGAAAATATTGCAAAGATACTTACTCAAGTGCAACAGATTTACTGACTTTCGACTATAGATTTTATATGGCAATATTTTTTTAGAAAGTTTTTTCGTACTTTGAAAGATTTGTTTTATGGAATTGTAAAGGCAAACGAGCACACAGGTCACCTGCTTCCTATTTCACTATCCTGACAATAACAGGTGACAGGTGATAGGTGATAGGTGACATTTTAGATTACACGGCCCCGCTGATATGAATCCCACCGATTTGAAAGCTTGATAACTTTACATCATAATTATAGTGACCTAGCTTCTGCCCACGACTTTAAAAGTTTCCGGCGAGAAAAGTAGCCTATGTGTTAATCCAGGCCAGGGTAGGTACTTATATGCTATCTCTTTTCCATATTTCATCCAAATCCGTCCTGCCGTTGCTGCGTGAAGGAGTAACCAACTAACACACACAAACTTTCGCATTTATAATATTAGTGGGATTTCCACCTGTCACCTATCATCATTGTCAAGATGGTGAAATGGAGCGCTGAAAACTACAATCTTAGTACTGTAATCCTAGGATCGCAAATGCCTTGCCAACCCTGATTACTAAGATGGAATGTCTCTATGCTAATAATTTCACCATTCCCACACCAGATCCCGATTTTTACATAACCAAGGGGAACCCTTGGAGCTTCACAGATTTTAGACTTTCATATAGTATGGAGCGTGCGTCAATGACGCCGTTTCTACCGACGACCGAGATCCCAGAAAATGTGCACAGTTCTTAGGGGTATTTTTATGTACTTTTGACACGGTAAACTATCGAAATATACTTTTGGGTACAATCTCAAGACTGCAATCCTAAGACTGCGTTCCCGACCCTTAGAACTAAAATGGAATACCTCTACATTTACTAGTAATTTCACCGGCTGTCTTATCGCCATGAGGAAACAAAACAATGTGAATACATACGGCTGCTTGGTGGTAACTTAAAGGATAAGATAGCGGTAGCGATTCAAATGCATGGCACAAGGTCCTTCCACTACTAAAATATTTAAATAACCCTTCGTTAAAGAATCCAAATCAAAAAAGAAATGGACGTAAAAACCATTCCGTGGAACTGCTCGAGGTTTAAATTTTGCAATTACTTTTTGAAATAAACACTTAACGAACTCAAATGTTCAAATTAAAAAATCTCATTCACAATTCAGTACCTGTAAACTTAACTCAAACCGGAAAAGTAAAATTTCCATTTGGAAACACACTGTTCCATATGTGGAAATATTTTAATTTGTCGGTTTGCGAGTGGATTCGTTATGTTACGTCAGAGCTTTGAAGTCTGTGCTGATTTCCACAAACGAACGTGCATATAGCATAGTACTTTGTATATATATGTAATGTTCGCAGTCTGTACGCTTACTGATTGTGATTTGAGAGAGATTAAAGATGAAAGAAACAAGGGATCAAGGAATCCTCCTGGAAGTTGCAGTTAATTTAATATAAGGAATGAAAGGTAGAGTTTATTAATTAATCTCTTCAATGCACAAAATTGTTTGTATGTTGTTATCTTTAATGAAAGCTGTATTAGATTGAAGTATTTTGATGATGTTATTATTCAAATACGTGCAAAACTTCAAATATATAGCGTGATATAATTGGGTAAATTTCTCAATGAAAAGCATTGTAACTTAAACGTTATACTTACAGCTTCTATACATTCATACGTATACGCCTTCGTTCCTAGAGTGGGGTAGGCAGAGCTACAAAATTACCAACAACTCTAAAAATTTGTTCTTAATTCTGTAACCATATTTTGCACAATTCGGCAAGATGTTTACCAGCGTATTAGTGATAAGTTGCTAGCCCATCGCCTAACATTATTTTATACAGCAAAAAAACCTTTTATTTCATACAATGTTAATTATATTAATTCCTGTTCTATTTGCCATATTTAATCAAATATTAATTGTTTTTTTTCCATCAATTTGACGCATTTCGGTTACCTTGGAAACATTTAAAAATACTCCGTATTATTTATCAACTGCAAAGAAAACCAAGCTGCAGAAACAAACCTCGAAACTATTAACTTCAATCACATAACCGCAGGAGGTTTTTTTCGAATTCTCTCACAAATTCCCCCATGATTGGTATAAGAAGGGAAAAGCCGTCGTTTAGAATGTCAACCGTGGCCGGAACTTAAACCGTTTGATGAAATACCTAAGTAAAAATTTTAATTAAGTTTCGTCTTGGTAGTTTTTAAGATTGAAACTACCATTTTAAAACCTGCAGTTTTGAAAATGGAGTGATTTAGATATCGCTGTGAAAACCGTAAAATGAGTAGGGACACAAGCTAAAATGAAGAATGTGCTACTTATTATAAGACTGAATTTATTTCCAATAGACGTAACGTTTTAGTCTATTTAATACTTGTTGTTATTTGTAACATGTTGTGACTAATTTTAGGGTGTCCAATACTCCATTTTACTTTTATTTTATTTTCTTGGTTATTTATTTTAATACATCGTTCATTGAATACAAAACGGACACATTCCAAAATGAGTCAGTGTCGCATTTTAAAATTAGAAGCTGCTCGTATAAGATTTTAAATGCAAGACAAAATTATTTTGGAATGTGTCCGTTTTATATTCAATGAGCGACATGATCAGCTCATCGTTTTAAAAGTATAATTTAACCGTCAAAAGAATAGCAGTTCTATTCTCTCAGGTATTGTTCCTAATACTGAACACGTTCGAAATTGGATGGCAACTTCCGCAGTTCCAAGATAATAGATGCTGCACTCTAGAAACCAAATGCATGCAATAAGTATCTCAGTAGAGTGAAGATTGTATTCGTAGAAAGACAAGAGCAACAGGACTAATATAATAAAAAAACCTGACTAAAAAAAAACCGCCTTACTCATAAACGTGGAATTACCGTGGGATACCTGTATTTATCTGTCAAATTCAAATGTCACAATGGCAGATAAGGACAAAGCATGGTTTACCTACCCCATGGTTATTCCACGTTTATAAGTAAAGCGGTAAGAGCGCAACTGTATTGTTTTTAATTTGGCCGCTATTCTGGCCCCCTACATAAAAAGGATGCAAGCGCAATTTGATGGTCAAAGTAAATCGAACCCTGGGTCTGAAGAATTAAGGTCAGGAATACATTCGCGATTTTAAGAGACATACGCCCTTTTTTCTAATGACGGCAGTATTCCTGTCAAGTAAATACTTAAAAGCTATCATAACGTTGACGATACGATAAAAGGTCATAAACGACTTGGTTTTTAACGTGTTGAAAAGAAGCCCCGTTTGTACCACATACTACCCTTATTGGTCACACAACAAACAAAAATAAAAGACCGAGAAGGTAACTCGAATGACATTTGGTTCCATCATTTAATCTAGATGTTGGCATACTGCAATGAAGTAGTTAAATCATAATATACTCTATAGCGACCCGCCCTCGCTTCGCTTCGGTTTTTGTGAGTTTTCTGTAACACCCTTACATAAAACACAATTTATTATACATAAAAACCTTTATCTTATCTATTAAAAAAAACCGCATCAAAGTCCGTTGCGTAGTTTTAAAGATCTAAGCATACATAGGGACAGACAGACAGCGGCAAGTGACTTTGTTTTATACTATGTAGTGATTTGTAACCACATTCGATTTAAAATGCTTCTACTATTATTATTACTCCTTCGTTATATCACGGCAAATAACTCCCTTTACCTACTTATTCAAAAATATGATAACGACCGTCACTTCTCATCTGATATCAACCAGCGTCAACCTTCAGTCTTTTTCCTTTATAGAAATGTTCATGTTATCCAACACATTACGTTAAGAGCTACATTAAAAATGCATGCTTGTCTTTTCTATGTCACGGGGATACCAACCTTTGCCAAGTTGACAAAGTTAAGGTGTTTGATAAGTTTTGTTTCTTTACTCTATAACAGGTAAACTGATACCTTGAATATTTAATTTTAAATACATAATTAGAATGTGTCTTGAGCATGTAAATGGAGTTGATAAATGATTGTTGACACATAATATTTTTTTTGTTCAGTTAATGTTAGTTAGGTACATTGCGTTATGTTACGTTGAGTAAATTTTTACAAGCTTTTATTTAACTTGCAATGTATGTAAGTATATACATAGGTACATATGTACCTATGTATGGTATGTCGGTCCAGTTTTGCAAAGTTAAATTTGACCCACTTTCCGGTTTCCGATGAAGCTGAAAATTTGCATACGCCTTCAGTTCTGATGACAATACAATAATATAGTACCATCGAGCTGATCTGATGATGGAGACTCAGGGTGGCCATAGAACTCCTAAATTACACATGATAACCCCGTCGCGTAAGAGGTTGTTAGAATTGTCTTGACGAGTAGGTGACGATTGTGCAAAAAAGTACAGTCAGCAAGAAAAGCTTGTCCTAAAAATGAAGTTTTTGACAAAAACTTTCTCCTTTTGTAGTACAGACCCCTAAGCAACAATCTTAACATTCAATTTTACAATTTACATAACAATCCTGAATCAAGCATCTCCTTTACACTATAACTTTTTTTTTCACCACCACATGTCATCAATATACATGTCCAATACACAGCGTCAGTCAATGGCGGACGCGGCAAGTGAATGGAGACCTAATTAATTACCGTACTGCAATAACGCCTCCGACACGTCAATGGAGATGTCAATAGCATTTGTATAACGCTGATTACCTGACAGGTAATTATGTGTCAGCATCTGATTATAATGGTATAGCTTAACCATTTGAAGCTGTAATACACATAATACTACCAAGAAAGAGTACTTATGTTATTTGGGGTTACAAAATTGAGGTTAAAGTATCTTTCGTTGTTTTAGTCTCATAGTAAATTCTATTAGATCTGAAATTCACACGCGCGTACAGAATTATATTTTTAACGTTCTCCAATATTTTAATTATAGTGATAAAGAACGATAGCTTACGGACCTTTGCCTCTCTTACCTAGAATTTGTAATTCTATTTGTAATTCCTGAACTTCATATGTAATCCTCTTTAAATATATCAATATTCATTCGCATTCAAAATCCTATTAGAAATATAACGTACATCAACGAGTGCTGTCTTACGTTTGTTTTTATCATAATAATGTTTTTTTTTCGTCTATGTTGTTAATTACTTCTCTGCTATAAACAAATACTCACGCATCTTAATAAACACTTATTCATATTATTCTATCATCCCAGAAAAGGTCTACTTTATTACGAAGAATCTCCTTATCTTCTGCCCAAACGATTCCAAATGACTTTGCTGTTTTTCATATAAATCCAAGAACTCCAAATTGAGTCAAGTTTTATCGGCATTTGAATCTCTGGCATCGAATGAGTTAATTAAATACCAAACCTATACAAAATTAAATGAAACACGCCGGTCCTCATTCAATTTAACTTTTTAATTACTTTATAATCCTTGAGGATTATCTATTTGTTATGTCGGTATTTCGTCAAGAGCTACCTTAATTTTTCATGTTAATTAATAACTTTGATCCCAAAGTAAGAAATACTGTAATAATATTATTTTAATCTTAATTATGGTTATTTGAAATGTTTATTTTAATACGCCATACGATTAAATGAATAAATTTTATAAAGTTCTTTAAAATACTTGCCTTCCACAAAGTCCCATAACAAACCCTAATACTCTTAAATTTCCCAAATCAAAACATAATTGTGCAAAAGCTTTATTTTATTTATGGTATATTAAATTACTTACCTACCTTTAAAATCTTTAAGCATCATACATTTTATCGAAAGCCACAATAGTAAATCATCAGATTTTTTTAAAGTAATAATATCAGAATGTCATATTTTGAATGAACGTATTTTATAAAGGTCTTTTGTAATGGATACGTTTATTATTCAAAAAAAAAAACATTATAATACAATTGCATATTCGCATTATATAATGAATATGTCGTTATAAAAACCATATTAAAAAATACATTATATTTTGTGTGAATGTGAATACACAATTTAACGATGATGACGTGATGATAATGATTTTCTACTTAGTAATATATTTAACGTACAATATAGTAGGAATTTGTGATTTAATAAACGAAAAAAAAACCCCAAGGAAATATTTTATGAATAATAAAAAAACCGTATGATGTGAAAAACATTGATACTTGTACCATAAGCAATAAAAACTAAAAAAAAAACACCTATACTCAAAAAATACCAAACACGTGACAAGCCAGCATGTAATTACAGGAAATTTATAACGATCCGAACACAAATTATCTGCTTGATGCGCTGAATTATGTAAATTGAACCTTTCAAACCAAAACGATTTTACTCAACATAATAACCAAAAAAATACACGACCTTATCTTAACAATCATAAAGCAGCAATTACTGCAGGCGTCCCATAAAGTTACGACGTTTTGGGTGAAAAGGACCAAGTGACCTCTCGCCATGCCTACATAAATCGGTCCAAGATTACAAACACTTTATGACATTATTGGTGAAACCTTTTGCAATAAATTAGTTGCCGAAGTGGTTATGACACTTAATTTGGTGTCAAAAATTCCTTTGGGTTTTTATAAAAAGAAACTTTGATGCTTGGTGTTCCGAACTTTGATAGGTGTAATCTTTCTGTGTTTCCAACATTTTTCAACAGATTGTAATTATTTTTACATACACCGAAAGACAGTTGACAGACAAAGTGAGATATTTTGAAAAAAAATAAGTACTTAAATCTTCTTAAATATATAAAAGGAGAAACTGACTGACTGACTGACACATCAACGCACAGCCTAAACGGCTGAACGTAGGCACTTGAAATTTAGAAAGGACGTAGCTTAGGTACCGTAGAGGTGCACTAAGAAAGGAATTCCTGAAATTCCCACGGGAACGGGAATTAGCGAGAAAATCCTTTTGTATGAAAAATCTAAACCTAAGCAAAGCTAGGAGGGCGGGTCGCTAGTACTCGTATCATATAATTTAGTTAATTTTATTCGGTTAAAGCATAAGATAGAAATAATGATTACCTATTCAAAAAAGAAAAATGCCATACCATAATCTATTGAGATTGGAATGTAAAATAGCCGAAAAAAGCACGGCCCTTTGGACTTTAATAGATGGAAAGGAAGAATTTTTACTGAAATCAATATATCCCTGCGTCTTAAACCTACATGTAAAATATATCTAAAATATAGGAGATAATTTGATAGGTAAGCCATTTCAATTAATAGATATATCGTCAACAAGCTCTACACGTAAACATATTATAACCCTGATTGCTCAGACGTTACAAAACCTTTTCAAATTTGAGGAAAACCTTTATAAAGAAATCGGAATTTGGGGTAAGGAAAATTGATACAATGTACAGTCGTCGTCAAAGATATGTTTACATTTTTGGATCTTATTTCGATGGAATAAGGTCCAAAAATGTAAACATATCTTTGACGTCGACTGTACATCGTTCACGTAGCAACATCCGTACTCGTTGTACGTAGATGGATATTGGAAACGAATTAAAAGACTTGTTAGTGTATTTTCATCTCTTCTGTTTGTAAGGATTTCCAAACCTATCTCATTAGCTGGCTGAAAATGGCATTTTCATTCCAAGAACAGAAAATATTTTTGAGTAAAAATTTGGTCAAACACTGCCGTTTTTGACTCTTTTCTAGCCACTATTACGAAATAACTTTGAGTTTTTGTATGGCGATTGCCTGAATACAAAGTTCGTAACAGTAACATACAACATTTTTATTTACGTTCCTCTCAGTCGAAAGGATAAATAGACTCTTTAACTCAGGGTAGTGATTCTCTCAACAACGACGGCCGGACGGACGAACGAGTCGATGTCCAAGCGGCGAGTTTAAGTAATCCCGTCAGAGCGAACAAAACACATTTTAGCGCGTGCATTTCACTTGGCAGCATGGATTCTGTCGATAAAATCGAACGTATAAGGCTGCCTAATTGTGAATGCACGTGCTAAAATGTGTTTTGTTCACTCTGACGGGACTACTTAAACTCGCCGCTGCGATTTCGCTCGTTCGTCCGACCGTCCGTTGTTTTTGTGAGAATAACACCCCAGGTGGAATTACAATTGCATCCTCATCTATAGACGCACTCGCTAGAGTGCGCTTCTTCAGCCTAAATATCTTTGGATACACTTGACCGCTTTCATCTCTTGTTTAACAATCTACTATTGACATTCACGTACAGCAAGAATATTTTAATGCAATGCTCCAATTGGTCAGGGTTAATTAGAGTGTGTTATGTTGTGCCATTTATATGTTAAAGCATAATGAAATGTCAATGAAGATTGATTTGTCAATTTTGACTCAGAAAGTAGACTTGGCATCGATTGCATCGTTAGTATCTTCGATATTATCTTATTACAAGTTTTACAAGAATCACTTACCATTAGGTTGTCTGTATGTTTGTTTGCCTTGTTAGTAACATTTAAATAAAAATACTCGTACTTCAACTACAAGGTTTCATCATTATTTACCAGGATGTCAAATCATGATCAAATAACAATTTGATGATAATGCTTAGGGTGGATAGATTATTCAATACCCTGTATCTATTAGTTAAACTTAAAATTAGGCTATAGCTAAAGTCAAGCATCAAATGAAGTATAATTAAATGAATATCTGAACTTTTTTTTTTGGACGATGTTAAAATACAAATACCGAAGTAACATACTTCTGAATTTACCACCGAACTTCAACTCACATAAAAGCTTAATACCAACAAAACGAACAAAGTTGAGCCTTTCTCCAACTTTTTGATACTTATTAGACGTACAACAATGCGTATGGCATAATCTCTTATCGACACACCCAAGCCATCTCATTAAACTCGAAAACTCGGTAAAAAGTTTTGTATTGGCGCGCACATTTATATAGAAAAAACCGGCTAAGCACAAGTTGGATTCGCATAAAAAAAACAAGTGTCTAGCTAAATTTATGGATCAAAAGCCCTGTTATAGACGGACGGACAGACAGACGGACGACGAACCCTTCGTAATACGGTCCCAAAGGCACGCCAATACTTTTACTTTTAGTACAAAATATGGCTTTTGATTTATCATAGCAAGTAAGCAAAGCAAGATTTGTACAATACATATTTCCTTACGGGAGACATAAGTATGATGACCTTCTATCTTCTTTCCTATTCCATTAAACATTTCATAAGTTGTTTCATCTAAATTATTACTCTCAATTTTAACATACTCAAGCAATATCACAGTCATATATCACTGGTACGTATAGAGAGCACGCTTCTCCGAAACCTAAAAGAATTTACGCCGGCCCAATCCCGGCAATCCCTCGACTGTTTTCATTTCATTTTGCAACTCTATCACCGCAGCCCTTGTTTCCATTATGGGGAGTTAGCAACGGTGCTTCAGTGTATCTAGTAAAAATGTGATTGGGTCATTTCTTTTTGAAACGGTGTCTAAAGTTTAGTGTATAGCAATTTTGCATTCTTTGTAATCCTTCATAAGGGCGAAAGCAACAATACAAAATTGATTGTAGGCATATCTAAATAAAATAAATAGTTATGAAGATGTTAATGATCCATAAAAATCCTGACCTTTCCTTAGATAAATCAATTATAATACCTAAAATCCATAACTTCTGCCAAATTCTAAAGATCTCGTTTTTAAAATGAAATAAACAAAAATAATTATCGATTATGTCACATTGTTAACATACGAATAACTTTCAACTCAAACGTATGAAATCTTAAAATATAATACTAAAAATTACACAAGCAAAGTTACTAAAAAGAACCAACGAAAAATTCTCAAGATCATTCCACATCAAACCTTGTTTATCTCAAACAATCTATGGCACGAAACTATTTCTAAAGCATAATTATATTATTCCAGAACGTCATTGTCATCAATAACGATGGTCACTACATACGGCACATCATTATCCCCCCCTTTATGGTAAAGAGGATTATATGAAAGCTCTGTATGGAATCTGATCCCATGTCATATGAGATTGCAATTACGGAACCCGTTATTACTGAATAATTGAAGGCCCGCAGTTATCCGATTGAAGGTTAACCATAAAAGGAAGAACTGATGGAAATTATTCGCTATTAGTGAAATGATAAAGAGGTATTGCTTTAGAAAGGTTTTCGTGAGATGATTTTATACGAGACCGAGATGTAAGGTAAGCTTTAAGAAAATTAAAGTAAAGTACGGAAAATTTAATTCATTTGGCATTGTGGGAATTTAAAATTTATCAAACGTTCAATTATTTATGCAAACAAACATAAAACTACAAAATAAAATATCAATTCTCAATGTTTTGTTATTATAAATACATACCCTTAATCGATTTCAAAGTTGTTGATTGCAAGAAATGTAACAAAAATAAGTGATATTTGATTCTTGACTTTTTTCCGCCCTTTAATTCAATACTTAGTTCTCGTCTTTTGTTTTTTTTTTTCAATACCTATTGTAACTCTTTTACCGAGTTGGATTTAGCACGTAAGTTTTGTTTTATTTTACTTCTGTTTTTGTTTCAATTTGTTGTATGTTCTCGATTCTTTCCACTTTACTATTTTAAAAGCATATTATTAATATTTAACGCAGAATGGCATTATTATTTTGAAAGCCACTAACGACGTTTATTTCATAAGGTCACTTGACTAACACGTCTCTTGTATTGTTTGTGTTATCATACAAACAATCAGAATACTAATCAGTTTATTTTCACGTTGTACCTAGGTACTTGTTTTTTGTCACCCTCACCATCACTTATAAAATCATCAAGTAGTGTTTTTTTAATTAATTATTATGTAAATTATGACCACTGTGATAAACTTTAATTGAGCATAGTATTATGTGTTGTTTGTGAAATTTAATAGCCTTTTATTATAACACAAAACATAGAATCGTATACAAAAATAATAGCCAGCTCACAATTCTAGTATTAATTGAAATTAAAGTAACCCTTAACATGCACCGGCCATTAATTCCAAAACGTGTCAGATTAAATTCGTGCCGCAATTTATTTATCATCATAAGCTTTAGCGACATTTCAATCATCAATATTCAGTGCATCTGAAATTATAAACGTTTCCATAATCAATTGAATTACGTATTCCTAAAATTTAACGTTTACCGAATTTGCATTCCAAAACAATGATTTGATTACTAGGCATTCCTACTGAAACAATATTAACGTTGTTTGGAATAATTAGGACGTTTAATTTTAAATCACGTGCAATTTCCATTGCATCAATAACATTATCGTTTTATTATACGTTCGGAAAGGCATCATGTAATTTTGTTATTGCATTATTTCTAACTTCACAATTTTATATTCTTCACTCATCACAAAGACCTGGGTTTACAATGTTTACATTAAATTCGCTTACCTTAAAACAGCCTGCGGTTGTCCAGCAATCCTTTGATCCTTTTTCCTCCTCCGACACTCACTATCCACTCTTTTATCACTCTCACGTATAGTATGATACCTCGGTTGATAACTTTCGAGTTGCGAATACAACCGCGCGCGTGGCGCGGGCGACGGGCCTCGCTGCGTCATAGGGTCCACACGTCGGTACTCCGCCGTGGTTGGAGCCACACTGACTGCCCTGGCTGGCTCGCACTCGATCCTTTCTGCTACCCCCGGCCGACGTTTCTCAACGAAGGCCACTCGAGGCGGCTTTGGTTGCATCAAACTTATTTTCTTTTTCTTCGCGGTGGACGCTACGTAGAAAAAATATCCGTTCCGGTCCATCTTTGGTGCTGTTGATTTTACCTGCAACAATATTTAAAGTTTGAAGTGCTTGAAATATTCAATGTGGAATATCTTGAGCGTGAAAAAGCTAGAACTTTTACGTCGTTTTAAAAATATCTCAGAAATTTAACTGCACCAGCGACAACAAAGCAATGTAAGCTGTCATGGCCAATAGCTATTTTTCTCATCGTTCTTAGAAAAGTGAAGTTTTTGATAATCATATTTTGTAACTGGAACTGTATTTCGAGTAATTATGTTGTATTATTACGACTCCTATGTAGGTATAAACATAATATATACTGTATATTTAATATTACGCTTAAACAGTTGGATATTACGCATTTTATTAATTTTAGACATCATGTTTCAAAGTATCCGATTTCCGAGCTGAGTGCAGCGATTTTAAAAATGTATGAATGCAGTTTTTCTTGTTATTAAAATCAATGACATGGTTCCAGCAACAGATAAGATCTGCGTATGTCTTATAGTTTCATACTTTCCCATCCTGACCGATCTAAATAAGCCACCCTGTATAAGTAAAATAAAAAAGTCGCAACGCAATGAAAAGCTAGTAAAAGTTAAAATATGGAATAAAATGTTTCTGTTGAAAGCTTAAAAGTAAGAAAACAGTAGGAATGGCACAAATAGATAATAATTTCTATACAAATGGTGTAAGCAGACCGTAGTCAAACTGACAACAAATGTCTCGCTGATAAGCTGGTTTTGTTTTCACAAGTCACTGTCAATTGAAGTAACATTTTCATATCGATTTTGCTTTACGATTTTTTCTTTAAAATTCAAATTCAAATTGATTTATTTGCAAGTACATACTCGGATCTTATAAATATACATGTCAGTAGTAGTAGGTACATGGATATGTTCTGCCACAATTTGGCATGCAAAAGTCTTAAACTACATTAGAAATAAATGTTACTATTATCATATTAGGTATTATAATCTTAGTACTTTGTCAGTTGTCAATATGATATACTTTATCTGTTTTTATTGAAACTCTTCATTTAAGATGCTTAATTGACCAATAGTCTGAAGAAATACGACATTTTGTCTTATTTCACGGATTTATAGATCGAACTTCTCGGGCCCGGATACTCATGAAAAATGTTTAATTTGTACACTTCCGGAAAATTTTGGAAATTTTCTGTAGCGAGATTAACAAATAATTACACTGTATGGTTATTAATTTATTTGTTTCTTTTGTATTGTTCTTTTGTACAATTACTTGATTACATACAAACATACATACGAGTACATACATATTTATATCAACCAGAATCCCTATTACACAGACTTCCTTCGTCATAAACGTCATAATCTCATACAGTGTAACCCTGTCTCTCGCTGGCGAGCGAAGCAGGTGACTGCCGATGTATGAGTGGCAGCTGAATAGTCATGACCGGACACACGGACAGACGGGACGGTGAGCGATGTATATAGGCAAGTCGATGACCCATTAAATATAGAAAACTTGGTAGTCTACAACTGTCGCAATTTGAGAACATGAAAATGATATTAAGCAAAATGTTATATTAGTGATGAAATAGATATAAATTATGTCTATGCAAGATAGTTATAAGAATTAGAGTTTTCTATCAAAATTATGCAGTGATATCTTGCTTTAACAAAAGGAGTAACTGGAAAACGGCAATGGTTGCCAGCTACACATTGCCGTAAAAGGTGAACCAGAGGCCTGAGAGATGCATACGGCGTTCGTTATCGTTATTCCAAATGTATAGGTATGACGTAGGCTGTCAGATGCTTACGTCGGGCGCCTACGTTACGTCAGTTTTCAAAAATCGTTTACGATAGAGTGTAGCATCTTGTCTATCCAAGAGAGATTTTCTCTAAGCTTTTAAACTAACTTCAACCAAAGCTCAGAGTAACAGATGAACTTGCTGTTGTTCCTAATACCAGTTCCTTTGTGATTTACCTTACATAGCTGATCCTATTAGAACGTCTTGTTACGGTCATATGTAATTAAGACTTACTTATATCGACACCTCCTAAGTATACTGGTGCAAGTGACTTTTTTGCGATTTTCGTTTTTTTGCATTTTTATGCCTATAATACTTATATTTACCTCCCACAAAAATTTCATGCGGAAATTCCTGCTACTTTCTGAAATAAAGTGACGTATACAAATGCAAGTAACACTTTTTTGTAAATCGGTAGGTTGTAAACTGAGTCAAGTCGCTTGCACCACAGTACGCGGGACCGATTCCGTGGAGGGGCTGAGTGTGAGCGGTACAACTGACAGTTGGCTCAGTATGCTCGTAAACCATTAATGCTAGCAGACGTTGGCTCAGTATACTCGCTTCTGTGTCGACGCGATATACGTTAATAAACGTGTTAGAATCATAATTGGGGTACGACCATTTTAACAATGTATGAAAATTTTAAAACCATTTCGAGGAATAGGTTCCTCAAACTAATCTCTGCCATTAAATTGAAAATACATGTTGCAGTGAATTAATTATATAGTTATAAAGAAATGACCTTCATTTGACCCCTAAATGCGGTCCGAATGGCGCTATATCAATATTTTTGTGGTTTTATATGAAACATATAAAACCTATCCAATGTTTAACTTAGGTACTTTTTTTCTTTTTTATCAATGGCGGTCCACCGCGGTATTCTGCAGTGATTTTGACAGTGTCAAGTGAGTTGAGTAAACAGTAAACAGTATCAAATCAAATCAAAAGTAAAAGCCGGACATCTTCCCTCCCCGATGGTTACCGGCAGATTCCAATATTTTACCTCATTACTACAATTTAGATATCTAGCTGACACCTACATACGTTCGAAGACAGCTGTTGTCATAAAAAAAAAGTTTTTCTACAAATTGACTATTAATTCTTATGATTAAATTAGTATATTATTAAAGCCATTTCTCTTTTAAGTTGTGTGTGATAAATGTAATTAATTTATGTGATGAGTTTTTCCAAGAGGTTCAATACGACGGCATCGGCACCAACATTTATTATAGAAACGAATGATTAGAGGTATGGAATCTCTTATCCATATTCTTTTTCTACTCTCGTACCGTACCGCTAATATTGATATCGTTAATGGTATCAGAATACCACCAATAGCGTAACTGAAGCGGAAAAACAATTCTATTATGAGCGTTGCTATGGTTATAACAGTTCTATAATAGCTAATGATGAATAATAATTAATTACCGGTTTATTATGGGGGTTTTCTAAAGATGAAACCTAGCTAGATCGAATTATTGCTCCCGAAACCCCCTGCGTACAAAATTTCATGAAAATCTTTGGAGCCGTTTCCGAGATTAAGGTTATATTATATACTTATACAATAATTGCTCGTTATAAAGTATTGTAGATGTGATTGTGTTCAGTAAATCTGCTCTAGAAAGAAGTTATGCAGGAAACGCTGTATTTATTTGAATTTAGGTAATAAGCAATGGCAGAATACTAATAATTCTCTGAAACTATTAATAAATTGTGTTGCGATTGTTTCTTTACATAATGTTTGAATAGACGTGTTTTAAAAAGAAAACACAAATAATTTAAAAATAAACGTCTTTCTAAATAACTCCGCCATTTTTGCACAGTAAGCAGATGAGGTTAATTTGATGAAATAATTTATTTAAAACCACAAAAACACTCTTAATCATGAAAAGCTTCAAATGAAATCCTTATAAAAGGCTATACTATCGAGTAAAAATGTAAAAGCAGACAGTTATCTTTCTGGTGTATCCCAATTATGAAAATGAATAAAGACTGAATCTTGTAAGATACTAAGTAAGAAGTTATCTCAAATAAGATTGCTTTAAAGACAATATCTTATTATTTGGGTTAGTAAATGTGTTCGAATGATAAATAGCAAAATGATTAAAAACGTTACTTTAAGATAATTCAATTAAGTTTTTAAATTTCCATTACTACTAATTAATTGAAGAGGTAAAAGCGTTTGTTATGAAAGTTTCCATTAGGAACATAAAATAATTATGGCTGTTATAAAAATGTAAGTAAGTTTTTACCAAAATAACACCGTTATTTGGCAAGTTACTATCTTTTGATTTTAAGAACACGGGTTTAGTCATATTTTTAAAAGTCAACCCTTATTATTTTAATATAAAGAACATGACAATATTACAAAAGTGTACTGGTTTAAGTGACATGACTTTTATTGTATACTGGTACTAGTGATTATTATGCCCAAATAATAATAATAAGGGGTAACAGAGCAAAGCAATATCTTTATTTATAAATGATACCACCCATAATCACTTAATTACCTATAAAAATAATAAATAGAAGCTGAATTCTAATGATAGCCACAAACAGTGTATACTGGATCAAGTGGTAGTTAGCTCAGTATACTATAAATTGAAACACATGTAATACGCGTATACTAGTTTATCTGCGCTTTTCTCAAAAACCGCTATAGTTTTTTAAATTCTAAATATGTAGAAGAAAACGTAGTACTTTAATTAAGATAAATCTAAAATTTCATTACATTATCTTTAAAGGAAAAAAAGTTATGCATATGTTTACCTTTGCACAGCTCTCCTGTGAAATCGTGATTTTGCACTTGCATCAGTGTACTTAGGAGGTGTCGATATTAATTAATGATGTAAGAAGCAATAAAATTAATGTTTCAGTGGGCTTGTAACATGTTTGTTAAAACATAAAAATCATGAATCGTGTGAACGTTCGAAAAGATACGTTAATTAACGGATACTGGTTTAAACATATTAATAACACCATTAACACCTAATTTAATTATATTTTTTGAAAACAGGGCCGAGATTCTAGATGGTAAAAACCATAATATCGTCTTTGACCTGTCACCAGGGGGGTGATTCTCTCAAGAAGCAAAGGTGAACGAATGGACGAGTGAACTTCAAGCGGCGAGATTAAGTAGTCCCGTCAGTGCGAACAAAACACATTGTAGCGCGTGCATTTTCAATTTAGCAGCATGGTTCCTGCCGATGGGTCGAACGTATAAGGCTGCTTAATTGAAAATGCACGCGCCAAAATGTGTCTAGGTCGCTCTGACGGGACTACTTAATCTCGCCGCTTGAAGTTCACTCGTCCATTCGTTCACCTTTGCTTCTTGAGAGAATCACCCCCCTGGGCCGGTATTCTACGCGCTAAAACCATACATCGTGTTTGATCTGTAATCGTATCGTCAACATTTTGATAGCTCTTATTTACTTGACAGTAATGACAGCTGACGTTAAAACCATACCGTAATTATACCATAATTACTGCCGATAATAACTATCGCTAACTATCGTTTCTATTCGTTTCGTTTTTAAACCAATCGCGTCACTGGCACATCACGTGACTTCGTATCACGTCGTCTACCACTGACGCGATTGGTTTAAAAACTAAACGAAGAGAAACGCTAACTAGCGTAGTGCATCTTGTCTGGGCCCTCTGGCCACTGGTAGGTGACGTGATACGAAAAGTCACGTGATGTGCCAGTGACTTGATTGGCTTAAAAACTAAACGAATAGAAACGATAGTTAGCGTAATGCATCTTGTCTGGGCCCTCTGTTATCGTGTAGTCAACGTTATGATATTTAGCTCTTATTTACTTGACAGTACTGGCCGAAAACAATACTATGGTATTGTTTTCGGCCACTACTGTCACGGACAGGTCACAGGCAATATGGTTTTTAAGAGCTTTTATTTAACTTGCAATGTATGTATTTATGTATGTATGTAAGGGTCAAATCTTGCAAGTTAAATTTGACCCACTTCCCGGTTTCCAATGAAGCTGAAAATTTGCATACGCCTTTAGTTCTGATGACAATACAATAAATAGTACCATCGAGCTAGTCTGATGACGGAAACTAAGGGTGGCCATAAGAACTCCTAAATTACACATGATAAACCTGTCGCGTTAGGGCTTGTTAGAATCGTCTGATGTAGGAAAACGTATCGAAGCTTTTATGTGGTCCTCTTGCACCGTGTTATAAGTTATAAACAAATATAAGTAGGTGAGGTTTTTTTTCTCCTTTTTCTTCCTTTATCTCTCACGTAATATTTTTGGCAAGTTTTCCTGCTGATCTACGCATGTTATTTGAATTTAATAATATATATATTGCTTTATATAATGCTAGATTAAGTAGTACCATTGTAATATGTTTAAAAAATGACTGCATGCCGAGTTTCTTGCGGCGTTTCTTCTCAGCAGTGTCTCCTCTTGGGAAGCGCTGGTAGATTCTTGACGTGTAAAAGTGCCCACACGGCCTACTTACTGAATAAATGTCTTTTATCTTTTCTTATCTTATCTTTGTCTTGACAAGTAGATGACGATTGTGCAAAAAAGTACAGTCGGCAATAAGAGCTGGTCCCAAAAATGAAATTTTTGACAGAAACTTACTACCGCGTAGAATGGAGGAAGGATCCTAGCTCTTCCAACCGCGTGTCCTTGCATCGCAAGAGCACTCAGCCACGATTTTATCGCGCCTCAGCCTGCGGCGTCTTTTTGAATGCTAACTGGGCGCTCAATGCGAGCCTCTATCCACATCTCAGACCCTACTTTGATACGCGACTCCGCCCCGAGATATTTTTCTCTGTGATTTAGATTGCCGACTGTCAGTGTTTAGCGTTTAACAAAGAGCCGTGTGAGTATTTCGAGGGTTGCAAACAGTTGCAGGCTGCTAAGTTGTCTGAAGTTCGAGCATGGCTTTAATATGTTAAATCTATAGGTAATTCATTCATAGCAATTTATAGTTCACTAAGGGACGCCCAAGAATTGTTTTTCTAATTCTCATGCTCTTTTTCTGCTAGAGGTACAGTCACGAACCGGGATTGTTGATCCACTTACCATTGTTCGTAATTTAGCCGCGTATTCAATAACCGATGTCACCGACTGGCTGACAGCTATTCGATTTGTATTACACGGCCAAATTAGAAACATGGGTAAATGGCTCAACAATCCCGATTCGCGACTGTACCTTCTCAAGGAATATAAGTACCCTCTAAATTTTGAGTCACTAGATTCAGCGGTTTAGGTTGTCCGTTGTCTCATAACCAGTCACGTAAGTGAAGAGTTTTATGCATATACTAGAGAAATAGAAGATTTAATGGATTTTATTTGTATTAATATTATGTTATAGTCTTGTTCACAGGACAAGACATATGTCAAGCATATGGCAGGACATATACGTCGCTGAAACCATGGGAGATGGAGCAAGCGTATTCTGGAGTGGCAACCTCGCTCAAAGAGAGGAGTCGGCAGCCCCCCAGCAAGGTGGTCTGATGACATCAGCTCGACCGCAGGCCCAATCTGGGGGAGACCCGACTCAAATTGGGCCCAGTGGAGGAAAATTGGAGAGGCGTATGCCCAACGGTGGGCGCATATGCGCTAAGAAGAAGAAGAGATAGAGAGTCTAGTTTAGCTATTCTTGAAGTTTGTTTCGGAGTTCCATAAAGCCTCTGTGAGTGTTTCTCTGAAAAATCAACCTTATGAACAATGTAATGATACCTAAGTACTTGTTGCAACATACTGGTTATGGTTAACCAGGTTTGGCCTATTTCGGAATTCCAAAAAAGTCCCCGAAGTTTGAGGACCACTAGTCTAGTTAATGGCGCCATTACACCTTCTTTAAAGTGGAACCAATTACACCCTCAACATAATTATTTTCCAAGTTCTTTACAAACAAACTACTACTCGTAACACTAGTGCCATGAGTTACAATTACCATACTCGCAAGTAAGTCGAATGCTCTGACCCTCGCACTCTATAAAAAAACTGCGACGTTGCGAGATATAGAGCATTTGACTCGCTAGCGAGTACGGTAATTGTAACTCATGGCAAGGGTACTGATTAATCCTATGTACCGTTAGTTAGTGTGTTTACTTCAAGACTAGATCCCATGAGTCCCCTGATGGACCAGCTTAGGCCATCACAATACTGGGTCCACGTAAACAAGGATTATTTAATTGGAAGTGGACCAAGGCAAAGCAAACACAGCCAGACGTCGGAGCACAAAAGTAAATATCGAGATGGCCATTCCATATCGATTTGATGTTGTTCGATATTAGAACCTATATTTAATACTAGCGACCCGCCCGCGCTTCGCTTCAGATTATATGGGTATGGTATAGCCTATATAGCCTTCCTCGATAAATGGACTATCTAACACTGAAACAATTTTTCAAATCGGACCATTTCTTCCCGAGATTAGCTCGTTCAAGCAAACAAACAAACAAACTCTTCAGCTTTATAATATTAGTATAGATTGTCTAAGATATATGCTAAGTTTTCTTTTCGGCCGAAAATGGATTGACAACTTTTTTTAAGTCTATGTTTTGTCTTGGTTTTTGCATTTCTCTGATTGTAACTGGTCATTTATTATACTTTTATTATACTCTCTTGTTTTTAAATCGTTATTGTTTTCAACAATACAACAATGCAGTTGTTGAACAAATATATTGTTTAGAATTAATAATTTAAAACAGAGAAGATGGAATCAAACAGCCTCAATAGGAAAATATTATTGTTAGGGCTTTACGATTTTTTTTTTACTTTTCATCATGTTTTATTAATTAGTATGCTGGTGTTAAAATAACGTTGCATTATTCAGGTTTAGCGGAATAACTAATAGCAATTAATTCAACTCATCAAATGTTTATCCTGGTAAAGCTCAAACACACAGTTGGTGTAAAATATTATAGTATTTTGTAGACACGCTCGCTGTATGTTTACTTATTATATGTATGTAACTTTTATAAATACGGAGATTTACCTTTGGTATTTTGGTTTATTTAATAATATCATAAATGTCTGTCTGTCTGTCTGGTTATTACGTTTTCACGATTAAAAAGCTAATCAAATTTCAATGAAATATTGGATAGTTTTGATCCCGAATAAAACAATACTTTGCAGACAGAGCCCCTGGTAAAAGTTAGAATAAAATAAGTATTTTTTAGGACGCTAGAAGTAACTTAACAGATTTTTTAGGTTAAAAAGTGGTTTTAAACAAACAAAACATTTTGATTACACTTGCTTATCTTAATAAGAATCGCATTATTTAATGATCTAGTTTTACAATCGAGTCGTACAGCAATATCGACTCGATATCGAATGAGAATAACTCGGTTCCAATAATTCCCACGAGTGACCGAACTTGAAAACATAAAAGGAGGTCTGTCTTAAATCGAGCGTGTTCGTGGTCATAAAATTCCTAATAATCTGGTCGAATCGATTCCAAGTTTATTTGTTGGTTGGTTGTTTCTTCAAATACATTTTATTTCTGAAAAGATTTATATGATGCTGAAGTTATCAACTTATGATGGTTGTTTTTAATACGATACTAGTGACCAGTACGTAAAATAGAATTTACTATACAAAAAAGCGCTAAAATGAAAAGCACTAAAATCTGTTGCGTTGTTTTTGAGTTAGCGGATATACAGACAGACAGACAAACCGACGTGGAAGCTGATATTATATTGTATAAGAACGTAAGTATGTAAAGAAAAGAGGTGATATATAATCAAAAATAAGATAAATAAAATATTTTATCTCACGAACGCGGGTGGGCTATACTTGCACGTGCACATTGTCTCTGAATGCGTAGCTGTCGTTGGTAAGTGTCACTGCAGTGTGCGTGTCTATACGTGCTACAACTACAAGTAATTTTTTTCTTACATTCATATATAAACTCACACCTTCGTTCCCAGAGATGGGTAGGCAGAGCTACAGAATTTACTACAACTCTAAAAACTTGTTGATAATTCTGTAACCGCATTTTGCACAATTAGGCTAAGTTAACAAGCGTATTAGTGACAGGTTGCAAGCCCATCGCCGAACAGGACTACAAGCCTTTATTCCCTTAGTCGCCTCTTACGACATCCACGGAAAGGCATGGAGTAGCACTATTCTAACCTGGCAACCACACCACACACAAATTACTTTGAACATTATTTTGTACTAGCGACCCGCCCTCGCTTCGCTTCGGTTTATTTAAGTTTTCTATAACACACGTACATAAAACAAAATTTATTATACATAAAAACCTTCCTCTTGAATCACTCTATCTACTAAAAAAAGCCGCATCAAAATCCGTTGCGTAGTTTTAAAGATCTAAGCATACATAGGGACAGACAGCGGGAAGCGACTTTGTTTCATACTATGTAGTGATATATATAAAATATCAGGGACAATGTCACACCAATTGACCTAGTCCCAAACTAAAGCCTTGTACTATGGGTAATAGACACCGAAAAAAATACTTATACAAATAATTAAATACATATAAATATATATAAAAAATATAAGTAATCATTCATAATTTAATGATAGTTACCGTTACGAATAGGTATTTAAAGCCGTGAGCTGCCAAACAATGAAACTCGTCCAGAAACCATTAGAAGCCTAGGAATTTAAGCCATTTTTCGAAATCGTTATCGTCCGCCGCGTCTCGAGTAGGCAATTTCTCAAAAAGAAAAATAGCTAACTTACCGAGAATCCAGGAGAATATTCTAAATCCGACAATTGATGACTTACTGGAATTTCTAAAAGATATTTGTAGATGTTCGGTCGAAGATGTTTCGACAAAGGTATTTTGAGAGTTATCACTCCATCCGCCTGTTTGTCTGTCACAGATACAAAGTTAAAAAAAGTATGTATCTTTAAAGTGGATATTTAAATTCAGTTATGATTTTTACTAAGCATAGTTTTATTTGCATATTCCTATTTATTAAAAGTAAAAAAAAAGATAATACATGAAACTGATAGCTCATTATCCTACTTGATAGATTTTTGAATTAAACAAAAAACATCTGATTTTTTACCGTTTAATTATAAAAATTAAAAATAATGACGGGTAACTTACCTGAAAGCATCAGAAAGAGGGTTATGTTTTTATATATTTAGAGTGTAAGTATGTAGGTACTCGTATGTATGTCTATTTCTTTGATAAGCTCTGCAGCCTAACCAACTTGAAAGATTTTTTTTGCTTGTTAAGAATGACATAGGCTAGAAAAAAATCCATTTTGTATAGACGACCGTCGAAAATCAAATCATACTGTAGGATTTTCAACGCTTGCATTTTATTCTACATATTCATCCCTCTCCTCACCCTCAGGTATTTTTAAATGTCATATTTGTCCTAATATCAAAGTAAACTTCGAACAATCTACCGGGTTCCTGTTATTTCCTCTAGAACCGGAACTCGCTCAAAGAGCCCTTGTCTCAATATCGGAATTTACACTTACATCCCGAGGGTTCCGCGTGTCAATATTAGGAACTAGCTTGAAACTGGCACAGGAGGCTTCATAAATAGAGGGTTCACTCAGTTCAACTTGTTTGTTATATTTACATACATTAAATCACGCCTTTTTCCCAGAGGGGTAGGCAGAGACCACTTCTTTCCACTTGCTACGATCTTGACAAATTTCTTTCGCGTCTTCCACATTCATACATCGAGTCATGCACGCACGTCGGTTTCGGGTACTAAAGATTCGGCCTTTTTCCAATATTTCTCCGCCGTAGTACGCCTAAGGCGGCCCCTTCCAACCCGTCCACTCACTTTCGATCTGTATATCTCTTTCGTCAATCTTCTTTCATCCACCCTTTCCAAATGACCGAACCATCGAAGCATACCTTTTTCAATCTTAGTCACTACGTCTTCATTTATTCCTCATTTCTCTCTGACTTTTTCATTCCTTACTCTTGTTATATTTGATATATTTTAAACCACCTGCGGGCCTAGTATGGCTGCGTCTATATCACATCTCAAATGTGTTTAAAGTATCCGTCACTCTCGTACTTATTTACGTGTCAGAAGGTGACGGATGCCGTATCCAAATTTCGTATATTAGGGCCCCTATTCGTGCCTTGTGTCGCCTGTATGTTTTTTCATGAAATAATATAGTTCTGACAACTACTACGAGTAATATAACATTAAAATCATCCAAATTGGTCGAGTGTGGCGGTTTATTTTTAACTTTATTACTTGACTTACTTTACCATAATATTTGACTTATTTACATGTATGTTGTAATTCAAATTAAATATAAAAAAACGGTTGAAACCATTAGCCAATTCAATCCTTAATAAATGCACCATCTTGTAATTTATACTCTTTACAGTAAACGTGCAAACAACTGCAAGACAAAGACCGAGCGAGCAGATAATTGGTATGCAGGTGGATTTGATACAGCTTGTTGCTATTAGCCTTAGCTAAGGAATCGCAATCATACATACATTCATACATACATAAGTTCACGTTTTTATTCCCAGAGCAGGCTACATAGGCAGAGCTACAGAATTAATAACAACTCTAAATTTTTTAATAATTCTGCAACCACATTTTGCACAATCTGTAACCACATTTTGCACAATCTGTAACCACATTTTGCACAATATCGAACGCGATCAAGAAATAAAATAAACAATGATTTTTAGGATTCCGTGTCCAGAAACAACGAGAAACGAAACATTTATGGATCATTTCTTACCTTTAATCCGCAAATTCTACAGTAAAACGAAAATAAACATCAAAATTGAAATTTGTATAATGACATTTTTATTGCCAAGACGGAAATCTCAAGACTGCGATCGTAAGAAGGCGTTGCTTGCTCTGAGGCCTAAGATGGAGTGCCTTTATAAATTGTAAATTCACCAGGTGCCTTATTCCCACAATAGAAAATAACAATGCAAATACTGCTGTTTTACTGATACAGGCAAGCCGCGAAGCAGCAGTGTCCGCTTGTGTTCCGGTGTGTGTATTAAACAACCGGTGAAATTACTAGCATAGAGGCATTCAATCTTAGTCCTCATGTTTGGCAACACATTTTCAGTCTTAGGTCCGTAGTAAAATCTGATCTCAACTATAAATACTCGTGTTAAGATGCGTCTTAAATGGCTTCACGTTTACTGTGACGTTTCTTGTGGAGGGCATCTCAGACAAGATCAGGTTATGAATCCAGACCTTGGTATTGCAGTATTAAGATTGTAGACTTGAGAATGCGAATGTTTTGAGGTCACATCCCACTCACCATCAGGCCATGTGCTCGATCGCTATCCCCATTATTATAAAAAAAGCCACAATTTTTCGAAAACTTTAACTGTTCTTTGACTCTGCTGAAAACCAGTTTAATGCAAAATTAGGATAAATAAATAAAAAAAAAAAATGTAATAAGGGGACAATCTCACACTAATTGACCTAGTCCCAAACTAAGCTCTAGGCTTGTACTATGGGTACTAGACAACGATATAAATACTTATATAGAGAAATATATACTTAAATACATCGAAAACATCCATGACTCAGGAACTTATATTCGCGCTCATCACACAAATATCTGCCCTTACCGGAATTCGAACCCAGGACCACTAGCTTCGTAGGCAGGGTCACTACCCACTAGGCCAGCGCGTCGTCAATAAGGTTTAAGATGCGAATATTATTATTATACGTCTATCCATCAAAGTCCATTACAGCTAATTACTCGGTAAGCCGGTCACGCGAGAAATGCATTAGCATGTTACGTGCGAAAAACTGCATTCGCTGAAGATTAATTGCGTAAGAAACATTTCTGTTATGAAGTAAGACTTATTATTAAACTGGTTTTTATTTAGTTGTACAGTTTGTAAGTTTTATTTATAATCTTGCAAGTTAATTTAATTCTTAACTAGCTTGCACGCTTCATCCGTGTAGAAGTCTATGACTATATCGTTGAGAACTGTGGCATTGTCCTTACTTATTCTACTCCAAGGTTAATTGGAAGAGATCCCATATGGGATAAGTTCGCCTATGTAAATTATTTATATTGATGTTAACAAGTCTTGTAATTGTTTATGTGCAATGAAGAGTTTACATACATACATACTGTGAAGCTAAGGCTATGTATATACAAAATTTCATTTAGATCGGTTAAGCGGTTTATCTTTGAAAATATGGGAGAACGCCACATTACAAAAATATATCGCAATGCTCCTTATTCCAGTGTAATAAGAACTTCGTAACATATTTATGACAGAATTTTCTTGATACATATATTTGCATTTCACTGTATGAGTATAAGTAATATATAAATGGGGTAAGTGTGGTTGCCGGGTTAGAGTAGTGCCACTCCATGTCTTCCCGTGGATATCGTAAGATGTGACATACATACATACATAAGCTCACGTATTTATTCCCAGAATGGGGTAGGTAGAGCTACAGAATTACTAACAACTCTAAAAACTTGTTAATAATCCTGTAACCACATTTTGCACAATTAGGTTAAGATGTTTTCATCACACTTGCTCGTAAATAGTGTCCTAACATGCTAGAAAAATCGACCGTAAATCCAAAATAATACCCGCGGGCCTTTTTTTTACCATTACATTACTTAAGTGCGTAATAGCTTTTTTTTTAATATTATACGTGGACTCAAACTATCACAATACGTCAGGACCCCAATTCTTGTGCCATTCGATATGAAGTTTCATTCGAGATGAAATGTCAGTTGAATACTATTTCCTAACAATCTCGCATAATAAACTATTGATCTCATATGTCACTAGAATGGGACTCCGAACACGTTTGACATTATCTGTGGTAAGTCAAAGACAATGATGTAGTCTGCCGCTAATAAGTTAAAAATATGATCTTTTGTCTGATTTTATTTCATTTCCTCGCAATTGTGATGAAAATCATTGTATGTTACACGGGTGGTAAAGGAAATACAAAGCTCGAGTCATTAAAGCCCTCAGCCTACGGCTTCGGGCTTCTAACAGACTCTCTTTTGTAATTCTTTCTTTACCACCCTTAATACACAATGTACTATTACCAGTGTATTAGTGACAGGTTGCAAGCCCATTACCTAACAGATCGCGTAAGATGGGACTAAGGGAATAAGGCTTTAAGTACTGTTAGGCGATGGGCTTACATCCTGTCACTAATACACTGGTAAACATTTTAGCCTAATTTGTAAAAAAAAACTCTGGGAATGAAAGCGTGAGTTTATATATGTATGTAGGTGTGGTTCAGTTTTATTACATACATACATACATACATAAATTCACGCCTTTATTCCCAGAGAGGGGTAGGCAGAGCTACAGAATTTCCAACAACTTTAAAAACTTTTTGATAGGTAATTCTGTAACCACATTTTGCTCACTTAGGCGAAGATGTGTACCTTTCAGGTACCTTTCAGGTTCAGTTTTATTGCTATTGGAATTGGCTAAAATTTGGAAAACGTAATGTTAACCCCAAGAATCTTGAAAAATTATTAGTGTGTCACAGCCGAAGTCCTAGACACGATGTTTTTTTTTTTATGGCACTGTGTAGACAAACGATCACACAGGCCACCTGATGGTAAGTGGAAACTGTGACCCATAGACATTCGCAATCACAAGACTGCAATGCAATCTTAAGACTGCAAATGCGTTGCCAACCCTGAGGCTAAGATGGAATGCCTCTATGCTAGTCATAGCATAGTTTAGCAAACTTGTAACGACCGAATCAAAGAAAATCAATTAAAACACTGAAGCCCAAAAATTTCCCCCACCCCGTCTTGTCACGTCACCAAAGCACCTATCTCTTACAATTTATTTGTGTTTCTAACAAAAACTCAGACAGAATAAAACCGGCTGTTATTAAAATGACTACCTTTGATGTTTATTAAAAAATTTCGACTTACCGCATTTTTTCGAGTTCAAAGAGGAAAATAATTTTTACAGACCAGATTTTATTTACTTTGGCTGTAATTTTTTCGCGTGAAACAAATTTTGTTACGGTTGATGTTAAGTGGAACTTGGAAGCAGATTGAAAATCCAAAGCGGTTACTCGACTAAAAATAATCAAATAATAGGATTTTTTTAATAAACACTGATTACTTTAAACACATTCAATAAATAATAGCGATAGGTAATTGTATTTTTTATTGTCCATTTTGTTACCTCAGTACAAAATTACAAAACATGCACCGTACCAAAAACTGACTCGAGGACACATTTTTTTACTCGAAATAGCAAAATCAAAAGAAAAGTTTTTATGATTAAAAAATTTAAACTTAAAAAAATAATCTCTTTATTCACTAACCAACGCACGTTTATAAAAATCCGATATCAACATTATTTTTAATGCGTTGTCGAGTCGAGACAATCAGCTTACAAACACACAGGGTGAGTCGAAATTGATGGATAGGTAAATTGGGTATCGAATTGCAAAATTTTATTATACCCATCAGTTATCGAGGTATTGTGGCTGTCTGCAGTTGACTATGGCATTTTTGCATAGCTGCACTGAAATGCCTATTTACGTGCAATTAAATTTTTGAAATGGTTTTGCTGTTTTAATTGTGAAGGAATTGAGGCATGGAGGAATGTGTTGTAATATTAACGGTTTGTATGAGCAGTAAAAACTGGTTTGATTTGGTAATTACAGGGATTACAATAATGAGAAACGTAATGTAGTGAGTGAATTACTTGCGGATGCTGACACGAACGTGTTCAACCCAAGGGTGGATATATTTTAACTATAGATACTGGTTATTTTCGTACAACCATATGGATGCACTTTAGCAATGAAAATACATTATTGTAATTGCATGTTTGCCATGTTAAATGCCAGATAAAACGATTGAAGGGTGCATCTTATAATAATATTCCCGCTATAAAATTAAAAGGAAGAAGTTTTCATGACAATTATTTTCAAATGTTTTGTGTTTTGTGGTTGCTCGACTGGACCAGAAGGAGGGTGGGTAATGTTTGTTTTTAGATTTGTTTTAGAGTTGTTCTACTTTTAGGTCTATTTAGCAATTTTTAAAACATAAAATAAAAATGTATAGTGATTTCAAAGATTCATCAAGTACAAGATCTTTTTTTTAAACTTAATATAATAACAATGCGACATTTAATTTTATACCGATAATTACTCAAAGTCTCATGGCAAAACTAATTTAAAGACTTAAATCAGGCTACGTTTCAGTGTAAAATGTCGGTTTAGAACAATTTAACATAGCAAAGATACACCTACCGCGACCTGTCTCTCTAATCAAAGTTTCCCCACATTACATTAGCACACTGTGTGCCACGCAGCTGGAATCACATTCAAAGTGGACTCGATATTGAGTCTACGGCACTGGATGTATTAAGTGCCGATGTCGCTAATTACACGGAGTGTCTAAGACTTGAGAGCTCTCACTAATAAATTATACAGAGTGGATTATTAATAATTAAAGTGACTATGTACTAAATGTTAATGAGTCGATTTGGTAATTCTATTATTTTAGTGTAAAGAGACGTAAATCAGCAACAATTTTAAACATAACAGTTACTTATTTTAAGTTTTAAACATAAACTTACGCTTTTTAAATTCAGAAACAAAGCGGTATATACGAAAAAAAAAATCTCCTTTTTATGGAATGATTGTTTTTTTTTTTTTAAATCAACTAAAAATTTAGTAAGTTAGACAGTTAGTAAGTAAGTGTGAAGAGTATGCTAAGACTCATGGTTTAGAATACAACCCCACTAAGAGTGAGGTAATGATGTTTAAAGCAGGCAAGGTTAAGCCTTATTTCATACCTCCAGTGTGGCTGGGGGAGAGTATATTAAAAGTGGTTCGAAAATTTAAATACCTGGGCCACATAATCACTGAGGATCTGTGTGACGACAATGATATTGAGAGAGAGCGGAGGGCGTTAGCGGTAAGGAGTAATATGCTCGCCCGGAGGTTTGCTCGAAGTTCCACTGAAGTTAAAATATCGCTGTTCAAAGCTTTTAGTCAATCTTTTTACTCGAGCAGCCTGTGGGTCCGTTATACGAAACGAGCTTATAGCGCCCTCCGAGTTCAATATAACAACGCATTCAGAGTGTTGTTGGGCCGAGATGGTGTAGTGCCTCAGGTATGTTTGCTGACGCGCGTACAGACAGTTTTCAGGCCATTATGAGAAAAAAAATCACTTCACACATGGGGCGCGTCAGAAATAGTTCCAACGACATTCTGAATATGATTGCTGGTAGATATGACTGCCACATCTTTATCTATTGGGTTTCACAGGTCTCCAGTGGTATAAGGTATATTAAATAATCCTTGTACCTTTGTTTTTGTTTTGTGAAAATAAAATTGTAACTAACCTATTTTTAAGTAACATGTAACTAACCAATATTATGGGCAATACTCGTAGCCTGAAATAAATGATTCTATTCTATTCTATTCTATTCTAAAAATCGAGAGCGTGATTTTTGCACCCTTTATCTGTACGTAGAGCCTTAGTTTAAGCATAAACTTAAAAAAATTACATCCAGTTTTCCATTACGACGATAAGTTGATGGTTCTGTTTTACTTAGATCCATATAGTGCAAAGGTCTATCATTGATGTAGATAGTAAAATGTGAACACTCTTTATACATATTTTTAGCATTTTCGATTGGTCAAAACACCATTGGGCAAACCATTTTTCAAATTTGTCACGCTGCTAGCTGAACGCGAAAAATTACTTCCCCATAATCCCGAGCAGTGCCTCAAGAATCATCTAATGCCTTTCAAGGGCAATCTGTCCCCTAAGTTATTTGTTAGCAAACACAAAGGAAGAAAGTATTAATCTTCCATAGGCCGACAACCTGGATTGAACGCCCCCCGGAGTTTGCATCCAGATTTTTATTCACTGCTTGCGCTGTTGTTTCCACCCTCGTTTGGAACGACACACGGCCTTTGGAATATTAGGTTGTATACTAAAATAAATCATTCAAAAATGTTTTATATTGTAATTGTCATCACGATGTTTTCTTATTTGTAAAAAAAAACAAATAACTGCATATAAAAATATTTGTCCTTGAAACTTAACTAGACAGGCTGGGTTTTTTTTACATGCTGTATACTTATTTATACAATGTTTTACTCTACATGTCGGTTGATGAGTTGATAAAAAATTAAAAACAGGTTTATAAATTGAAAAAGTGACCTCTCTGCGCTATAAGTACACTTAATAATGAGGTATATTATTCTATAGACAGACTCCCTTTTTTAAACAACATACAAAAAATGTAAATTATATTTCACAAATTCGGGCATTCTGTATATCTAAAATGAAGAGTTAAATTTATGTATTGAGTTGTTTATTTGTGTTACGATGAATCTCTGGATTTGATCTAACCTGACAATAAGCTACTTTTAATCTGACTAATACCTACAGGTACCTAATATTTAATTTTGAAAAACAAAAAAACAAAGCAAAGTGAGTGAAGTCTCTACGCCAGTCTAAAATTATTTGTACCACCCTATATCGTTCAAGAAACCTGTCAAAGTCTTGACAGTTGAACCTTTATTTTTAATAGTTTTTGATTTTACAACGAGCAGTGTGTCTCAGCCCTTATACACCACCCTCTGTCCCGCTGCATTTTATAAGTGATTTCTTTTATTACAGAGCACGGACATGAAAAAACCGAATATGAGGAATCCATATCTAGTGGAAAGTGCTGTTTTACGAGCAAGTTTATAGCGTAATGAAAGCTATGATTGAATTAATGCTCCCGCTGGTCAACCGGCCTTAGATTAAAGTGCGCAGACGTGACATACATTGAAATATGTTCGAAAAATCGTTGTGGTTGACGCCAAGAAAATAAAAAGACTTGCAATGCGGAATTTAATTTAAATAAGAAATTAGGTAAATTTGCACGTTGGCGGGTTTTAAAAGTGCCTCATGATACTTCTTATTTCAAAATTAGCTGTTGTAAAGGCTGACTTCCATGACTAGCGGCCGACACGACATTAGCAAACACTATGAAAACGTATGACACCCACTTCCCCTATTTATGATGCAGGTGTCACAGAAAAGTCACGTGAAACTATGAGAAGCAAGGGCGGGTCACTAGTCTTTACATAGTATAAAATGAAGTCGCTTCCGCTGTCTGTTCGCTTAGATCTTTTAAACTAGCTCTTCATTTAGATACAGTTTTCAGCAATAGATAGCGTGATTCAAGAGATAGGTTTATAATGTAAAAAAGGTTCTCGTATTGTGCGGGTGTTACAGAAAATTCACAGTTAAAAAGAAAATGAAATAATCATGGCGTATCTGCGACATCAAAACTCATATTCTACGCGTTGCGGTTACACCGTGTGCACTTTTACGATCGCCGCGACACAATCCCCCTGTAGATGTCTATTGAAAGCGCGTTTTTAGAGCTCTGCTTGATGTGTCATAATATTGCAATATGCTTTGTGTTTCATTATACCTTTGATGTTTTATCGATTGACGCGCGATGGTTCATTGTCGTCTTTTTACACTGCAGGGGTGTGATTCTCTCAATAACGCGGTCGGACGAACGAACGAGTGAATGTCACAACGGCGAGTTTAACTCCCGTATTTATAGTCAAGAAAAGTAATTACTTGAGTAAAAGTAATGACTTACGCAACGATTTTTATATGACTTTTGACACTACTAATACTCAAGTAATTACTTTTCTTCACTATACGACGGGTGTAAGTAGTCCCGCCAGTACCCTTACCATGAGTTACACTAACCGTACTCGCTAGCGACAGTAGCGAGTCGAATGCTCTGTCTCTCGCTAACCTCAAGGGTACTGGGTACAATGGTAAGGGTACTGTGCGAACAAAATACTTTTTAGCGCGTGCATTTTCAATTTGGCAGCATGGTTTCTGTCAATGAGATCGAATTTATAAAGCGGCCTAATTGAAAATTGACGCGCTGAAATGTGTTTTGTTCGCTCTGATGGGACTACTTAAACTCGCCGCTGTGACATTCACTCTTTCGTTCGACCGACCTGGTTTTTAAGAGAATCACACCTCTGAAGGGGGGTAGTGTTTTTCACGTGTTATCGTATTGTCAATATTACATGTCTTTAAGTGTTAATGTTTGACCTAGGACCTAGGGCTCTATTTATTTATTTAAACTATTGCACAATACAAAAGGTAAGTACAAATGGCGAACTTTATGCCTTTAGGCATTCTCTACCAGTGCCAAACAGAGTATAGGTTACGTTGAGGACTTTACTCTCTAAAGCCATACCACATAAATAATTGACGAATTACCATCGCTTAGTAACAGCCATTCCAGTAGCTTCAGCGTGAAGGTGTGCAAACGTAACACACACACAAACACACCAACATTTACATTTATAAACATTAGTGTGTAATGCGGTTAAGGCATCGATAAATTATCACAATTTTTTAGAAGGCTCATGTTGACTAAGTAGATTATTAATAAGTAAGTACCTATACAAAATTATTTGACTTTTTTTTATTTTTTTTTCTTGCTCTTTTAAGCAAGAATTTCTTATTTACGATTAAACATGAATAAATATGATTATGATTATAATTATGATGCTTCTCCCGAAAACACTTAATAAATAAGTCACACTAAGTAACGGAAAGACCGATTTGGATGAGATTCAAAATGGCACTGAAATATTTTTATCCCAAAAAAAAACCAATTATTATACAATACTCAACGCAAATGAACTCGTGAACAGATTTAGCTACTAATAAATCTCTACCTATACATTAAATATCCTTCTATCTACATCATAATGGCTGTAAAGATATTTATAACGTTGGTAATACCTAATACTAAACCGTGTAACTAACATATAATTACGGAGCACAATGCACCTTACTCATTAAGTAAACAAGGTGCATTTTGCTTTGTTAAAATTGTTACTTACGTGGTTTAGCAGTATCCCGACGATAGATACCTATACTTATAGTTATCGTGTATCGGACATTAGCTCGCACTTCCTTTGATTCGAGATAACGCATGCACGACAGTGCACCGTCATGGCTAAAGGCGCGTTCACAATATTAAGTAAATTACAATACAACAATACAATACAAAACACTTTATTGTACACCAAACAATAACAATACAGAGATACAGCATTATTAAAAACAACACAGGTAAACAACAGGCGGTCTTATCGCTGATTAGCGATCTCTTCCAGACAACCTTACTAGGGATAAGGTGTCAGATTAAAACATTTTACGAGGTAGGTGGTACAAACTTCACGCTAAAGTGATAAATATAGGCTCACTATATATGTACTAATAAATAGATAAGAAAATAAATATATAAACAAATAAATACAATATATATATGACTTGCATAAATAAATAGATAAATATATATAAATACATAAATGAATATCAATACATCCACAACAGGGAAAACAATAAAAAAGACAGCTACACGACAGAGAAATTAACTGAGACAGTACAATTATGACTGCGACAAAAAATGCTCATGAAGAAGTTTCTTAAAAATAGGCAAAGACTTAGCCCGACGCAGCTCCACAGGGAGGGAGTTCCACAGTCGGACAGCCTGAAAAGTAAAGGAATTGTTGTAAAATTTTGATGAAGAGGAGGGTACAGTTAAAATATAGTTTTGTGAGCAACGAACCGACTTAAAAAAGTTAAAACGCTCCTTGAGGTAACGGGGGGTTGCAGGGATAAACAGAAC
The DNA here is from genome assembly GCA_963966035.1 of Acleris laterana. Taxonomy (NCBI): domain Eukaryota; kingdom Metazoa; phylum Arthropoda; class Insecta; order Lepidoptera; family Tortricidae; genus Acleris; species Acleris laterana. The sequence goes on along the minus strand of OZ014447.1, from coordinate 3,338,944 downwards.
ACAGTAGAGAAGATTAAGAATGTGAAAGTACCGGCGGAAACGGATAGGAAGCCACTTGAGTTGCGAACGAAAACAAGAGACGTGGTCATATTTGCGTAAACCAAATATGAACCGAATGCATAAATTTTGAATTCGCTCAAGCTTGTTAAGCTGCTCCTCAGTAAGATCTAAAAAGCACACATCAGCATAGTCTAAAATAGGGAGAAGTAATGACTGAGCAAGCGCAATTCTAGTCGCGATAGGGAGAAAGTTACGAAGCCGCCGAAGAGACCACACTGACGCAAACATCCTCCTGCTAACCTCGCTAACTTGAGGAACCCACGACAAGGAACAGTCCATAATGATACCCAGGTTTTTGACTTGATGCGAAAAAGGAATAAGGACCCCATCAAAATAAACAGGCGGGAGAGTTGCAAAGTCAACCCTGGACAAAAACTTAGGACTGCCGAAAATAATAGTTTGAGTTTTAGCAGGATTGACTCTCAAACCAAAACCATTACTCCATTGCAAGATACGAGCTAAATCGTTATTTGTGGTATCGATAAGTGAGTTGAGTTCACCGAGCACGCCTTGGGAGTAAATTTGCAGATCGTCGGCATAAAGGTGATAGGAAGAGAGAAGGCTATGTGTGATAGAGTTGATGAAGACAGAAAAAAGAAGAGGAGACAGCACGCCACCCTGCGGAACGCCAGCCAGCGTACTGCACCAAGAAGATCGGGAAGCTTCCACCTTTAATCGTTGCCGACGACCTACTAAATAACTACGAAACCATTCAATTACCGCAGGAGATATGTTAAGGGAGCGCAAAATTCCAAGCAAGACGTCAAAATCAACAGTATTAAATGCATTGCTGAAATCCAGCAATGTTAATACGGTTAACTTTCTGTTGTCAAACCCCAGACGAATGTCATCTGTAATTTTGACGAGAGCGGTAGCCGTGCTATGACCGGGGCGGAAACCAGATTGAAAATGATTGAGGAGGTCATTCCTGGACAAGTAAGAGGATAACTGCTGATGCACAAGACGTTCCAGAACTTTGGACAGGAAAGGAAGAATGGAAATAGGGCGATAATCAGAAAAAGAAGAAGGATTCGGTTTCTTAGGCAAGGGGACAACATCAGCATCCTTCCACAAAAAAGGAAATACGCTGGACGATATTGAAGTGTTAAGGATGCTGGTAATATAAGGGATAAGTAGGTCAAGTAGAGGGAGGATCATATTACGGCTAACGCAATCAGCCCCAACAGCATTTGACGTTATGGATTGTACACTCCTCTTAACATCACTGTCGGAAAATTGATTGAAAGAGAAAGGAGAAGTGTCAGGAGTTGGGATAGTAGAAAGAAACTTTAAGGTCTTGTCCTTAATAGGGCCATTAAAGCAGGCAGAAGATGAGAAGTGCTTATTGAGCTGATCGAAATTTAAATCTATGGTAGAGGAATTATGCTGAGATTTCCCAACTCCTAGTGACTTAAGAAATTTCCATACTTTGGCCGGGTCGCCATTTTCCACTGATTTATGAATGTGGCGACTTTGTGCGTCTCGACAAACCGTGCCACAACGATTTCGCAGTTTACGGTACCTAGCCTTGTTTTTATCCGATGGGTCACCTTTATACCGCGACTTGGCAAAATTCTTCTTCCTTATCAATGTACGTATATCCTCAGAGAGCCAAGGAGCAGGGAGATGCTTAACTTTAATGGGTCTTACTGGAGCATGTATGTCATAGAGCTGAGTCAGAAGAGAGTTGAATATGGCAATTTGATCATCCACTGAATCAGCCCTACTGATCACACTCCAGTCAATATTAATCGCATCCTCAAGAAGCTTATCCACATCAATCCGACTAAAATTGCGCTGAAGGAGAACTCTAGGTTTAGCTTTGGGAGGCCGGATTTTATAGGAAAGAAAAATCAAATCATGGTAAGAGAAAGCGTCCGCAGAGTATTGACCATGCTTAATAACATGAGCGGGAGAGGAGGTTAGAATAAGATCGAGAAGCGAAGGAGAACAGTTTGGAAAATGATGGGTAGCATTGGAGGGGAGGATGCTTAAATTACAGGCATTTACTAAGGACCTAAGAGATTTAGAGCGGTAATCGTCTTTAAAAAGGCAAGTATTAAAATCACCCATTATGATATGATGATTATAGGAGGGCATAAGATCTTCAAGAAGTTTCTCGTAAGCATCAAAGAAATTTACTTTAAGGGAGGGAGAATAGAAAACTCCTAGAAGCAATTTAGAGTGGGATAAAGTTAAATCAAGGAATAAATACTCTGCGGCGTCCGAAGAAGAAGATTGTGCTGACATGCAAATAACAGAAAAAGGAATATGAGAGCGGAGGTAAATGGCAACCCCACCGCCACCTCTTCCAGTCCGGTCATTGCGAATTAAAGTGAATCCTGGCAAAGAGTAGCAAGAAGATGGTAAACAAGGCTTTAACCATGACTCCGAATCAAGCTCTGCATGCACATTTTTAACATCAAAACTAAGTAGCAGGTCGTTGAAGTGGGCGGGGATACTTTGTGCGTTTATGTGTACTATATTCAAATTTTTAGGTTCATCGGAAAACTGTGTATCGAGCAAATCGCGTAAAGAAGGAGGTAGGCTATGAAAACTGTCTTCGGAGTCATTACTCACACTGCCAGAGGAGAGAGACAAATAATTATTAGTGTCACTGCTGTCATCGCTGTCTACAGACATAAATAAATATTACAAAAAAATAGCTTTATAGAAATATAATAATAAGTATAAATACAAATAAATAAAATTCATAAAACGAATAAAAAGGCGTACTAGTTTACACTACCTACCAGCAGTGTTAAATAGCAAAACAACTTCATACATTAAATCTAAACTTAACAAATTTCAACAAACGGAAACATGCCTAAAACGAAACGCAAAAAGTGAAAAAAGATAACACACATCAACTGTCAACTCTAACAACAAAGAAACGTCAATCGGGCAGCGTCAGGCGTCAGTGACAGAAAATATGAGAACTTTAACAAAGAGGGTAAAAAATAAATAAATAAGTTACAATAAAAGTTAGAACGTATTATACAGCAAAATACAGTGGTAACTACGAAGCCTATTACACAGCCAGGTTAAAGTGAGTCAAAACTAAGAAGCTATGCCAAGCAGCGAGCAAAGCAACCACGGCTAAATTACTACAAATACACTTCACTTGAACTTAAAAGGCAGCGGCTTTATTGACAACCCTCTTAGACTTCTTCCCCGGTAGCTGCGCAGGTTGACCACTATTACCGGCTCCAGCACGAGGAGTCGAAACACTAGACACAGCCGGCACGACTCGTATCGCCTTCACTTCAGCAACCGAGACAACACGGTGATGCACGCCGTCTGACCCGAGGATGTGCACGACTCCGTCCCGCGTCCAGCAGCTCCGGATACCAAAACGGTCACGAGCAGCCACGAACGCATCGTGACGCGGCTTTGTAAGGAACTCGGACACCGTGACACCCGAGCCCTTAAACGCCGTCTTGCCAAACCACAACTTGTCCCGAATGGCAGCATCACGGAACTTTATAATGATAGCCCTTGACTTACCACTATGAGGTCGGCCTGAACGGTGACAGCGACTTAACTCATTGGAGCCAATCTCAACCTTCAAGGGTCTCAGCGTATCCATAACAACTTCTAAAGTGTCCTCTGAAACAGCCTCAGGTATGCCATGGATAAGGAGCATCTTACGGCGAGAACGCATTTCCAGGAGGTCGGTATGGCGAGTCAAGGACTCCACTTGTTGCTGCAGAATGCCAAGTGTCTTCAGAATAAAGGTCTTGAAGTTAGTGAAGTCAGCCGCTATAGATGCCACTGTAGGGTTGGATGACCCAGCTCTGTCCAGGCTGCTCTGGAACTCGTCCATTTTAGTAGTAAACATGCTGGCTAACTCGCAAATAGAACCCTTCATGCCCTCCGACTGTGACATTATTTATGTGAAATAGGTTAAGTAGTGAGTGAAAAAGAAAGTGATTTATAATGAAGTTTTAAGTGATGGAAAAGAGAAAATAACTGCTGGTAGGTGAATTCAGTCAGCAAAGCATAGGTAGTAACTAGTTTTATTGCAAAAAAATGTACTAATTTTACTTTTAAATAATAAATAATTTACAAACACTGCTGGTCGCGTTTTATCCACCTACCCGAAAAAAACTTACTTACTACTTACTTTGTTAATTAAATACTTAATTATTACTTTGAACTATCATCCCCCTTTTTCACCATCTTGAGAATGACACGTGACAGGTGACAATTAATTATACATTGCAAAGTTAACACGTTGATATATCACTGGGCATCGTATAATAAACGGCGCCATGTACACTGAAATGTCACCTGTCACCTGTCATTGTCGGGATGGTAAAATAGCCTAGTCTGTCTTCCTTTTCTGAACCAGTTGCTCATTTTTAAGCTTACTATAGATAATTTTGTTTGACAATTAATACTTTAAATACTTTTCTGTGACTTGCATAGAAAATCAAGGCAATTTAATTATAGTATTATCTATTATTTAACCAATGCGCGCTTATTTCTGTGCAAAAAAGATTAAATAAATATACAAGACTGGGAAAATATAGAGCAAAATCTTAAGCAACCGATACCGAAGTGCATGCATGACTCTATGTATGAGTGTGGAAGAAACGTAAGAGATTTGTCAGGATCATAGCAGGTGGATAGAAATTAATGCGTGATTTAATGCTTGTATGTATGTATGTAGGTAAATTCAAGTTAAATACATGACCCTAGTAAAGTTCAGAAAGACAAATACGTGAGTATGAACTTGGCTTTACTTGCTCGCCTCCATCTTCCTTATGAGTTTACAACATAAACATCTATAGCCCCGCACGGCGGCGCTAGCTTAATGTACAAATTATTTGTTAATGATGATGCTTGTCGAAATCAAAAACTTGAGTAGCTAGTATCCCTTTGGAACGAATAATTTCCGCGAGTCGTCATAGGTTTTTCTAAAACATTGTGGGTTTGTCAAGACAGTTTTTCGTTTAAGGGATCCGTTTAAGAAATATTGGCAGCATGGCTTCTGTCGATAAGATTGAACGTAAAAAAAGGCTGCCTATTTGAGAATGCACGCGCTAAAATGTGTTTCGTTCTCTCTGACGGGGCTACTTAAACCCGCCGTTGCGACACACACGTTCGTTCGACCGACCGCGTTTTTAAGATAATCACACCCCTGGGTAGTGATTCTGTAAACAACGCCGGTCGTGCGGACTGTCGAGTGATACCAAGCGGCGAGATTAAGTAGTCCCGTCAGTGCGAACAAAACACATTGTAGCGCGTGAATTTTCAATTAAGCAGCCTTATACGTTCGACCCATCGTGCTGCTAACTGAACTTTACAGAATCACTACCCTGGACAAAAGCCTCCCTCTCGTCCTTCCACGCATCCCTGTCTTGTGCTGATTCACGCCAGTCCCTTCTAAAAGTATCAAGCTGATGTGGCCATTTCCACCTAGGTCTGCCGCGACGCCGAATTCTGTCGTGTGTATGTATGTATGTATGTATGTAAACTCTAACTAACTAACTCTTTATAACTCTTTGAGTAACTCTTTATTCTACTTTTGTGTGGGATACAGTTTGTGGATGTTTTTAACCAGTCCCACTTTTTACTAGCCTAGTTTTCATCACCTTAAAGAAACCTATATGTTTGTTAACCTAAACCAACGTAACTCGTTGCGGTCGCGGAAACACTTCAAGTTTATTGTCGACTGGAATTTCATAAAGACAGGCTTTCAGCGTCTGAGAAGTGGTCGCCTTAAGCCGGATTACAATGTAACAGCTAATATTGTTAGAAATATTAAAAAACCTTTTTTACAGAATTCATTTTTTTCCCGTAAGTACCTACAGCTCTTTTAATAATTCAGGATTTGTCCTTAGAGATTATCGTAATACCATGTTTTAATATTTCGCCTCTGTCATAAAGTGAACGTTACGGATTGAGGGTTTTTGAAATGTGTTGATCATATAAACAAAAACTCCTGATAATAATAGCGACCCCTTCTTCCAGCATGGGTAGCACAAGTTGTATTTTGTCGCTTGTCGCTCAGTCTATAGAAAGGGATACTCGAGCGACAAACTAGTCGCGGGTAACTTGTGCTAGCCGTACAGGGGTGTTATTCTATCAAAAACAACGCACGGGCGGACGAACGAGCGAAATCGCAGCGGCGAGTTTAGGTAGTCCCGTCAGAGCGAACGAAGCACATTTTAGCGCGTGCATTTTCAATTAAGCAGCCTTTATACGTTCGACCTATCGGCAGAAACCATGCTGCTAAATTGAAAATGCACGCGCTAAAATATGTTTTTACTTAAACTCGCCGCTTGGACATTCACTTGTCCGTCCGTCCGACCGTCGTTATTCAGAGAATCACTACCCAGAGCTGATAATCTCTTAAACAGTCAAACCGATTTTGATGAAACCTAGCTTTAATATTATTCCGGTCCATCTGTTAAAGAGCTAAAATGGTACACAGAGACAGACTTACACATAATACATATTTTTACATGTTAAATTACACCTCTTTTTGTGGAGGGGACAAACACCCGGTGAAGTGCGAACTGCAGTCACGCATTCAGGTTTTCTAACATAAGATTCCTTTCATGTATTTAAACAACTATAATAAGATTCGTTGAAATAACTTTAACGAATTGCCCTGTCTTTAAATTAAGAAAAAAGTTTGATTCTTTCTGGTCACTGTCTATATTTAACATTTACAGTTTACATACATATATAAACTCACGCCTTTATTCTCAGAGTGGTGTAGGCAGAGCTACAGAATTACCAACAACTCTAAAAACTTGTTAATCATTCTGTAACCACATTTGTTTACCAGTGTATTAGTGACAGGTTGCAAGCCCATCGCCTAACAGTACTATACGCCTTTATTCCCTTAACCGTCTCTTACGACATCCACGGGAAGATATGGAGTGGCACTATTCTTACCCGGCAACCACACGGGTCATTTATAGTGTGGACCCACTAAATCTTTACCCTCTTATTCATAAACACACGATAGCTAAAGCGTGCTTAATATATTTGACCTTGTCCTTCCTTATGACATTTGAGTTCGACAGAAATAGACAAAGGATACTTAAATAAAATTAGATTAATACGGGTGTTGTACTTTATCCTCACACTATCGTCTCATCTCGATATGTTATTGGTTGCATCTGTACTGCCAACTAATCCCGCGCTCGTCAATCAATTAGGGGAACAGTTTTTGCCCCTTACTCTTGTTAACTAGGGGCAAAGAAGAGTAAGCTTGTAAATAATCCGACAGGCAATAGTGATAGCCTAGCTGAACGAAGCCTAGGAGTTGCAGAAAATAAAAATCTACGTAGAAATATGTTTATTGCTATTTTATTGGATCATATTTGCTAGAAAGAAACAAATTAAAAAAAAAACTGAATCGTACTATAGTACGATAATTTTTTTTTTTAATTTGTTCTTTATAATAACTATAATATATTCAAATATCATGGGAATCAGCTTGATTCAAGTGGTGACAAACGTTATCGCCGAGCTAAAGGGGTTTGGGTCTTTGGGTTAAAGTGTTGTCATTTGTAAAAGTCATACATTTTCAAGGTGAGCGGCCATTAGTAAAAGTGGTAAATTTTGAAAGAAAAATCGAGCTCCTCTAAAACAATGTGTGAAAATCATCCGTGACCGCTGAAAAAAAATATGACAATACTCTTCAAACCAATTTACTCAATGCCCTTTGTATGGATTTATTTTGACAGCTTCGTGATTTTAGTAGCTCTTTAAAATCTTCTTAATCTTAAACTTATTGATTATTGTTTTCTGTTTTGACAAATAAAACTGGTTTTTTAAATACTTTTTCTTGTCGTCTACTCCATCTGTATACTTTCCTAGCAAAATATATTTTTTTAAATACACATAGTTTTATTTAAAAAACAGCTAATCAGCAGTAGCACCTTTTCATACATAATTAAAATTCTTACAAATAATACTTGTAATCAATAATTAAACAACATTGTCAAAAACAACAATCCCACAGATCAAATACGTAAGAAAACAACGTTCCAAAAAACTGTCACATCTACGGATACCGAAGATTAATCTTTGCTATAAGTTATAAGAAGTTTGCGAGAAGTTTTCGTGCGGGCTCCCCTTGTATTTGCTTTTTCTAATTTCACTGGCAATGGGAAAAATATTAAGGCTTTCTTGCAAGACGGAGAACAAAGCTGAGTAGCGTTATCAACCGTGAAATAAAAGGTTTACTGCTTGTAGAGTTAGTTTTATTGCGTGCTTAAATTTTGTTTCGATTTAGTTGATTGTGTTTTGTATTTCTGTTTTGAAAGTTACGAATTCTACAAAAAGGTTTCTGGGTACTTTACAATTATGTCAACGTAGGGTGACGGCACTAATGATGGATACTTTTAGCTGACAGGCACCAGAGTAGTGAACACTTTAATTCAAATATCAGACGGTTCTATATTGATTGTTGCTAAACAAACGAATAACCATTATCTTCTGTAAAATAAGAATCCAGAGTCCATCTTTAATCCTTGTTCATTACTGGTTCCGTCACCCTTTATGAGAGAAGTGAGAATGTAAAATCTTATATGTATGAAACCACTATCACACGCGTCAGTGTTGCCAATTAACAGCTTGTCAGTTAGTTCTAATAAAACATTTGCAAGATAGGATGTTATATAAGTACATTAGGTTGGGCAAAAGTTAAATAAAGTAAGTATGTCTGGTCCTTAGATATCAAATTACATTACACTATAAGTAACATAAGTGAATTCCCACTTATACCAAACATTCCCTGCTGGTAACACTTCAAAACACAATCACCATATCCCTAACAACTAATCCTTCTCATTTCTCACATAATAAGGAATTAATTTACACCCTATTTGAAGTAACAACTGAACTCAGTTGCGCCATTGAAGTCTCAAAACCAACGCCCGTACTCTGTCATCCACAAATCAACGTCAGACACATGCTAACTTATAATTGGTAAGAAGCAATCAACAAAACAAACTGATGAATTAAACTGTTGCAAATTAAACATAGGGAATTAAATGGAAGGGGTGACTGAGGGATAACAGCTGAGCGTCACGCTAAACAAGATGGGAGATTTCAAAGAACTTCAAAATGACAAGAAATGAGGGACCAAGTTGAACGAAAATAACATTTGGTCGGACTAAATTGGAAGTTTACTAAGGGTTAATAAAAAGAAAATACATTTAAACAACTCAACTTGTAGTATTTCTTTTGGGACTCATCAGAAACATTATTTTTCATTATATTTTATCAAATAACTTTTATGCTAGAAGTCATCTCCACTGAAAAAAGATAATTTATTACATACATAAAAACATACAGATGATGACCAATAGGAAACTGATGGCATACGAATTTGTTTTTTTACTTGTAAAAACCATAGTTTTAGTTTTAACCGTATGCTGTATAAATGTTTGGTAACACCCAATTAAAAATCTGGATGCATTGTCACGTCGAATGGCAATATTGATTCCAAACTATACCTATATTTAAAGCTAAAAAAATCTTATTTCTCCGCTTTATTTTTATTTTACAATCTCGTTGAAAATTTTACTAGTCGTAATTTGGCAGCTTTTTCTGTTAATTACCCGTCCGCACTCAGTTTGGGACGATTTAACTGTGAGAACAATAAAATCTGTCAACTGGTTGAGTGGTGCTTTAAAATAAAATATTGTCTCCCATTTTAACACGATACGTCAACAGAGAAATTAAGAACCTATTCCTGATATGGGTCAGTTTTGTGTCTGCAAACAAAAAGGGAATTGGGTAAAGTTTGAAGAATTTTGTCAAAAAAAATTCAGCGGCCACGGGTTATTTTAACATAGTTATTTAGAGGACCTCGAAATACACATAAATGTATATAATTTATGGCGTTTAATAATATCGGAGCCAAGATATTTAAAATTTAAGTGTTCAGTTTTTGGTACTAAAAGTACGCCTAAGTAAGAATATTAAATATCTCAGCTCCGATGCACTTAAGGGTATTACATTACATAACAAAACATATTTATTTTGAATTATTCTATCATCATTTACCACTTTTACTAATTTTATGAATAACACTTTTACCCAAACCCCTTTAAACATCTTTTATAGGTTAATAATAAAAAGGACTTTTACTTCTACCTACTGCAATTTTAACCCATTCGCCATTACTCTCAAGACAATAAGAGCTAGCATTATGATAACAATTTGATAAGAATTCAGACAGTTAAAATTATAGAAATGATTGATTGTAATGACCATCAAAGATTAGGATTTCGTCTCGAATAGGCTCCAAAATGGGTTAGCGAATTTTACTATAAATTTTGGAAATCAAAACCGAACTCTCAACTGAAATTTTCGTGGATGTTTCATTTAAATATCTTGCATTTGATATGAATAAAAATCTTATTAATACAATTTCTGCAATACCGAAACAAAGAAAGGGCGGGTCGCTAATTATATATTAAGCAATGTTGTTTAAAAACAAAACGAACTCGTATTAACGTAGAAGTTTCCGTCTACTTGAAACTTGCATCAGCTAACGCGTACTCCAAACTTAGTTTATGCAATATTAGGCTTAGGAAAACTACTCCAAAGCACTATAATTGAAGTTTCTAATATCCTGTCCTATTTCGCCGTCACTTATTACTAAACTAGGAGAAAAAGGCCGATAGAGCTTTGATGTTGTCAATGAACTCTCCGAATTATAAGTAGTTGTATTTTTCCAAGATTTTAATCGAATTAGAAAATTATACATCAAAGCAATAAACATATACGACGACGCGATACATAGTCACCCTGCCTGCGAAGCTAGAGGTCCTGGGGTCAAATCCCGGTAAGGGCAGATATTTGTGTGATGAGCGCAAATATTTGTTCCTGAGTGATGGATGTTTTCTATGTATTTAAGTATTTATTTCTCTATATATATAAGTATTTATATAGTTGTCTAGTACCCATAGCAGTAGTCTCTGGTGCGACATAGTCCCCTGATATTATTATTATTATTATTACTATTATATGAATATTCATTAAAGTGCCACTAGATCTTTTTGATGACTTCAGAAAATGACTTTTCCTTTCACTACGCAACCATCAATTTAAAGATCAAACTAAACCTATCAATCAGCTGGCACCCTAGCCCGTCGGCACATAATTTTTCAATTTGCCCAGTTAAAACGCGTTTACGAGATTGATTAATAAATCTACCACCCATAGGTTAGGGGAGTTATTGAGTTAGCGTTCCGACAGACCCTCGTTCTAAGAAGTGGGTGATCTCAGACGGAGTGTGTTCGTTTATTGTATATATATTGATAGTGTGCATTTTGACTCCTGATATACTCGTCTAGTGATTTTCTTTCTTGATGTTTTGACTTTTGACCATTGATTATGTAAGTTGGGTTTTATAGAATTTTACTGATGGGTCATAATGCCAAAGAGATTGAAATTACGAATTATCATAGTTTTGAATGTAGTTTAATAATTAATTTGAACTCCAATATAACAAAGCTTACTAACAGTAAATAATTGTTACAAGCAAATATTCGAAAAGAAACGGAATTGCAACGTGTCTCCGTTTAAAATTTGAAAAAAACAAGTGAAATGAAAATGTCAGATGGTCGTGCCGAGCGCCTAAGTCAATTTTATACAAGTTGTCAGTTTTAAAAAATTGTTTATGTTAGCGAAGCAAATTGCCTAGCTCTCGTTCTTGTTAAATTTCAAATAAAACTTGCGAGGGTCTGATTTTCAAAAATCGACCCCTGTTCCTTACACTATTTATGTAGATGTAACAGGATGTCTATTATACTACACTTGGGACCAAAGAAATCGAGCCACTTTAAAGTTCAGTACTAAGTGGCTAGAATTATTTGCTCCCAAGTATATTTGGTAAAAATTATTATTTTTGACATGTTAGTATAGTTTTTACTCGGCTCTCATTACTGCCAAGTAACAAAGAGCAATAACGTTGCAATTAGGCTTAACAGAGTAAAATAGATACCTTGGTAATGCGTATTAATTGTAAAAACATCCAAGCTACATCAGGTGTCATTTGCGGCTGTTATTGGAGTATGATGGTGAAGAGGATCGATGACGTATTAATTGGTTTTAAAGAGGGTTGTGGATGGGAAGGATTTTACGGACGGCATTCGTTTTTTGGTCGTTTGTCTGGTAATTGGGGGATTTATATTGTGAGTCTTTTAGATTTTTTATAGCATGAACAATGTTGTTCATTGAACATGATTTGCGGGTGGTAGGACCTTGTGCAGGGTCCGTCCGGATCGCTACCACCATCTTATCCATTAACCTACCGCCAAACAGCAGTGTTCGCATTGTTGTGTTCCGGTTTGGGGATAAGACAGCCGGTGAAATGACTAGCATAGAGGCATTCCATCTTAGTCCTTAGGGTTGGCAACGCATTTGCAGTCTTGTGAATGCGAATGTCTATGGGTCACAGTTTCCACTTACCATCAGGTGGCCTGTGTGCTCGTTTGTCTTCTCTATGCCATAAAAAAAACATGCCGTCTGATGGTGTGTAGATTTTGAGCCCCAAGGACATTCCAAATCTACCAATCCTGAGGGACTATTATTAATAGGTACCCTCATCTTGGCTGAGATGTCACATGATGTCGAATCCATAAAAACTGTTATTCTTGACGTGTCTTGAAACAGGGATCATACTATATAGGATCAATTTAATATGGGCCCTTACAAAAATAACAATTTGAAACCTATTATTTGAGGCAACTAATTTAAAAAATTACACTGATTCGCCTAAATCATAGTAATGATTGACTACAGTAAAATACCTCTATGGCTCCTATTTTTGACACGACTCAATAAAACTCATCACTTGACACATTACTAAGAAGTATCATTCGATAAATAACACAAAAACACAATATGACATAATTGACGACGTCTCGTTACTGAAATATGTCAACCATTATGTTTAATTGTAACTTATGGGCGGGTTTTAAATGGGACAAAAACGTCCTAATACCCTTTCACCCAAACGGCGGTTGCGACCAATTATTTTAACTAATTGGCCCCATTGACGGCCATTTTGACGGATTTGCGCGCTTTTGATACACGCGAGTTAGTATTATAGTGAACAGTTTTAAGACAGTATGAGGGCTGTGCGAGAAAACATAATGAAGTCTTACTATGACGTTTGGGAAGTGGCATTGTTTAGGTTTTTTATCTTTAACATTAGGAAATGCACTTTACCTCAGACGCATATTATCACACTTTTTTCTTTGGAAAACCGTAACATTAAAGAGGAAGTTTGACGACGCGCTGGTCTAGTTGGTAGTGACCCTGCCTACGAAGCTAGCGGTCCTGGGTTCAAATCCCGGTAAGGGCAGATATTAGTGTGTTGAACGCGAATATTTGTTCCTGAATCATGGATGTTTTCTACATATTTAAGTATACATTTCTCTATATGTATAAGTATTTATATCGTTGTCTAGTAGCCATAATACAAGCCTTGAGCTTAGTTTAGGACTAGGTCAATTGGTGTGACATTGTCCCCCGATATGTATTATGTATGTATGTATGAAGTCCATATGCCCAGTATGTCCAGTGGGCAGCAAATTCGTATCGGCCTGGCCTTGTACATGACAATTTCTAATTGCCGCAAAAAACCTAACGTACTGAATATGGAATTAGGTTTGCATTTTAGTTTTTAGAATTGATTTATGAGTCTCAGACCCCACTTACTAGTAGGTAGGTATGCTCGTGTGCCATAAAAAAACATCCCTACTGTGCTCAAACTGTGTAGCTTACAAAGCTCGCTCCACTACGCAATACCGTGTATAAAGCCGCGCGTGTAAACGAAACGACCCGTAATGAACACATTTTTTAGGGGCTGCCCGCTGATGCTAGCATATGGTAGATGAGACGCATTGATTTGATTGTTATACTTATTTTATGTCTTCTGTACTTATAAGTTTAAGGTTTATTATTCTAACTGCAACACGATTATAGTTAATTGTCTATTTAAACGTATGACAATAAGAAACGTACAGCTAATCAGAGATTAAATTTAGTTACTTTCTTAAGCTACAGGGAGACGGAAATTCAGTTTCATATCTCCAACTTCTTTATAGTGTATTATCATGTAAATTACTTTCAAACCTACTTAGATAACTACATATACATATAGGTGAAATAGATAGAACGGTATTGTATGTTTTATTTATTTATTCTGTATTGCACAAAAAAAGTAAGAACGGCGGATTTAATGCCTAATGATGACATTCTTTACCAGTCAACCAAATAGTCATACAGATACTAATAAAAATGAGATGCAGAAAATGAAAGACAGAAAAGAGTATTATTATTCGAGCGTTTCAACCGCCTCACTTTGGTGGACATATTTTTGAAGAATTGTGCGTTTATTTTGACGCCGTTTTTGGATATTTGTTAGATGTCTGGTAAACTTTGATACCTAACCAGAAATGAAATTGAAATCTGCGGCCACTTCTACAAATATGTGACCACGAAAGTGATTGGGAACAAACGCTCAAATAATGACCCAAAACAAAGCAAAGAACATATACAAAAGCTTTTTACTCGTAAAACGACATATCCTCTCTATTCTAGCCTTGCGTTGTTCCACAACACATGTCCGGAGCCGTCATAGCTAGCTGTTGTCGCGCGGCGTCGCTCGCTCCTTCACTGTCCAAGCAATCACGCGACTACAATCAGCTGGCGGAAGCAGTTGTTTTTTTATTGCCAGTGTTAGTTCGTCCGCGATTTCTTTTGCGTAGAATTCTTGGATTGTTCTAATGATGTATGCAATCCAGGACACGAAGTATCACTTTAACAACTATCGTGGTTTTTATACATGCGTCGTTTTTTGCGGATGGTAGGACCTTGTGCAGGGTCCGTCCGGATCGCTACCACCATCTTATCTATTAACCTACCGCCAAACAGCAGTGTTCGCATTGTTGTGTTCCGGTTTGGGGATAAGACAGCCGGTGAAATGACTAGCATAGAGGCATTCCATCTTAGTCCTCAGGGTTGGCAACGCATTTGCAGTCTTAGGATTGCATTGCAGTCTTGTGAATGCGAATGTCTATGGGTCACAGTTTCCACTTACCATCAGGTGGCCTGTGTGCTCGTTTGTCTTCTCTATGCCATAAAAAAAAAACAAAAAAAAAAACATGACATTAGAATTATGGAACAAGTATTGACCAACGATGGATACTTGATTCTTTTGTAAAGAAGATAAGGGTTATTCGTTTGTAACCTTATGGTCTTTGAATTATTATTAAGAGTTCTTTAATTTGGTGCCAAAAAAAAAAGTTAAAAGTGTCCAACACTTGTGGCGTCACGCTTAAATTAAACTGTTACAAAATAATATATGAGACATGAAATGTAACTTCTAACACACTCGGGAGAAAACCCATAATAGAATGGGTTTGTAATTGCCAATATCAGTAATTTTAGTGGACTTATATCCTTTCAGATCATAATTTTAAAGAGTGAACCAGGAGACGTCACTATGGCAACAAGTAAGTCGAGCGACACCAAAAAGTTGGTTGATCCATAGGCAAATTATAAATATATATTCCGATCGAACTAGTTTCTTTTAGAAAAAAACCGCATTCATATCGGTCTCTCCGCTTGGGAGCTAACGATACCACAGACACACACAGGTTCACAGAATCACACATATACACTTTACACATACAACACCCCTCTTTTTTTGTCGGGGGTTTTGTGTATCGTACGCGACTCATAATCGCAATTTGATACTCTCAAAGGATTACCTCCTATCTATGGTTACCTCCAAAAAGCAGACGAGCAAAACGCCGCTGCAGACACGTTTCCAATTACCGCAATAATCCCTCAAAACCTTTTGATGACACCCCCTATTGGCCAAAAAGAGGACGTCAACCGTTTGAGCATAGCTTTCGTACGCTTTCGATGTTGATCAGGTAAAAATGAGGGAATTTTCATCGTGACATTACAGTTGGTTTCAGGGCTGAGAATAGATTCTACTGGGTAAAACCATATCGCTTTTATATGCTATCGTATTTTTAACATTACGATAGCTCTTATTTACTTATCAATAATGATATAATGATGTTACCTATTAGATTAGCGGCCCGTTTCGTCGGTGATCGTAAGTAACAAACCTGCAAAATATACCTGACAGTATTACTGACCTGTCTATTTTGCAGTATCACCCACAATATTCATTTAACAAGACGAATATTTCTGTGAAGCTGCATAATGCCTATATAAAGTGTAATTCATGTTTAGTGGTGGTAGGACTTTGTGCAGGGTCCATCCAGATCATTACCATCTTATCCTTTACCCTACCATCAAGCAGCAGTGTTCACATTGTTGTGTTTCGGTGTAGATAGGCCTACCTGGTGACATTACTAGCATAGATACATTCCATCATAGTAACCACACTTGGAACAACATTTACGCACATGTTGTATGGATTTTTTATGAGAGTGAGGCACCTATAGTATTCCAGTCAGTAAAGAAAAAAAAAACTCTCTGGCAAAAGCTAATAAATATCCGAAATAAACGAGTAACTTATTCATTCGCGTCTATTATTCCTTTTAGAAATCATGAAATCGTCCTGAAAAATTTGAATACCAAATTCGTAACAGCTAACTTTGACAATGGAAAAATTTGGAATGAAAATTTGACAAAAAGTTATTGTTATCTCCCTTACTTTAATCCTCCTGAATCGTAGCTTTTTAATCCCTTGCGTGCGTTTGCTTAGGGGATACATATACATACATGAGTACTGGTGATAGGGAGATTGAGAAAGTAGAGGAGATTAATGAGCGTAGATTGAAGAGTAAGGTTATAAATCATAATGGTATTTTATCATGATATTAAAAAAAAAACTGGTCAATCAAATTATTTTTAGACAAAGCTTCTTTGCCTTTTTTTACAATAGTCAATATTATTACTTCCTTATGTAGACCAAAACTCATACTAATTCGGTAGGTCTACATTAAGTACAGCAGAGATACTGATGCCAGCTTCAAATTACATAATTCTGCCATTCAGTCTTTTTGTATGTTAATTCAACTTATTAGTAGCCTGCTTTACTGATTTGATTATTACTACTAGTTTCCAGTTTGTTTCTGACCAAAACATATCTCGACTTATGCATTCGACGGTTAGTTGTAAAGTTTTTTGTTGACTTTACTTTTTAGAGAGTCTTAATAAGCATCTCCAAATGTTAAAATTATTAAAAGCACCATAGTGTTCAAATATCCTTAAGCCAGGGGCGCACATGCGTGGCGCGAGTGCGTAATTTGCACTCGCTATTGCTCAGGGTGCGCACCTGGGTCCCAATTAACATTTGTGTATTTCTGACGTGTGATTTTTAAAGGAAAGGGCTTTACTTTTTGTTATGTTATTTTTTGCTTTGGTTTATTTGAACTTTTTTATTTTTTCCGTTCAGACGAATATTATAAATCAAAGACGTAATATTTACAGAATTCAACATCAATACAATTGAAAAATCGAGATCAATACGAAACGTTTTTAAATAAAATTTAAAGGTACTCAAATAATAATCACCACTATAAAAAGAACACCCCCCCCCCCTTTTGCAGGTCCGCTCGCGGCATGGTCCCTATGACACTAGCTGCATTACCTCTGGATAGCTAGCCCAATCCTTTGGGAGAGGTTAGCACCAGCTCTAGGATCTCCGGAGGTGTCTATGAGCCAGAATGACAGGGCCTTAATAAAGCATTTCATACCACGCGCTGACCACGGTCCCATGGAATTTCTTTATTTATTTAATTATTTCTTCTTTTGGTTTAATTATTGAGTTTTTTTATCTTTAAAACGTGAACAATACTGGCCCGCAAAACTAAGTATCACACTTTTAATGAAAATTTCATTTAAAAAGTGTGTTGTAGTATAGATCACGTTTTAAGGTTCAAAAATAAAACAAAAAAAAAATTGCCTTACACAAATGCCACATTAAAAAAATACATTATAACAAGTTTTCGTGCAAAAAAATAACAGAAGCTACACTAACTACGATGATTACACCTTTATTTTGTAAGCTTACACAGCAAATTAGACACACCGACCATTTTAGCACTGGCAGTAGCAAAAAAGCAAGCAAATCCAGAGGCCGCAGCTAGCAACACAATATCTCGTCATCTCGCCTCGTCGAGCCGCTTCTGGCAAACGAGGGTAAATTGGATGCGAAATCAAATAAAAAACATTCGCACCAGCGTCGGGGGAGCGAATATGGACGACTTAATAGGAGTGCTGAGGTATCTATGGTGATTTGTAGGATATGAGAGATCTATTAAAATATGACAGGCATTGGCGCTTGAGGATGAAGATTGACATTGGTATTCATCATGTTACGACAGTGCTATTGTAGTGATCATGAAAGTCACTTTGTTCTCTAACAAAATGTCTGGATCATCATTTTTATTAAGTGTTTATTCAGACATACCCCACACAAATACACATAGACATGCCCTAGGCGTACGTTTTCGAGTCAAATCGGAGAAATACTGGAAAAGGACCGAACCTTAAGTACACGAAACCGAAGTGCGTGCATGACTCAATGTATGAATGTGGAAGAAGCGAAAGAAATTTGTTAAGATCATAGCAAGTGGAAAGAAGTGGTCTCTGCCTACCCAACTGGGAAACAGAGCGTGATTTAATGTATGTATGTATGTATTCAGACATTTAACGAAAATACAAGAACAAATGTAATAAAATGTAGCTGACCTAATCCTAGATGACGCTAAATGATCCCAGCTCAGCTTGTTGTGAAAGCAGCAGCTATTTGTGAAACCATCGCTGGTCTTGCGTGACCTTTGGGTGACCTAACCGCCAGGCAACAAAAATAGTAACAACAGTATTTCTTTACGGCTGTTAGCATGTATATTCATAAACTTTATGGTTGTACAATATCTCAGGATAATTTATTATCTGCCTACATCTATAGTCTGTGCCAATTGAAATTGCCAAAGATGTAAACACAACCAAACGAACCAATTAACCATTATTATTCGATAATCACGTGCTTTTAATCAAATGAGGTCTAAGCAATGATTTATACACTTGATCTTTACATTCACATTAAGTTTAAGGTAAATAACAATTAATTATATGTTATTTTAAAATAAAAACACGCTTGATGAATATTTGAGGTTATGTGTCAGTCCTAATTTGTTTACATCTTTGGCAATTTCAATTGACACAGACTATAAAAAACTAGGCATTTTCAAAGATATCTACCTAAAACCAATCCTACAGTAGGACAAAAAATTCAACGATTGTCTGTCGTGCCGTCTGATTTCAATTAAACTAACGATTGTCCTTCATCGCTTAAATTCAACAAGCACTTTATTTTTGTCACTGAACATGTACATGATCTACATAGACCTAGGTTCAAAAATTAATCTTCAAGCCAGACAGCTCAAATTGAAAGCATCGATGCCCCCTCTGGCTTTGTGGAAACCAAAACATGTCGCTTGAGATCAAAGCTACAATGCGGAGGGTGAATTTGCCTAGGTGACGCTTTGGCATGGAGTGATAGGTTGCTGGAAGGATTAAACAATAATAATATATAAATATCAGGGGACAATCGTAAACCAATTGACCTAGTCCCAAACTAAGCTCTAGGCTTGTTGTGGTACTAGACAACGATACAAATACTTAAATAGAAAAATATGTACTTAAATACATAGAAAACATCCATGACTCAGGAACAAATATTCGAGCTCATCACATAAATATCTGCCCTTATTCAATTTAGGCTTTTGGTTAGTATTATTGGTTTGGTTTTGGTTGGTATTATTCTAACAAATAAATGAAATACAAAAGTGTGCTTGTTTGACTAGTAGGCCACCTGATTAGTGGAATCTGTGACTCATAGACATTTGCATTCTCAAGAATACTATGTTAAGACTGAAATCGTGAGACCGCAAATGCGTTGCGAACCCAGTGGAGTAAGGACCGGAACACAGTAATTGAGCAATGCTGATCACGTGACTTTTGTATCACGTCATCAACCAGTGACGCGATTGGTTTTAAAACGAAACGAATAGAAACGCTAGTTATTATGAAACCGCGATTAGTTTGGGATTGGAATAGCTGTCAATTCATACGTACTTTGACGTAAGTATATGGTAAAACTGTCACCTCTAATCCCTTTCTAATAGCGGCTAGATAATACCGTATCGCATTTTGGCAAGGGCCTCTGAACCGTCTTAATTCAGACATTTTACTCGAGATCAAATTATTAATATGCCCTTAGGCTTTTTTGCGGGTGGTAGGACCTTGTGCAGGGTCCGTCCGGATCGCTACCACCGTCTTATCTATTAACCTACCGCCAAACAGCAGTGTTCGCATTATTGTGTTCCGGTTTGGGGATAAGACAGCCGGTGAAATGACTAGCATAGAGGCATTTTATCTTAGTCCTCAGGGTTGGCAACGCATTTGCAGTCTTAGGATTGCTCTGCAGTCTTGAGAATGCGAATGTCTATGGGTCACAGTTTCCACTTACCATCAGGTGGCCTGTGTGCTCATTTGTCATCTCTATGCCATAAAAAGAAAAAAAAAAGGCTCTTCTAGTTATTCTATAGGTTACAGTACAATCCACTAATAAGAGCGGTTGGCGATAGCGTCATTATGGCGGCGCAAGGGCTCGGTGTGATTCAAACGACCATCGAATCGTTACGTCATCACGGTTCCAGACCTGTCGAAAATGTTTAAAACGGGAGGTCGACATATAATGGTTTCTGATTTTAGTGCAGACTAGCACATTTTGGTATTTTAATTATTCGACTACGTTAAAGCATAGGATCATTATTTCGACACATTAATATTATGACAGCACCTTAATAATATTAATATTTAGTTATAAATCGTATACTATCCTCACAACAAAGATAAAAATTAAATTGTAGGCAAGTAAATGACGATATTTATTGCATGTTTTACTCTACAAAATGAAAGCAAATGTAAACAAATTATGTAAGTTTTGTTTATAATGTTAAAGAATCAAAATACTGTTAATTGTAGCGTAAGATTTAATTATTATTCAAACTTGGAAGTAAAAGTACTAAACAAAAACTTTAAGACTTCCTTTAGACATTAATAAGGAGCTTTAGTCCCGATGTGCAGAGACTAAAATAACATTTTAAGAGCATGAGAAGTGAAAAAGTTATATTCATTGTGTTAAATAAACAAAAAAAGTTTAGAAAACTAAAACCCGACTGCAAAATATAACAAAATCAATTTTAAA
Source organism: Acleris laterana (assembly GCA_963966035.1). Lineage (NCBI taxonomy): Eukaryota > Metazoa > Arthropoda > Insecta > Lepidoptera > Tortricidae > Acleris > Acleris laterana. Next base: position 3,317,634 of record OZ014447.1, on the reverse strand, counting down.
CCTTTGTAATGTTGTACACCACTCCCTTATCCTTGTATGATGACGTAGAGACCAAAGAAATCCAAAACATTGACGGCAGGCATCACCTGTGAGGAACTTCTTCCTTTGTGATCGTCATTCTGCCTGCTAGCTGGGTCATACACAGATTTAGGTTCCCGTCTTTCCTGTGGACATACCCGAAGTTATCGTGTTTAAGGCCTAATTTTGTCACTGAACCCACATCCGCTTAAAGGGCGTCACGTCTACTTTAGTCCTATCAAATAAAACGTAACTTATATGCACACGAGCCCTTAACTATTGACCACAGGAGAGACAACTTTTGTTTTTGTGATTGTGTATGACCCAGCTATATTAAAATATAATAGTCGAAGGCCAGAATTATTATGGCAACGTGCATCGTAGTTTGGTGCAGTTTGGAATATCCATTATTATAATTCTCACATGCAAACGTGCATATGTTTGCGGAGACGGCGTTATGAAACAAACGACGACGTGATGTGACGTATGATTTGCAAACACGTCTGGGGGGTGATTCTCTCAAGAAGCAAAGCTGAACGAATGGACGAGTGATCTTCAAGCGGCGAGATTAAGTAGTCCGGTCAGTGCGAACAAAACACATTTTAGCGCGTGCATTTTCAATTTAGCAGCATGGTTCCTGCCGATGACTCGAACGTATAAGGCTGCTTAATTGAAAATGCACGCGCTAAAATGTGTTTTGTTCGCACTGACCGGACTACTTATCTCGCCGCTTGAAGATCACTCGTCCATTCGTTCACCTTTGCTTCTTGAGGGAATCACACCCCTGCTCTCACAGGAGTCGTAGGCTACTCGTTCAAGTTCACTATGAATAGGTACAGTCAGCGTCAAAAGTATCTAAGCAGAATATCATGCTCGAAATTATCTAGTATTTATTCTTTAGACAAGATAGATTCGAGTGCTGATCATTTTGACCTCTTCGGTTTCGGTACTTCTGCTGCTGACTGTACCTACTCGTAATTGTTAGTAGGTTAGTTAGATGCAGTAATATTGTTTTCTACTGTTTAAAGAACTTAATGTATGTATTTTTACTCTTTATTGTACAGTCAACCAATTTGATTCCTAGGCCACTATGGACTTTGTCAACGTGACGTTGTAAACCAAATCATAGGGAGTCTCTTACGTTTTGGTTGACAACGTCACTTTAACATAGTCCAAAGTGGCCTAGAATTCAAATTGGTTGACTGTACACAAATATGTATTTAAACTAATTATTGACATGTTCACTGGGTTTGTCTCTTCTTGGGTAACATATGATAAAAAAAAAATAGCATGATAGAAAGATGCTCAAAACTATAGGACGAGGTACTTACATGTGCCTATGTAGATAATTTTATTAAACTAGGCGGTTAATAGATTACTAAGTACCTAAATGTACTCGTTTGCGAATATGGCGCCCAATACGAAACTATACATAATTATGTATAGGTACTTACGGGTATATTTCCTCAAGCATGATGTTCAGAGAAGACTTTGTATTAATTATTGCATTTTTTGGCAGAACAACAAAAATACAGTACTTATTTATACGAGTAGTACAAAGTGATAAGGTCAATTTATTAGGTACATTTTAATATTATCAGTAATTCACCGTAGATAATACATGCAAAATGCGAATGTTCGCCGAGATGCCGCTATAAAATAAATGCCGACGTTACATGACGTATCATTTGCAAACACGTCTCTACGTTCGAGTCGGAGGCTGTCGTTCGAGTTCTTCGTGAGTAAACGAGGTAAGTGAGAACTTGGTAGTAGTCATTCTTAAAAAAACTAGAGCATTTAATTGTAGTCCCATTTTAACTTTATATTAATCATTATGTACAGTCATCGTCAAAAGTAGCTACACAATTTTATACTTTAACGTTTGAACACATTTTGACAATCTTGTTTGACATTGCTTACGTGACTGTAATGTGCCATGGCACAGAAGTTCGTAAATATGTACTTTTGACACTGACTATACTTTTATGATAACTTCGAATCCTAATGTCCTATTTTTCTTTCCTCCTGTTATAATAAATGTAAATGTTGGTTAGGATATTATAATTTTTAATATCCTGGATTATTCTCGCATTTAGAGAACGAAGTTTTTCAAAAAAAACTAAAAAAAAACGTTTTTCTTCATTGGTTCTATCACAATTTTCACACATATTCGAACTATTAATCGCAAGACAGTATAAAAACACTTAAGTAATATATTATGCCGTTTCAATACGCTTCGTTTTTAAACTAATCGCGTCACTGGTAGATCACGTGATTCGTAAAGACACGTGATCTACCAGTGACGCGATTGGTTTAAAAACGAATAGAAACGCTAGTTAGCGTAATTTTTTCCTCTTTTCATCTGCTTGTCGCGCGATTTTAACGACCCACGTGCACTTTGAGTATAATCTTGATTCGAAACATAATGTAGGTACTGTAGTGAAATAAGGTTGTATTGTAAGAATACACCTTATTGCACTTTTCCTTTTTGTTGACTGGCCGTTTAATGGTTTGAATTTTTAATCTAACGGTTCGATGGAACACCGGCTTTGTTTTATATAATTTCAGGAGACGCCTCTCGACCACGGTGCGAGGCACGATATTGTAGTAACTATTGTGCTTTTAAAATAATATATAAGAAAGTTAACGAAAAGATTTTTATTAACTAGCTACATCCCTTTCCTCATAGTACCTACGTTTATTTGTTATGTGATTAACTCTCGACTTATAGTTTTAGTAAATCTGTTATTTTGTAAATTTACAAATATAATTAATAAAAGCTGATTCATGTAAAAAACAGTGGCGAAAAATGTGTTTTTTGAATAGCTAACAAAATAAACAAAATACAAGCCAAGAAAAATTTGTTCCTAACATTTTCTAGCAAAACAGAATTTTAGATGGAGTTTATAATTATGGCCAAGCTGACATGACGTCACAGTGCATATTGGATCTCTCTGTCTAGTTATTGTCTAATTTTATAACAGTTTAAAATGCTTGTAGGGTGACGGCACCAATGATGGACACTTTTAGCTGACAGGCACCAGTAATGGACACCTCACTCTTAATTCAAATTTCATACGGTCCTAAATTGATTGTTGCAAAACAAAATGAATAACCCTTATCTTCTGTAAAATAAGGATCCAGTGTCTATTATTGATCCTTGTCCATTACTAGTTCCGTAATTTTTTTGGCCAATTTTAGTTTTAATTTTACTTTTGGTGACCTCGTTTACGGTATTTTTATGTTTTGCTTAGGAATGCGATATAAAAAATCCTTGTTGTAAAGCTAGCGGTACCTGACCACGACTTTTCGATTTGTCTACATATTCTACAAAGGCGATATCTTCAGTGTAAGCTAAGCTTGAATTTTTCAGACAACGTAGCTTGCGGGAATAGTAAATCGGACTGCCACAAATTTTAGAATTGCAAAGATATCGACGCCTGAGGCAGCCATTTTGTTTATAGATTTCTTTAGACATATGGAAACTGACATCGTCGAGGTGGACACCGAGATGCATAAAGGCATTTAAAAATTAAAATTACATAATACAAGTTAAGATAACATAGTGTATTAAATAAATTGATAATAATGATTACTACAACAACTACTTATTAACAAAAATCAAAATATTATACATACAACAAAAAAAGAAAGTAGTAGGTACATAGGTACCTACCTACTTTTATTTCAAACTTAAGATGTTTAACTTTTTTTTTTAATTGTTCTGTTTTGTTACACCTAATTGTTAGTAACGCTGTAAATGTTAAATTGTTGCTTATATATTAAAATTGAGTTTTGTATGTATTTAAGTTGAAGAGTGCGTTGCGAACTTAAAGAAACGTTTTTTGATATAAAGACATTTAAGTACTGTATTTTATCATACAACTTACATTAATTTTGTACAGGAATATGATAATTAAACACCACAAAACTGTACGTACTTCATGAGAATGTAAAATTCGAAAACCAGTACTTTTTTCCGAAAATTAACTCTTCTTAGGGAATAAAGGGAATAAAGGCGTATAGTACTGTTAGGCGATGGGCTTGCAACCTGTCACTAATACACTGGTAAACATCTCAGCCTAAGTGTGCAAAATGTGGTTACAGAATTATGAACAAGTTTTTAGAGTTGTTGGTAATTCTAGTTCCTTTTTCAAACTTATTTGAACGACTGAATCATCATTAATTGACCCTGAGTTCGGCTGCTAGAAATATGTCATGGTAATGATTACTCTTTTCTAGCTAACTTTTACAATATAAGAAAGAGAAAATAGAGAGAATCTATTATTCGTGACGTATAACACAGAACAGATTCATACGCACAAGAAGAAAGTAGCCACGAATGGTCCCAACTCAGCGTAACGCTGGCATTAATGTCAGCGCTGATCTTCCGTTGGAACCAACAGGTAAAACAACGGAAGGCTACACACACACAATAATTATAGGAATAAGTTTTGTTTGTGTTCTATAATATTAAAAAAAAAAACTAAATAAAATGTACGAGTATGTGGATGTCGAACACAACTTATATAGCGTGCGTGAATCTTCGTTCGCGCAGACACGAACAACGATTCCGATGATTTCCTAAAGAACGATTTCATTAAAACCCACGATCAGACTTGTAGGTACGTAATAGTTATAAGGTTCAAATTAAATAACATCTATTTTTTCCACCTCACTCACGCACGTTTGACGGCTGACTGAAAGACACTCGGGCGCGCGTCAACATGGCGTCACTAACAACCAATAATAGCACAGAATACAACTACGCAACGCGTGGATCATGCTGATTGGTTCCCGCGCTTCGATAAAGCGTCATCTGCGCAGGTATTTAATCATATCAGTTATGTTTTACTGTACCCATAGCACAAGCCAATAGTTTACTCGTAGATAGATCAATTTATGTGAGATTGTTCCCCGTGTTGTTTATCATACTATTTCCAACACTATGGCTCATACTTCCCGCGAGCACCGGAGCCCTGTCCCATCACTAGCCCTCCCAAATTCCCCACAAACTTCGATAACAAATGATCGTTCCGCACCAATTTGTCTACAAGTCGTTAAAATCGCGTTTCCTCTTATTAATTTTTGCTCCCCTAACGCCGAAGCACGCACTGTCTACTTCCGCTTCCAGAAAACCGGAAATACGTTGTTATAGACAAATTTTACGATATTGACAAATGTTACAAGGGATAAAAATGGTGTCCAGCTGTGATCGCGGAGAAATCATTTCAAACACTAAGGGATAAAGTTGAAATTTGGAAACCAGCTGGTTGCTTTTAAAATATGTTTAAAGATGGCGTGTCATTTTTATTCCAAAGAAAAGTTACCGTGGGAAAGCTGAGGCAATGCAGAGAGAAGATAAGCGAGCACGGAGTGTATTAATATTGCGTTATCATTATCACATATCAAGCAAAATATTGAGCCTGCACCGAGCAAACGTCGAGCGTCCAGTGGCGCCCTCATTAATATTTTTGTGTTTTCTAATTAACTAAAGAATATCCTTGCAATCTGACGATACGTTTTTGTAGCGCAAGTAAAATCACAATTTATGGGATACGTAACAAACTTTAATAACAATTACCCTATGAGTAGTCAGCTTAACAGGAAAAGGTGGCCAGTTTTTTTCGTTAAGTTGATAACTCGAAGGAGAATTGTTATTAAACTATGTGATCATAAGCACTAGATAATAAGCGTTAAATTGTAATGCATGTTGAGTTTGCCTGTAATTGGGTGGATACTCTATCAATATCAACGAAATGTCATAATTAGTTTGTAAGTTTTATAGTACCTTACCTGTTGGCAAACCTTAATAAATAAATAAAAATAAATAAATAAATATACCCTATAAGTTGTGTTTTCATTTGAAGTCCAAAAGCCTACCGATCAATTTCAAGAAAATACTTTAGTTTATTAGAAAACACAATAATTGTAACGAGGGCGCCACTGTACATCCGGCGTACGCTCGGCGCAGTCTTAATATTTAACAAGGTAGCCTTGGCACGACTGTTGAGGACTGGAAACAAACACATAAAGGGTTCTCCCAATTGATAATTTAACTGTAGTAGCCCTAAATTTCTTCAGCCAGCCTGCCGTCCAAACTTTATGAAGGCTCACTGTCGTTATATCAAAAAAGGTGGCTAACTGCAATGTAATAGCCGTTGTATACTCTACTGGTAATAACATTAGATTCAAAATGCATATATACCATTACTATCATTGTAGTACTAAATATGGTTAAAAAACGACTGACTGCTGAGTTTCTTGCGGCGTTTCTTCTCGGCAGTGGTCTCCTCTTGGGAAGCGCTGGTAGATTCTTGACGTGTAAAAGTGCCCGTGCGGCCTGCTTACTGAATAAATATCTTTTATCTTTTATCTGTATCTTTTACTATGCACGATTCATGCCTACTGGCAATGTTCGTACGGCTGACTTTGAAAATGTCACTCGTCAAACAACTGTTCAAAGTCGGCCGACCATAAAAATCTACGCAGTGCCCCTGCGCATCATGCCTTGCGAGAAATTTATCACTATCGAAAATGTAGATGATGACTTGATGACGTAAGATGATGGACGGTTGCAACGAGCTCTTATATCAATTTCATATTATTTCTCCAGTTTTCAAAAACCGTGTATTCGAGCTGGAAGCATGTTCTATAGGGTCGTTCTGCCATTGTTCACTGACAAGTGACTGTTGCATTGAAGTACCGGGCTATTCGGTCAAGATATGGTCCTAGGCAAGATGCATTGCGTAAAGATAAACGATTTTCGAAGCGATTTAGCGCTCGACGCAACAATCTGGCAGCTTGCGTCAATCTTTTGAGTTTTCGAGTTCTTTGAGACTTTGACTTTTAGAGTTCGATGAAAACGTCAGTTCAAAGACACTGATAGTCTGTTTTTTAATACAATGAATTGACAGGTAAATGCCTTATCGTTGCGGCGAATTGTGGCATGCGTTAATCATGTCCATATTTATTCGTTTGCCGCTTGCCGCTCGTCGATACTACCCGCCGCAAAAAGTTCTGATTTTCAATTGTTTTCATCAAAATTGCAAACTTTGCATATGTAATAGACCTTCAATCATATTTTAACCACATAAAAGGGGTGGTATACGTCTAATGAGTGTATTTTTGCTGTACAGATGCAGGTCTGTCTTTCTGGCATTGTAGCTCCTAAACGGATATACCGAATCGATCGCGTTTTTTAAATAGACTGACGAATCAATCGGGATGGTTCCCAGCTTTAAACTATTAAATAATTATTTACAAAGCATGCAAACACTCCAACGATTCTATATCAATTTAACATTTACCTCCAATTTCTGATGAATTATGACCGTAATCACATCTGTCACTAACAAATTGTGCTTATCTGTCAAATCCCTTGGTCGTTTTCGGTACATTAGCCCTCAATGGGGCTTAATGAGATAATAGGGGGGACGAGGTAACCGCTGGTTCGTCTCTTATATTTCGTATAACTACCGCTTCAAATTGACTTTGCATTTTGTACAGACTATGACATCCCTTTACTAATGAACTCTGGTATAAAGACAGCGTCAAGTCACAAATAACAAAAAAACAATCACACACAAATTGACTTAGTTCTGGCTCTAAGCTTATATGGATGGACATCCTGCTAAACAATTATAAACGTACTAAAAACAAATACTTACGTTCATTACATTAATATACTTGTCCTAAGCGGCAATACGACTTAACGAAAATAGATGCACAACGATAACGTTAACGATTATTGAAAGCTGACAAAATGTATTAAGCGTTTATTTTATTAATTACATAAGCGTTCAATACCATTGTCCGGCAGTTATCGACAATCCTATACATTTTCGATAACGATAACGTCCTTTTGCATTTTGTCTAGTGCTACATGACAGCTCTATCTTTATAAGCAAAGCTACTAACTAGGTTAAACGCATCGCCGAATTTAAGTAATAAATCAGCCTCTAAAAAATTGGCAAGCATAGCTAAATCTCTTTGAATTCACATTTGCGTTTGTGTAAAAATACATGGCAATAGCTACTATTAAGGCGAACGCAGATGACGAAGAATATCGTGCATTGACCTTTAGTTAAGGGTGCCATATAGCTCGATGAAAAAGGCTTACAATCCATTACTTTGCCAGTGGTTAATGTAGTTTTAAACTTAACGTACACAAAACTACAAGTTGATTCCTGTTCTAATCCGTGATGTTTTCATTAAAATCGAATGAGCCATTTCGGAGCATATTCGAGACAAATTTTCCGACGTACAGAGAGACAAAAAATGTTGGTTACACAAATAAATTTTATTAATCGGTATAGATTAGAGATTCATTGTTTCGTTAGTTTTTTAGGTACAAAGACTGCATCCTTTAAATGATTGACCTACACCTATTATACTTAATGAAACTAGAGCGATTTGTAATAAGATAACTAGTTTAATTAATGACGTACCTTAACACAGTTGACAATATGAAAAGGCAGTGTTTAGTTTTCACAAACCGCCGCGAGAGGCGCGCGCGTACAAAGTAAAGTAACGTTCCGTTTTATGCAAGTTTATGGCTTCACTCCAATAATACTAATGCTGAATATCCTATTTAAGATGAGTTACCGCTTTCACTATCCCCACCTAGATGGCGCCACACTACCCCAGGCAACCATTTGCTGAATCACTGCAGAATAATAGGGTGTGAACTTATTTATCTGCTAGCCACCCTTCTTGCTTCTTTTCTTTTCTTTTTTTTCACCCTATTTGGCGGTAGGTAACACTGACGCAAACTTACAAAAATCGTAAACAGAGACGAAAAAATTAAATATAACGAATAAGGACGCCATTTTTACTTAATTTCTCACTTCGCGTGTACGCATTATCAAGGTCAATTTCGTTTGGTAACAAAAAAAAAGTTCTGGTAACAAAAAAAAGTTCTGGTAACAAAAACAATCGGCAAATGGAGTGAGTTTTTGCTTTAAACTTTTTTATTGTTTGTGTTGGTCTATTTTCGTTAATTTCGTTTGAAAATGTAAATGCATTTAAGTAGAAGTAGTAGAAATGTATAATCACACTGTTGGGCTCCTCGCTAGATATCCGTTAGTTTTTGAATTCAACTAAAAATGGCGCTGACATTGTCATGACTCATAAGTACCGCAGTATTTAACCTAACTCCAACATTTTACCTGTTTGCGTTAAAACAAAATTGAAACCAGTTAAGTGTGAGTCGTGCCGCGTACTGATAGTGTCTGTATAAAATAATCTATATTTAAAATAATAACGGAAACGTAAAAAGGAACGTTCAAATGAACTTCGGCATCCTAAGCGAAACGAATTACATTAGGGATCAAAATATAGAAATTCCTCATTTTTTAATTTATTTGTTTTGAAAGGCAACTTTGAAGGTACTTTTTTTTCAAGTCAGAAGAAAACTCATTTCAAGCGTACTTAATGAGCTCGTTACAACTTTTACTAGGATAGTTATTTATCTTTACTCAAACTTTAAGTTATATTAAAATTCATGTAATTTATCAAACCAATCAAACGTTAACATACACAACCATAAAAAATTCAGTGGGGTTATTATGACCTATCTGTGCCATTCATTTGAGGCTGAGAGAAAAGGACAGAGTTATGTAACTGCCATAGCTCTGTCCTTTACACTCACCGTAAAATAAACTGCATAGCTATGTCATAATAACCCCCCAGGTCTGTAAACTTATTCCGTCTATGACATACATTTGGACAGGGCCGAGATTCTAGGCGGAAAAACCTTGTCTTTGACCCGTTATCGTATTGTCAACATTTTGATAGCTCTTATTTACAGTAATGGTAGCCGAGTTAATAACAACACCATAACAGGTCAAAGACGATATGGTTTTTATCACGTAGAATAGAGGACCAGACGGACGGACTACAGGGGTGTTATTCTGTCCAAATGGATTTACAAGGCTTATCTCGGGTAGAGAAGATGGCCAATGGATCGGAGATTTCTTCAGTGGCGTCCGCGCACCGAAAGACGCAGCTTGAGTAGACCTCCAACGACGTGGCTAAGGATGCGGGAAACCGACGGAAACCGATGGCGCAGGACCGGTCCTTTTGGCAAACCTTGGGGGAGGCCTATGTCCAGCAGTGGACTTCTTTCGTCTGAAACGATGATGATGATGAAATTGAAACTGACCAACAAACTACATCGGGGTCGTGATTCTCTCAAAAACAACGGACGGGCGGACGAACGAGCGAAATCGCAGCGGCGAGTTTAGGTAGTCCCGTCAAAGCAAAAACACATTTTAGCGCGTGCATTTTCAATTAAGCAGCTAACGTTCTATCCATCGGCGGAAACCATGCTGCTAAATTGAAAATGCACGCGCTAAAATATGTTTTGTTGGCACTGACGGGACTTCTTAAACTCGTCGTTTGGACATTCACTAGTCCGTCCGTCCTACCGTCGTTGTTGAGAGAATCACTACCCAGAGTATCAGCCAGCAAATACACCAAGTGGAACCCTAAAAATAGTTAAAGCCGGATTTTATTGTTGACATTCGTGGTTGATAAAATGTGTGTTATTCTGTTACTTTTAATTCATTATTAGCACTAGAAGCCATTTATCCTTGTGAGTTTGTTGAATGCGGCTTCCTGTGAATCGATTAATATAACGTATATCATACTCATATAAGACAATCGTTTTTTTTGGAAACTTCAGTTCAGTTTAAGTGACTAAATATAAATTGAAAAGTAAAATCAAGAGCAGTTTAAAGTTCGAGCAGGACTACATTAACGCAACATCAGAAATAAAGGGAGATATAAAAATGGTTGCCAACACAAGTGACATGGATTCAAACTTAAACCTGGAAACATTAAGAAATATTTCAGAAAATATTACGGGTTTAGGTGAATATTATTATTACAAAGACTATGAAGTAATACATTTGAATAACGATGCCAGTCCAGAAGTTATGCATAATATATATACCATCGTACATTTCATACAGCATATCTTAATATCTTTCAATGTAGTTACAGTCACTTTTGGAGTTGTGTCGTGGGTATGTGTTAAAAAGTGGAGAACTTTAAGAAATTACGTGTTGATTAATGTGTTTTTTACTGGAGGAGCAGTCCTTTTGGCAGTACTATATGTGCCAATGTTATCTCAAGAGTCAAAATGCTTTGTTCGAGTGTGGCTTATGTCTTTCATGTTTTGGTGCCTCGTAACTTGTTACTCTTTCTACATGGATATTGTAATAGTATTTAATATTAATTACAACCATATTTTTATGCATGTTACCATTCTCGCTTGGGGGCTGCCAGTGGTCGTTACTTTTATAAGTATATATTCTCGTTACATAACTGTAATAACGGCAGCATTAATATGTTTGGTAAATGTCATTTTGTATTTAAGAACTCTATATATTTTAATCCAAATGAAAAATAAATCTAATGATAGCTCTGTTTTACTAAAAATACGAAATGCAACATTCATTTTTATTGTAAGTGGATGCCCACTAACCACTTACACGTTAGTTATCGGTACCGTCTTTGACCATTTTAATGTTTCTTTAGTTTTTCAAATGATAGTGTTAATGGTTTTTTTTCTGCATTTCTTTTTAATGAATATACTATTTCTAGCAATGCGATTGCATAGAAATCTTTGGCTGGAATATTTTCGACTTCGGCGTTGCAGGCGTGGAGTTACGATACCCGTGTGACAGAGTAGCTAGTTTGAAAACTTTGTCTACGGTAACGAGGCTCTGTTATTATGCATTTTTGTAACTTTTTTTTTGTGGTAATAAAATAATGCAAGGTTTTTCAAAGCAATGACTATAATATGTGACTGGTAACAGTTCAGTGTAGCTACATAGCGTATGTATCATTCTTTTTTTTAACTAAGAAAAATTGCTTTATTCATTTGTTCTATTTTTTTGTATTGTTAGTAGATTGAGTCCGGACTCAAACCAAGAGGGAAGGATTACTTGTTCAACTCAATTTGAATATATTGAACATCGGACTGTTTTAGTTCATTTTGGCAGAACCAGCGACAGATTCTGTAAAATTGGTTTATAGATTTTTGAACAAGGTAGTCCTTCCTAGGGAGCGCCTTTCCTTTTTTGTATGAATATTATATGATTGTATTTTTGTTTATAGTTTAGTCCAACGGTGCTGCCGTGATCAAAATCGATCGAATAGGTACTCTAAACTTAAAGCGTGTAAATAAATGAAGATTATTTTGTAGATTATTATTATGTAAGCTCAAAGTACAATTCCTGCTGCTGCTGCTGTACATACATAAACTCACGCCTTTATTCCCAGAGTGGGGTAGGCAGAGCTACAGAATTACCAACAACTCTAAACACTTGTTGATAATTCTGTAACCACATTTTGCACACTTAGGCTAAGATGTTTACCAGTGTATTAGTGACACGTTGCAAGCCCATCGCCTAACAGTACCTACTATACGCCTTTAAAATAAGTATACTTAATTATTTCGTTATTTTAGTTTTTATCATTTTATATTATTAAAAGTAAGGTTCTTACTTAATTAAATTATTATAGTACAGTTATTTTTGATTATTGTTTATGTACCTAAATAATATTAATTATGTATCTTTGATGTAATAAGGATTATGTTTACATAAATAATATTTTTTGTTTAAAATGAGAATCATGTATCACTACATATTATAAAACAAAGTCGCTTCCCGCTGTCTGTCCCTATGTATGCTTAGATCTTTAAAACTACGCAACGGATTTTGATGCGGTTTTTTTTAGTAGATAGAGTGATTCAAGAGGAAGGTTTTTATGTATAATAAATTTTGTTTTATGTACGTGTGTTATAGAAAACTCAAATAAACCGAAGCGAAGCGAGGGCGGGTCGCTAGTATTTAATTATTCGCTTAATTTTTAAGTGCGTATTGTAACTATTGTACGTTGAAAATAGAAATGAAAATAAAGGGTCGAAAAGAGGCAAATTTAAGGATGTCTTCAAGCTAACTACTGAGTTATAAATAGAGAAAAAAGGAATTTTTAAGTAAACTGATACACTCATAATCTGCTTCAATTTATCAAAAACTGAAGCTAATTTTTTGTGAATGGATGCATTTTAATTTTGTCCGTAAGTAAATGAATAAAAAAATTAATATAGGTTTTTTTTGCCAGTATTTTTTGGGTAAATACTTTGGTTAGTAATGGTCATAGAGTTTGGTTCCTTACAAGAATACTTATACTTAAAATTAAGCATGCAAATACTACCAAATAGTACATAAATAAATAATCCATACTAATATTATAACTGCGAAAGTTTGTGTTCCTAGAAATAAATTAATGGTACCTAACTAAGTACTACTGGGGTTGATTACGTTATACGTACCTACTTATATACTATATTTGTTTATGTCAAATACTGAAACATGGAACTTTATAACAAGTTGTTGACCATACGTCTGACTTCCTGCAAAGTTTTTTTTTCTTTAAAAGGTTTAAAGCTATCGAGCTGTAATTTGGAATAGTAATAGTAATAGTTCTCGTAATGAGTGATTAAAAAGTATTCCTCTAACCACGATATACTTACTATTATCATTAATTAATTAATTTATATTTCTTAGGACGAACATTCACAGCGAGATCGCAAAAAATACTCGTACAAAATTCAACAGCCATCCAATTAATTGAAATAAAATGGCCTATTTTCCTGTTCATGACATACCATCAGAACTCGGACAATCTGCCCTCTTAAATCAAGAAGGGCGTATCTGATTGAAAAGTACCAATTAAACCTTAAGTTGTTCCGAGTACGGACGTATAAGCGGATAAGTCTTTTTTGTTAGATGCGTCCTTTTTCCCTAAAAGGGCGTATTGTCATAGCTAATTACTCAGCCACTTTATGGTTAGGTTTATGATGGTTGTAAAGCAGCCAATCCATTGGGATACCTTTTTTTACAATTGAATTGCTATGGGTTTTATTAGCTTGGAATGGAGTGAATGAAATACGCGGCTTAACGCAATCCGTTTGTTCAGGAATATAAGACACTAGCGACCCACCCTCACTTTGTTTCAGTTTATGTGAGTTTGATATATACCTAGCCTATAGCCTTCCTCGATAAATGGGCTATCTAACACTGAAATAATTTTTCAAATCGGACAAGTAGTTCCTGAGTTTCGCGCGTTCAAGCGAACAAACTAACAAACTCTTCAGTTTTATAATATAAGTATAGAATCATAATTTTTCGCATTTTTGTAATGGAAAGTTAATCATGTACTTACCGACGCATATAATTATGCTCATTTTAAAAATATTATCACCCCGTAACTCTCAAAAGTTCCCACGCAAAAGAATAAACTACAGCATGTCCGGAAAACCTAACATGACAATTTCACACACATATATGTGCACAATACACATTTGACTCCCATTACCTTTACGAGGAAAAATATCAAAGGAGGCCTTAATGCATCGCTCGAGCAATCTCCAAATCGAGGGGTGCATAATTTATCACAGAGTCCGCCACTGCTATATCTGCTGCTATTTTTATTACATCACACGTTGAAGAATGAATTTCAAATGGTGTCGGAAGTTTGTGTTGGGGGAATAAAGCCGTATCCATCCGGATTTGGATGCACTTGCGAATTTTCAATTGAGAACGTGTTAAACGTTGATGGATGTTTTTTTTAATAAATATGCGGTGATAAATTGCAATCTTTTTTTATAGGTTTTTGGAACCTTTCTTTGTGATAAAATTTCATATTATTATATCAAGGACTTGAGTTGGCAAGCTCACGTTTCGTTTAAAAGCTGGAAGTTTGTCAAGTCTTAGTAACAACTTAAGCACAATTTTTATTTACCCTACCCTAAACAGAATTTAGTGTCCATTTAGCGCACTATTTTGCCCATAAGTTAACTTTATGACCCTTAGTTAACTCAGTTTTTAAATTCATATGTTTATGATATTTAAATTTTAGACTGATTTGTTGCTGCTTTCACTGTAAAAATCTTTTTTAATGTTGACTGTTTTGCGAAGTTTGCGTCAATCTATCTAAGTAAAGTACACTTATTTAATTTTTAACAGTTATATCTATTACACGAGGACAAAGAAACCAGAAGAAAAGTAAAAAAAATCTTACCCATTGTTCCTTTATTTCAAGCATGAAGTTTATACAGATCGCTTTGAAATGACCATAATTATATTAGTAAGATAATATTGTTTCACGTTTACGGCATTAACCTCTATTGTTATACAATTAATATATAAAAGGCCATGAACTACTTTAAGAGTCATTGTTATATTAAAATCTGAACGCTTGGCACTTGATGTGCATTACCGCCTTTCTATGTAAAGAAGGCACATCTGAAAGATAATAACTCAAGCATATTTAACCTTCTACGGTAACATTTAAGGTCGCATATTTAACAAGGTTTCAATTAGAGATGCACCTTCTTCACTAAGAAAGGCACTATAGGAAGTGCCTCAGGGTTACCCATTTGAAAACGACGCCAGACCCTTTTACAACCCAGTATTGTCCTAAATAAAGGTTATTCTAATAAAGGTAAGTCCTAAATTGAAGCGTCCTAAATTATACCGTTTTAATTTAATTTGGAGCACGGTTGTGTTTTGAATCCTTTGTTATCAATGTTAATATTACCCGTAACTCATTCGATATGAAACATGTTTGCAATTTCGTCAGTTATTTTCGATCAAATATGGGTACATCTTTTGTTAAGGCAGTGTTAATGAACAGTAACGTGTCAGTTATGTCAGCTTTGCTATGTCATGTCATGATATTAACATTGACTTGTATTTAGGAGGGCACGTTACTGAAACTTTGTTTATCCGTTAAAAAAATCATTTAATACTTATTAATTTATATTTCAAGTCACTGTAAACGGGTGTAAAATGGACCGACAAGACATGGCTAAGGTGCGGGAAACAGATGGATTCCAAGTGGCGCAAGACCGGTCCTTGTGGCAAACCCTGGGGGAGGCCTATGTCCAGCAGTGTACGTCTTTCGGTTGAAATGATGATGATGATGAATTTTTAAGAGATCATGAAAATAAACTTCTATTGTTAAAACATCATTTCATTTATTAAAAAAAAACTACAGTGACAAATAAATAAGTGACAAGAGAAAATAGGTTTATGCAAATTAAGCTTATATAATGTTGTTGTGTTTTATGTCATGGAGTAGGTAAACGACCACATGAAAAAAGGTTTTGTAATTGCGCAAGAAAAATAATATTATTAACTTTAATATAATAATCAAATACGAGATTAATGAAAATAAGAAAAGACCCGTTGTTTAAATACCTAAAAGTGTTTTGTTGATACTTCTAAATAGGCATAAAAATACTTAAGCCGATTTACGATAAATCGATAACTCCCCTGCGGCATGAATCGGCAGTAAATAATATCTCTGCTGTGAACTTGCACTGTATTTGCATTTTATTGTAAACATCTTATTTTGTACAGAACATTTGGAAACAGTAGGCCGTGTTGTAGTGAAAAAAAAGTTGGCAGAAGACAAAGTTGAAAATTCTACTGCAAGATACAAGTATGAGAGAGAAGATATGAAGATAAAATAGACTTTAGAAGATTTTCTTTACGGAATTTAACATTTTAATGTTTATAAAATTAAGATAACGATGTTAACACATCATAATCCACCAGCGCTTCCCAAGAAGCAATCCGGCTCGAAGGACCATTTATCGTCACAGTGATTGCTAAAATCGCTAAGTTCTTATTTCACATAACGGATTTTGATATTTGATTAAACTATCTAACTGATTAAAAAATCTTAGAACACGTAGTAACTTTTGCAAGGACAGTAATGTTATGTTATTATAGCGTGGTAAATGAATCTGCTAGGGTAATTCTAGGGTGGAAGGCAAGATTCTCAGCAGTAAAACAGCTGTTGCATTAATTATATTGTATTGACCATAAAAGTCAGCCATTATCCCGAACAATTTTTGGTCAAATATATCTTGTTTTGTATCTGGAATACCAAAACTACTAATAACCTCAGGGGTGTTATTCTATCAAAAATAACGGACGGTCGGACGGACGAGCGAAGACGCAGCGGCGAGTTTAAGTAGTCCCGTCAAAGCGAACAAAACACATTTTAGCGCGTGCATTTTCTATTAAGCAGCCTTATACGTTCGATCCATCGGCAGAAACCATGCTGCTAAATTGAAAATGCACGCGCTAATATATGTTTTGTTCGCACTGATGGGACTACTTAAATTCGCCGCTTGGACATTACGTTCGTCCGTTCGACCGTCGTTGTTGAGAGAATCACTACCCTGTTAGGTTAGATTACATGTAACGTTTGTGTTTTAAATAAAACATCTGCCACGGTACCCTTTCGGTAGTCGAGTGCTCTGTCCCTCGCACTCTATAAGAATACTGCGAGGGACAGAGCATCGACTCGCTAGCGAGTACGGTAATTGTAACTCATCGTAAGGGCACGGTAAATCGCTTTTTGACCCTTAGCGTCAGACTCAACAAAGTCCTATACGACCGATATCGTTTACGTTCGCATGTTCTACATATTAAATAAATATGTTTTTTTCTTTGTATCAGACCTACGGTAATTTTGTTTATACAATCCACAGCCACGGGGGGCGAGCTAGATTATGGTAATGTTCTCTAATCGTATGACCTCAGTTCGACGCATGAGCAGTTTCGTACAATGGCGTAATTACCATAATGGCTTTATACGGTGCGTTGGCACTTTTTACGGGAAAATAACAGTTTGCAAACAAAATCCTATGGTAAATTATAGTATATGACATGTGTCAATTGAAATTGCTAAAGATGTAAACAAATTAGTACTTTGACACATAACCTCAAATATTTATTAAGCGTGTTCATTATTAAAAAAAAACGTATCATTAATAGTTATTTAACCTTAGACTCAATGTTAAAGTAAATATCAAGTTTAAAAATCATTGTTTCCTCACTTGATCTTTAAAAGCGCGTTATAAATTTGTTCGTATGGTCGTGTGTACATTTTTGCCAATTTCAATGGGCATTGACTATAGACGAACATTGTCGTGATCAGATTACTCCTTGAGAATAAGTAAATAGTGTTGTGATTAAATATTTCTAATTAATAACCAACTCAAGATAGACAGCCCGAGGCTGTTCTTTGCCTTTGAATTAACTAGGCTAGTTTGATTTTGTTACAGTACATTTTTGTTGAACTTTTTATTAAGTCACAATAATAATAAATGTACTTACCGCGTTAAGTGCTTCCATTTCGTATGGGCTAAGTCGGTATGAAGCATCTGAACCAACAAGTCTTGGAGTAGATCTGAAACAAGGAGATGATATTTAGAATATAATAGAATGGAAAGTAATAATTTATTAAAGTTTATTTACAGCAATACACTTAAAACAAATGACAAAAGAAAAAAAAAAGAACATTAATCGAAAGTGCGTAGACGGGTCGGAAGGGGCCGCTCTAGGCGTACTTTTTCGAGTCAAATCGGAGAAATACTGGAAGAGGGCTGAATCTTAAGTACCCGAAACCGAAGTGCGTGCATGACTCGATGTATGAATGTGGAAGAAGCGAAAGAAATTTGTCAAGATCGTAGCAAATAGAATGAAGTGGTCTCTGCCTACCCCTCTGGGAAACAGGCGAGATTTAATGTATGTATGTGACAAATATAAATCAAATCAAACATGGCGTTGAAAAGGGCCCGTACTCAGTATTCTGCTGCAGCAAGCTGCGGGCTGATTTTTAGTTTCTAGTCTTAAAGACTAACTTAAATATCTAAAACAAAAACAAAAAAAAACAAAAAAATCACAAATTTTACTAAAAAAATAACATGTTCATTAATATTATATCAGCTTTTTATAATTAAAATACAATACTAATACAGTTTGTAAAACACCACACA
Organism: Acleris laterana; assembly: GCA_963966035.1. Classification (NCBI taxonomy): domain Eukaryota; kingdom Metazoa; phylum Arthropoda; class Insecta; order Lepidoptera; family Tortricidae; genus Acleris; species Acleris laterana. Next base: position 3,298,742 of record OZ014447.1, on the reverse strand, counting down.
AAGCAAGCACTTAGACACAAAACTCAACTAACAAGTACGAAATAAAAAATCGAATACTTTTTGCTGTTTTTCCGTGATTTTGAGGACAATTAGAAGCCTGCGGGCCTAGTATGGCTGCATCTATATCGCATGTCAACTTTGGATAAAGCATCCGTCACTTTTTGACACGTGTACTTATAAACGTGTCAGAAGGTGACGGATGCCTTATCGAAAATTTATCACGCGACAAACGCAGCCATATTAGGCCCCCTGTCGTAGTATACCAAAGATTAATAGTAACGATATCGTAGCTTATAACTTGTCGATTGACCGTGTGGTTGCCGGGTTAGAATATTGCTACTCCATGTCTTCCCGTGGATATCGTAAGAGGCGACTAAGGGAATAAAGGCTGTGTAGTACTGTTAGGCGATGGGCTTGCATCCTGTCACTAATACGCTGGTAAACATCTTTGCCTAATTGTGCAAAATGTGGTAACAGAATAATAAACAAGTTTTTAGAGTTGAAAGTAATTCTGAAACTCTGCTTCCCCTCTCTGGGAACGAAGCGTTAGTTTATGTATGTGTACCTATATATGAAAATTGACGAAGTCATTATTACAGAGTTTAATGGCAACTGTCAAAATGTGTGGAATTAACACAACGTCCGACAACTTACGTCAATCCTATACATTTTCGTCAGCAATATCGTTCGTATAATCCTTGCCTAATCCTCTGCCCTACGTAGCCTCAATCTTAAACTTAAGTTCTCCATCCGAAGACCACAATATTGTAAAACTTATCTAGACTTTACACGCTTAATTATTAACATTCATAACCGTTGGTAAGTGAATTTATGAATGTATAGCTCTTGGCTAAGGAGCGTGGCCTGAGTTGGAGCGGGTGAATCCATACTAATACTTCTTCATAATCGCTAAAGTGTGCTTGATATATGCTCTGTCCTTATCTGTCATTATGACATTTAAATTCGACAGAAAGCGACAAAGAATACTAAAGCTAAAATAGGTTGTATGTTTATGAATAAGGATTTAATATAAAAAGTAACTATGCCTTTCCGTTTGTACGTCTGTTTGATACGCTTGGCGAAACTGTACCGATTTCGCTAAAGTTTGGCATGGTTTAACAAAAAAAAGGAGTTGGTGACGGCACCAATGTTGGACACTTAAATCTCAATTAATAACCCTTATCATCTGTGACATAAGAATCAAGTGTTCATCATTAGTCCTTGTTCATTACTGGTTCCATCATCCTAGGATACTTTTTATCCTTGAAAATTCCTTAAAAAAAAGCGATAAATGGCTTCTATGCAGACGGAACCGTAGGTTATTGTGCGATTGAATACTAGCTGTTGTTAGAATCCATGTTCCCTTAAGTCACGCCATAACTCGAGAATGGCTCTACCGATTCGAAGTTTTTTTTTTGTGTTAAGTTTGTATGAAAGACAAAATATACCGAGTGGCTCCGGGCATAAACAGCCACACTCCATTTACTTTAACGAGCTAGTACTGGAAATTTGCAGTTGCACGTGATTGGCCAATGACAATCCGTTAAGGCATTCACAATGGAGCAGATAATCAGTCGGGTTCTACATCTGTACAGTGCGGACGCGTTTGTTTTCTCTTTTGCGACTTATTGTGTATTAACCTGCGACTTAGCTTTGGAAACGGACCGATGCCTCCTTAATCTGTACCATCGTGAACGAGTCCTAAGAAAATTATCGTTTGTTGCCGCCCACTTGGATACCTGAATCTATCTTTTGGCTTTGTCATTTGTATGACACACATGTATTCGAATATTTGGTTAAAAAGGATTGTTAAAATTGAAATTGCTGACAGTTAAAAAAGAATATTTTTATTAACATCATTTAAATAATTATAACGTTTGACATTATTTTACTAACATAAACAGCTTTTTTACTTATTTTTTTGAAACATAGTTTTAGGGACTATGCACGAAATTTCTTAAGTTTTAAGTACCTACTTAAATATTGTAATGCCCTTTCAGGGCGTTCATGTAGGACTGACTAATCTAGAATAACAACACCTTTCTTTTCAATGCATGTGCCTCTATGTGACAACAATAAATGATTGATTGATTGATTGACACTGCAAGTGAGAGAAGCCTATATAGGTAGTTAAAGTAAATAGAGTATAGTTTTCAATGAAAATCGCTAACAGTAGCACCACTCCTCCTCAGGTAAGACAAATACGCTCATTTCCCGCAGAGAGCGCCCGAACGTCCGCGTCCGGACAAATTGTACCCAAACTCCTTATTCCGGACAAGACGGTCTAATTAAACGTTTAAGGAGTTATGAAGTAGTTTTGTTGCATTTTTATAGTGCTAGGGAGACAAGTCAATTCTGACAGGGCACAACTTGGAAGTCTCTGATCATTGATAATGTTGACAGAAGTAAAAAAGTACTAAATTCTTGCGTGTGACAACAGCTGTTTTACTGCTGTCTACATGTAGACATGTAGGTAGACATGTACCTACGTCATGGTTATGGTAATGTGTTCCTAAGTCTAGAGTTTCTTTTTTTCGTAAAATACCTTTTTTTAAATAATAACTTACCTATTTAAGCTAAACGTCCGACCGCTCGACATGTCAAGAGAAAATATTTATTTGCGTTGTCATATTATATTAATTTATACATTATAACACAAAATATTTTTGTGCGATTTGGGAGATGACATCTTTACTTTTGTTAAATGGAAATTCTTTTATATGGTGACCATAAGGATTTTTTTCAAAATAAAAAGAAATGTTAGTCAATCGAATTGTATGAGTAAATGTCAGTTGCTTTTGCTGGTAGTCCTTTTCTTTATTTAAAAATTGGCGTGTGAAATATCAAAACCACAAATAGGTATTTCTCATTGCTAAAATGAGGTGGTGACAAAAGTAATATTAATCTTAATTTATTTATCGCAATTTAAAATATGGGTACAAATACTAGTACAGCGACAAGCACTCGGACTTACCTTACCTAATATATTTATTCATTGTTTCATTCGGTTATAGTCTTTAAGGGATTTAAAACCTAATATTCAGCCATTGTCGATGATACTGCACAACCTTCAGATAAAATACCACACTCATTAAAATTGATCACGAATATCCCCCACATTATTTTGTTATTTTCGATCGGCATTTTTAATGTGTGTATCGGCGAGGTAAATTTATTGCCTTTTTATTTTATAAACGACAAAGAAAAGTTAGCTACAATTTTTCTTTCAAATACTATTAATAGTTTAATTTTGTGCAATTTTTATTCACGTCATCTAGCATTAGGTCAGGTCACGTGTATTTTGTCTCTTTTCTTATGTTAGTTATATTGTCCTTTTGTTAGACGTCTGAATTAAAAACATCGTCCTATCTTTAGACCAAATGCTGGATATTCCTAAAATCACCACTTTGTCCAGAATAAGCCCTTAGTAAGCGAGAAGGCGAAAAGTTTTGTCGGGATCTTATTTATGGCGGCTTGCTGCGGTGTGAAATCACCATTTTTTTTTATTCCACGTTGACTGATTGCTACGAAAACTGATTTAATCTTACGCAAAAGAGTTATGAGTCGTAAATGAAAAAAGTTTTGAAGTGAGGTTAAATTATGGCTCGGTAATTGCATGCTTTTTGGTACGTTTTACCCCCCGACAAAAAAAGAGGGGTATATCTGGGTATCTTTGTGTATGTCTATGCCATTGTAGCTCCCGAACGGATGAATTGATTTTGACGTGGTTTCTTTATAAAGAAAGCTCAATAGTGTGATCAATGTGGGTTTTAGATTATATTTTTATAAATCGGTTAGGTTGTAAATTAAATATTAGTTCTGAAAGAAGGGACGTCATTTTATCAGGAGTTTTATATTTATTATTTATTTATTAAATGATTTTTCAAGAGAAATATATTCCAATTTACAAACACTCACGATTTTCGTGTAGAACACAATCATTATGCTTATCATTTGTAATATTATAAACCTTAAAGTGTGTTTGTTTAGTCGTTATGGTTTAACGCTTAAACCGATCAACTTGAAGATAGTTTGTATCCCGGATATGGGGTACGTACCTACTTTTGCCGAAAAATTGAAAAAAACCCGATAAAATCGTGATAAACGACTTCTACGCGGACGGCATCACGGGCTAAAGCTAGTTTCAATTTATGTTTTACCTTTTGGAGATGTCTGAGCACCAATGCCAGTTTATCAGTCAAATGTCTAACATAAACCATAGTATAAACCAAAGACCTTCATAATAGACGAACAGTATGTGGAAGCGAGAGTGCAGCCTCTTTATGCACGAATACGAGTGCGACAGTGACAGCGAAAGACGTTGACGTTGTAACCATTTTGAAAGCTAATGGTAGCCCACGGTAGCCCACTGGCGACAGCGTCTTTTAGTTTTCATTAAAATATTCAGGATAATTGTATAAACGTGGTGTCGAAACCGTTAAAAACAACAATAGTGGGCTGTGCAGTACCTGATTGCGAAGTCAATCATAGAAATAATCCAAACATTGAGTCATTTCACAGGTAATTATGATCCACACATAGTCATTTTTGAACTCATATTTTCAAGGATTCCTAGGTCCAAAGAATACGGTTAGTGGTCTAATAAGTACGATATATCATGTAGTTTTGTGTTTTAGGCATATTTTTAATTATTATATGTAAAATGAAAAGATGTTGTGTCCGTGAAAATTTCCATTTTATAGGTAGTGATTGAATGTTTGAATCACACTCATCTATCGATAAGTTATCAATATGTCGATATTTCTTCATTCCTTCTCATAATTATTTAAACATTATTCCGAGCGATTATAAAACGCAGCTAGGTAAATTGATCGCAGTTTATTATTTATCATTAAATGCCAAATAAAGTGAATACTTCCACTGTTTGAAAAGTATATTATTCCAGATGAACTTGGGTTATTTATTATTTATTTTAACCGAAGCGAAGCGAGGGCGGGTCGCTAGTTTCTCTATATAAGTAACTTTATTGTTGCCTAGTGCCCATATTAAAAGCCCAGAATTTGTGTAAGACTGAAATTTATTAATTATTTACATTAAAATTGATTGTATGATATGTGTGTGGTAATTACCACGAAAAGAGTATTATTATAGATAATGAAAGAATCTTGTGTTTTATTAGTGAAGAATGCTAGTTTTAAGTTCCACGCAAGATACAAACAAGTCTTATATAAACGAGTCTTTTTCATCGATATTTTTTCGATATAACGTACGGACATCACTAAAATTACTCACACACTTGTAAAATCACGCACACGTTGACATTTCCGTTTTGGTAACGCGGGAAAAAGGGAGTCTGTTCGTCTATTACGTCAGTTATATAAAGGTCTTTGGTATAAACAGAACAGTAGTTCATCTACAAACAAAGGTACTTATCGTACGTATCTTGCGTGCTTATAAAGGCATCGAGCGACGCGCAGCGACGCTAAAATGAAATTACTACGTTATTCTGTGTGTCTTGTGTGTGTAGTGAATAAATGTTTTTTTTGCTGTCTAAATCTCATTTATGAACAACTCTAGCGCTATAGTGTGCAGTGCTACCATTTTCTTAATAGCCAGCGGCAATCTTCGTTTTTCTTAGACACACGAGTCACAAATATACTGTCAGTTGTGAGTGCAACCGTGATAGTGATAGACAGCCGAAAGCTATTAAGAAGCTGAGATTACTGTAATTGGTGACAGAAACTCCTAGATGCCCTACTTTTCTTTTTATACCATGCATAAACTAACAAAATACAATATCGATGAGTTCAAAACTTTGAACTATAAGAATAACCACTTTTATTGCATTTTGATCTGTCTGTGAAGTTACAAACAAGAATTGAAATGTAAAACTTCTTCAAGTGCAGTCAGTATTCAAATCATCGATGCAGAAATTCTTGTTTTACGGACGAACACTATTGCTGTTTTATATTTTGAGGTGAGGTGAGTGTGTAAGGGAAGGCAAACATGTATAGATTTTTCAAGGGGTTCAAAAATAGAGGAGGTTCTCAACTCGTTTGTATTTTTTTGTGTGTTATGTTACTCGATTTCTGCGCCACTTTCCAACCGATTTTAATGATTCTTTTTTCTTTGTATATTTGTGTCATTGTATCTATGTGTCGGCTATACGGATTTGGATGAAATTATTATGGAATAGAGATAGTTTATCCCCTGGAACAACGCATAGGCTACTTTTCATACCGGGAAATGGAAAAGTTCCCGAGGGAATAACGATAATCGAAATCTCCTGCAACATGGGATGGCCGAATAACTAAGCTAGTTATTTATAGCAATATTCATATTCGTAGTTAGTTCCAGTAGTTATTCGAAAAGCGAGCGATAACCAGATTAAAGTAGGGGTACACTGCTAGTTGAACTAAGCGCAGTTTCGACTTTAGACGCGCGTGCATCTGATACCACGGACTGCGATGCATTTATGCATTTAAATGAATGTGTAAGATGCAGTTTGCTTACAGCTGCACCATTTTTTCTTTTGTTACAAAGCAACGTTAAGATAGTGAAGCGCCTCTGAAATCGCGGTGCTGCCAAAAAATACCCATACATATTTAGCTCTGGGTGATAACGTTTCTAACCCCCTAAATCAAGAGGGAATTTCACGATTTTTGAATATGTTATAGTTATTATAAAGAACTAGGTCTACTAGAACAAAATTGTCTAAACGTTTATGAATCAAACGGTTATAACTGTATTGTTGCAAAACAAATGAATAACCCTTACCTTCTGTTAAATAAGAATCAAGTGTCCATCACTGGGTCCTTGTCAATTACTGGTTCCACCACCCTAAGTGAGCCTTTATGGGTTCAAAACTTTAGAAACGTGCGGACTATAAGTTCGCAGTATTTTTAAAGATCTTTCTAAGCGCTTGGTCAGCGCAACTCGTGGTCAAAATGCTGGACTTTACTTGGCACAAGGATTCAACGTAGCTATGCTACCAGCATTTTGGGAGCGATGCCCACTGGATCCAGTTTATTAGATTAGTGTCGTTTTAGTACGGTTTCAAGTTCGTTTGTTCTTATTGTTTCTTTTCCACTTACAAATAATGAAGTTTCAGTAGTAGATTATTGGAACCAGTAATAGACAAGAACCCAATAATGGACACTTGATTATTATTTAACAAAAGGTAAGGGTTATTCATTTGTTTTGCAACAGTAAATGTAGGACCGTATGAAATTTGAATTAAGAGTGAAGTGTCCATTACTGGTGCCGTCACCCTAGTAGTATGTTTATTTTACATTGTTTTTATTTTAATTCTAAAAGTCTACTAATTTTTGTTATTGTTACGTAACCTATATTGCTTTGCTTGCTATGTTTGCATTCCGATAGACTAGTCTTTTGTTTTCTGTTTCTTTAGTGTTGCCAACCTTAACAGGGTGTAATTTTTATGCACGTTCGAGATAATCTCGAACAAATGATTTAAATTTTGATCCTTGATGCTTTTCATTTTATGTTATTTTGTATTAAGTGTCACTTTCCGTCTCTTCACCAAGCTGTTCCAACAGAAGACCAGTGCTGGCTTTACGGCTAGCGAATGCTGAGTTGGGACCGTTTCGCAACTGTTTCTGTGTCTTATTTTTTGCATCTATGTCGTTTTGTATTGTTGCGAATAAATGTCTCTTTATCTTTATCTTTAAGTAATTATCGTTGAATAGTACCAACAGTAGAAAAATACATCTTTAGGGAGTAGGTCAATTTGTATGAGATTGTCCGTGATATTTTGATATTTATTGTGCACGTGTTTCCTTAGTAGGAGCTTCTACTAGAAGTAAGGTCACATGAGACCTTACATGTCTTTAGCCCGAGGCAGGATAGTTAATATTCCATCGCAGAATCAGGCGAGCGACGGTTAAATTTAATAACCGAGCCACCTCTACCGCTGATTGGAAAGTAGGGAAAGCGAATAACCGGTTTAAACCGGTTATAACCGGTTATTTTCATACAATAAAGGTTAAATCCGGTTAAATGGCATTTCAAATTGGAAAGGCGATTTTACGAAAAGAGTAATAATTTTAAAAAGGTATTGTCACACGTTAAAAAGTAACAAAAATAGAAAACGGAATCCAAAAGTTACTTATCAAGTTTTTTTTTTTATTTATTGATAAATCGTCGTTGTCCAGCTGTCCGTCATAAATTTAAAAAGCTGCAGTTTTTGAACCTTAATATATAAATAGGCCGAGGGGTTATTTGCTTAACGCATTCGCAATCGCAATACGGTATTTGACAAAAGTCAAATCAGCTTCTTTTTGTGAAACATCAAAAACGCTCCGTTACTATAGAATTTATATGGATAACTATCTTGTGACGTCACAATCAAACAGCGTCAGCGTCCAAAAATCTTTATTATAGCATACTAAAATATAAGATTGATGTTTTCCTAGTAAGTAATAAAAATAGGTATTTTTATCTGTTGATGAAAAACCAATTTAATTTCACTCTTGTCAAATACCCTATAATATTGTTTTCATTTTGAAAATCGAAGGCTTGTCTGCATACAAAATGAAAACAATTGTTCCGCTTTGAAGCCAATCGAGATTGCGAATGCGTTAGGCAAATAGCGACGCAGTTGATTATTTTACATAATAAGCAAGCTTTTTTTGTTTTTGTTTTGCCGTAAATACATTCAACCGTCATTTCGTGGGATTATAGTGCAAATTGTACACAATAACAACACATTATTAAAGTCGAGCAGGGGGGTTATTATGACATAGCTATGCAGTTCATGTTACGCTCAGCGTAAAGGACGGACATACTCTGTCCTTTTCTCTCAGCGTAAAATGAATTGCACAGGTACGTCATAATAACCCCCCAGTACGGATACGGTATGACTCGCACTTGACCGGTACCTATCTATTCACTTGCACCACATGTTTATTAGTCTGAAACTTGTATTCTACAAATATTAACGGTGTACCTAATTAGTCGATGCCCATTGAAATATCGACAAACGTTTCATCGAATGTCATTTCATCAAAATCTAATTTCTGCTGAAACCTTATAGTTTTCAGGGTATCTTAAGCATTCGTTATGTAACTTAGGTTTAAATAGTGACCACAAAAAAAAATGCTGCGAAGTGAAAAGTTCGATGAAACGTTTGTCGATATTTTCAAAGGTAAACCGTAATTAGAAGAACAAAATAACAAAAATTAAGAAAATTTAACTTTTCCGTTGCGTCACGAAAATTTGTCACACATGTTGGTAATTTTCGTGATGCGACGGAAATGTTAAATTTTCTTAATTTTTGTCCTTAACAATGAACCAATTTTTTTGGAAAACGCCCAAATCGTTTTTAAAGGATGGTGGGCAGTTTTGTATGGACACTGGCGTAAAAACCAATAATGACAAGCCATAAATATGCCATTTTAAAGGTTTTTTCATATAAATAAATTCAAATAAATAAATAAATTCCACAATGGCGGGAAATCTTAAATCACTGTGTGAAATATTAAAAAATCTAACGCCTACATAGACGACTTTAGCATAATTACTTTGAAAAACCGCTGTCTTTGCATGGCGATAACTTTTTCCACACAAAGATTTCGAACCACCGGCCATAGTAATAGTTGTACAACTTAGAATTTGCTATTCGGGGACATATCGCTTGTCCTAATTGGTCATTAGACCAATTAGCCCACACTCCTTTGTCTTTTAACTTCAGTTAGATTTCTTTAACAACTCACTTTTCAATTCATCGAGAATTTTACTAACCGGTGAGCGAAAGAAAATGATGCCGCAACAAATAAAAAAACTGTCAGTTTTATGCAGCTCCACTGGTTTTATTGCAGACTTTTTTATGTTGCTTGTTACTTTGTTACTGTATCCGTTTTATTAAAATAAAAACAAACTTACCCTTTATTGTAACCTTTCTAAAATGGCGGTAAAAATGTCACCACACAATGACACGACGAGCGAACTAAGAAAACAATGTAAAGGCATGCTTTGAGCTTACGTCACAGTCTCATTCATATAAAAATATGAGCTTTAAGTAGCGATGAAAAGGTTTAAAATATCTTAACAATTATTTACAACTGTAAAAGAAATAGTGGGTAAAAGTAAACATTTAACACGTGTTAAATAGGGTGACAAAGCTTGTTCCGTTGTGAAGACACTTGTTTTGTGTAATTAATATTACAAATTAGGTTGTAAAACGACTTGCCCTAAAATTGTATGAGTATTTAGACACGGTTTTTTGTTGTTTAAAAACAAGTACTCACAGGTATAAATTTAAAACCACTAAGTCATAAATAATAAATTGTTTAAAACTACATATAGCTGTCTGTGTAGCATTTTTATTTTAATTAACTTTTGATATTTGATACCCATTCGCATTTAAATTAAACTAAAATCCTTGTAGGTACTTACCTAATAATCAAAATATTTTTTATACTTTTTATAAGTTAAATCTATCAAACTTGTTATAACACCTAGAAATATATTTTCATCTCTTAATAAGACGGACAAGGTCTGTATAATAAGTATTACCATATTATTAATTAATATCAAAACTAGAACGTATTAAATTTGTTACCCAACTAATGAACAGACATCATTTTAATCTTAGGTCTAAGCCAAGCCAGAGGCTTCACCAACTCATCTGTCATTTTGATGTATAGTTTTGTGAGGTGTTCTAATACCGAGCCATTCTGCCCAAACAACGCATGCGCAATTAAACATTTGAAGCAAATTTAAGTCTCACTTATACTAAATAAGGTCGCATATGCATTGGATATTGTATAGTACTTGAGACCTTTTTTATAATACGGCGCAGTCATTTCTCTCGGTACAAAGGCAGTGGCTTGTTGGCCGAGACGAATAGGCTTTGCTTGGGTTGGAATTGTTAGAAATTCCTATAACTGTGTTGGGGCTTCTTGGAATAGTTAAAATATGAATATTTTAACTTTAATACAGGTCGGATTTAAGCTTAGTTAATAAACTAATAATACAGTTTCATATAAATGGATTAAATTAATGAGAAAAATATATGTATTTAACAACCAACGATAGTAATAAAAGTACATTTTCGTAAACTTGATTGAATTAGTGTCATAGGGTAAAAAATTACAGTAAGCAAAAGCCGAAACTGAATTAAAGGTAAAGCCGCGAATAATTACAGATTCAATGTTGGTTTTCAATCTTTTTAAATATTACCGAATAATGTTTCAACTCTCTATCCATTAAGCCGTGAGAAGAGAGTGAGTAAAGAGGCGCGATGCGTAGCGGCGCGTTGTTAGCCTACTATAAGATACTTATACCTACTATGTTTTTAGCATGGGAACGCGCTGGAATGCGTGTTTTTTGTGTGTTTGCGGCTTTATAAATTTATTCACTTTTTGTATTACTTACAACATTTTTTTTTTTTGTGGGTGGCAGGACCTTGTGCAGGGTCCGTCCGGATCGCTACCACCGTCTTACCCATTAACCTACCGCCAAACAGCAGTGTTCGCATTGTTGTGTTCCGGTTTGGGGATAAGACAGCCGGTGAAATGACTAGCATAGAGGCATTCCATCTTAGTCCTCAGGGTTGGCAACGCATTTGCAGTCTTAGGATTGCTCTGCAGTCTTGTGAATGCGAATGTCTATGGGTCACAGTTTGTACTTACCATCAGGTGGCCTGTGTGCTCGTTTGTCATCTCTATGCCATAAAAAAAAACTAAAAATACTTATACCGATACATGTTTAAATACTGCGCCAATCTAAGGACCAAGTCTCACAGTTTCCAAACTCATACGTCACCCTATTGGCACATCTTCTAGCTGTCCTCGTCACGATCTCGCAATCCACTTAAGTTAGTGACGTTTGTCACGTTCGTCACGTTACGGACGGGAATTGTTGGGACTGTTGGATGTAAATATTTAATAGGACATTGTACAACAAGGGTATAAAACTAAGGCTTATGGTAGCGATCCAAGCCGTATAGACGGCGACGACGGACGGCGGACGACGCGCTGGCCTAGTTGGTAGTGACCCTGCCTACGAAGCCAGCGGTCCTGGGTTCAAATAGCGGTAAGGGCAGATTACTGTGATGAGCGCGAATATTTTGTTTCTGAGTCATGGATGTTCTCTATATAATTAAGTATATATTTCTCTATATAAGTATTTATATCGTTGTCTTACCCATAATACAAGCCTTGAGCTTAGTTCGGGACTAGGTCAATTGGTGTGACATTGTCCCCTGATATTTATTTTATTTGTCCCCTGATATTTATGGGCGAAGATGGATAGTAAAGTCGTGGAACTCATTTTGAGTTCTAAGACCGAGTTATACTCTGTATTTTTACTTCGATTGCGAGGAAATAAAACTGAAAATATAAAAAAGCTTATAGGGAAAACTCACCAGTGGTCAGCCAGAAATCAGTAGTCGACCTTATATGAGTGCGAAGAGTGGGACATATATCTTTCGTACTCTTCCTACATCATACAAAGTATAGGCAGAGGCTGACTAAACAGGACTTTGGCTGACCACTGGTTCCTATTCATAAAAATTAATAAAACAAATGGATTTTATGATTCTCACCGATTAATCTTTTAAACAGGTGAGTTTTCAAAAAACCGTGAATTCATTAAGTACCTATTTATTTTCAAAATAAAGTGCAGTGTAATTTTTTTCACCTTATATTTGAACATTTGTACGTGTATACTCATCGCTTATTATTATTGCTACACCCCATTTGTATTCCTTTAATGACCTATCCCTAAATAGAAACCGCGTCCACAACAAAATCGCGGCAGCTTTCAAATCTATTTCCAGAAGCTATAGAAAAACAAATAACAATATATCATCCCCTAACCACAATATGCTACCCATTCCATCCCCTGTTTACCTTTGAGAATAGTTTGTTAGTTATCGCTAATTGACACACAGACACCCCCTGCTAAGAAAATAACCATAAAATTTACACCCTATACGACAAAAATAACAATTTTGCGAAACATCTGTCCGGACCCATATTGGGTATTATTAGATTTATTACTTATTTGTAAAGACTAACAGAAGTGTGACCATAAAGGTGTTAAGATTTATTTTTTGTGGTTAGGTGGTAGTCAATTAGTGATGGGTCACCATTTTTTTTAATGCCTTGTGCTGTGGCATCAAAGATCCTAAACGGGAGGACCAACTTGGGCAATTTTTTTAAAGAATACTATTTTAATCTGGTTGGGTTTATGAAAAATAGGGTAGCTAATCTAACAATGGTCAAGCGCGTCATCAAATAATTAAAGATAAAGATAAAGAGACATTTATTCGCAACAATACAAAACAACATAAGGTACATAGATACAAAAAATAAGAAACAGAAACAGTTGCGAAACGGTCCCAACTCAGCATTCGCTAGCCGTAAAGCCAGCACTGGTCTTCCGTTGGAACCGCTTAGTGAAGAGACGGAAAGTGACACACTTAACACAAAATAACATAAAATGAAAAACAGGAATAAAGGCAGTGTAGTCCTGTTAGGCGATGGGCTTGGAACTTGTCACTAATGCACTGGTAAACATCTCAGCCTAATTGTGCAAAATGTGGTTACAGAATTATTAACAAGTTTTTAGAGTTGTTAGTAAGTAATTCTGTAGCTCTGCCTACCCCACTCTCGGAATAAAGGCGTGAACTTATGTATGTATGTATGTAGGTTGATAAATAGGTAGGTAGTCATCAGCAATGCCTGCGACTAGTATTATTTGCTTTATGTCACAAAATAAACTCATTCCTAAATAAAAAAGATCTATTTGACTTCAAAATCTATCAGTACTCGCACCCTCGCTATATTTGAAATTTATATAAAAAACAGCTTACATCCCAAAAAAATGTTTGACGTACCGTGACGAAGCCATTTTGGATTACGTCACAATACTAACTTAATCTATCAACCACATGGCCTTTAAACTGTATTTATAGCAAATAGTCATTTCTATTATCATAGAGTTAAAGTATTTCCAACCTTATTCGTTAGACAAGAGAGTAACTTTTTATATAGCCCTTAATTTCCAGATGCGTCCGTGTGGTTCGAAAGGGTAAAGTATCAGTTTCATATTTGCTTCGACCTTGTAGGGCGTCCGTTTATTTTTATAACACCGATAGTTTAGTTAGAACATTTCGTCCCTGTAGGGACATATGATATTTTAGTCTACGCAATGGATGTAGGTAGTTTTATTAGCGATTCGATTCTGGTCTAGCTTTTTACCCGACTGTCATGTTTTATTGTATTTATATTATCTATGTTAGAATTTATATCTATAGTAATATTGTAAAGCTGAAGAGTTTGTTTGTTGGTTTGAACTACCGGTCCGATTTGAAAAAATCTTTCAGTGTTAGATAGCTCATTTATAAAATATAGCGACCCGCCCTCGCTTCACTTCGATTTGTGTGAGTATGAATTATATAGCCTTTAGCCTTCCTCGATAAATGGGCTATCTAACACTGAAAGAATTTTACAAATCGGATCAGTAGTTCCTGAGATTAGCGCGTTCAAGCAAACAAACAAACAAATAAACAAACTCTTCAGCGTTGATTGATTACCGTAGAGTATTTTATTGATGAGATTGTTTGTGTGTCAAGACACTTTAACCTAGTTGTTTGGCTGTGACCCATAGACATTTGGATTGTCAAACCTACAATTTAAAGATAGCAATCTTAAGATCGCAAATGCGTTGCCAACCCTGAGAACTTAAATAGAATGCCTCTATACTTTTAATTTTACCGGTTGTCTTATCCCCACACCGGAACACAACAATGCGAATGCTGAGCAGTGGGTTAAAGGATAAGATGGTGGTAGCGATCCGGACGGACCCTGCACGTGCCCCACCACCCCTAAATCATTTGCTTCATTTTATTCATTTCTTCACAAGTGCTCGTCCAGACAAGTCTTATTCCCAATCATCTTATATGGTCGTCGAAAGACCCTTGTTATTATCATTGCGAAACATTATGAGGGACCTCGTTGGATTTTATAGAAACGTTTATGGTTCTTACATTTGTAGTCGTAAAAGGACTTGAAATGTTGATCCACCATAAAATAACCTTATCATAATGACAGCGTCAAGTGACGAGATAGAAATAACACAGGAATTAATCGATGGTTTTATGCTACAAGGTTCTATAGTGATCAATGAAAGTCCCTGACCGTACGACCCTGGGTAGTGATTCTCTGAACAACGACGGTCGGACGGACGAACGAGTGAATGTCCAAGCGGCGAGTTTAAGTAGTCCCGTCAGTGCGAACAAAACATATTTTAGCGCGTGCATTTTCAATTTAGCAGTATGGTTTCTGCCGATGGATCGAACGCATACTGCTTAAATAGAAAATGCACGGGCTATAATGTGTTTTGTTCGCACTGACGGGACTACTTAAACTCGCCGCTGCGCTGCGATTTCGCTCGTTCGTCCGACCGTCCGTTGTTTTTGAGAGAATCACTACCCTGATGTAGTTTGTTGGTCAGTTTCAATTTCATCATTATCATCGTTTCAGATGAAAGAAGTCCACTGCTGGACATAGGCCTCCCCCAAGGTCCTGCGCCGCTTGCATCCATCGGTTTCCCGCAACCTTAGCCATGTCGTTGGAGGTCTACTCAAGCTGCGTCTTTCGTTACGCGGACGCCACTGGAGAAATCTCCGATCCATTGGCCATCTTTACCCGAGAGTCTTGCAAATTTTCCATTTGGATCACTTTTTGAATACATAATGTAAACTCGATGATTGTGCAATATTAGAATGTCAAAAAGTTGATCTGATGATGGATGGAGAGGCTTTCGACGACACGTCAAAGGCTATATGGTTTTATCCAGTAGAATATAGAAACAGAAAAGTTTTCCCCTACGTTTTGACCAACCCAGTGCAGCTGCAGAAGTAATCGAGTTTACGCTTGCGTTTTGTTTTAAGAGTCAAGAGTACAAAGAAATCAAGAACAGTAACCAAATAAATGGCGTTAAAACTTTCGTGTTATCTCAACCAGAAACCTGTTAATGCGCTACTTTGTATAACCCAAGAGGAAAGTTAAAATAAGTACCACTATTATCTCGAAATGTTATTTGGTTGTGAGTTGTGATGGCAATGTGTGATTTAAGTAAAATATTATAGGTTCTGTATATTTAATAAAAACTGACATGCCCATGTTTTTAACTTGGCCGCCATTACTCGTAATACGACGTAGGGTAGCAGTTGTTGGGGGTTTTATGAATTATGAAAATCTATTTAATAGTCATAATCAGTGATCGGGGTTTTGGATGCGACTTGGGGTGAATGACCTCAATCATTATGCTAGTTTGGATATGCCGCGGGATTCCGGGCTTTCGTGTGGTTTGATAAAGGGCAGTTTTTTCGTCATATTCATTAATTTCAAATATTTAGCATAATATTTTTTATTACTTTTGGTCTCTATAAAATTTAAAAAACAAACCATTATTTTTTTCAATGTTCCCTATTGTTCACCTATTTCGATTAACATCTAAAACCCATTTATGAGCCCAAAAACGATGTTAGCGGGGCGAATTGGTATAAAGAAATTTCATCGGATGCGAATTCGTGTGATATTTGTTCGGCGTATGTTCTGAAATCATTTAAATCCGGATTTCGAGCCATGACTGCTTCTATTTTATTTTACATGATATTAATTGAAATTACAGGTCAACGTTTGAAATAAACGTTATTATTATTGAATAAATATCGCGGGGTTATAGTCACATCCATACTATGATTACGACTCGAAATCCCGCGAATTGCATCCAAAACCCCGATCATTGGTCATAATAGCATACGAGAAACGCACGTTTTTGAAGAATTACGTGTCACGTCACTTATAAAAATCAGTTTTTTAGTTCGGATTCTGATTTTTGATCTCATTCATACATGGAAAAGAGGAAATATCATATACTGGCCTTTCCGCGACTCTTAAATTATCACTATGTCTTCTGGAACTGTCTATCTTTGTGCGAACCATATTGATCGTTCCGGTTTTAGACCGTGAAGATGGAATAAATGAACCAACAAACAAGTTCGTACCTATCCGTATCTTACCTTATAAAACAAAACCGCATCCAACGTCTATCTGTCTGTCTGTATATCCGCTAACTCCTCCTAAACCACGCAATGGATTTGAATGCAGTTTTCACCATCAGTTCGTTTGTTTGTGTACAGTCCCCTTGTAAAATTTTGAACATACTTAGAACCTTGTCATTGTGAATGTCATTGATTTTGTCAAGTAAGTCATTTGATGTTCTGTTGTCATTTGATGTACTATGACAACGCATTAAAGTGCTTAAAATTTTCGTTGGGGTACTGTATAATTTAAGTGAGGATTAAGAAGTGTCTACATACCCCCAAAAAACACCAGAAGATGTATGCATTCACTTAATTACTGGACGATGATGGAAATTAGCGATTATATCTGCGCAAGCGCTGCGCGAAGCGTCACTCGCAATCTCTCCGATATGGGAGCTCGTTACTTACAAGCTTTATTTCTTTTAATTTTATTTGGATTTTTAATATTAATGGTTTTTTTTATGCGGAGAAGGCACACGGGGCACCTGATTTAAGTAGGGTCTGGACCCATAGACACATGAATTATCAAGACTGAAATCCTAAGTCTCCAATTGCATTGGCAACCCTGGGGACTAAGATAAAATTCATTAATGCTAGTAATTTTACCGGTTATCTTATCTTATGCTATCCTTGTAAAACCCAATACCTGTTTAATGACATTGTAATTGCATCCTTGATGCATTAAATATAGGGTGCCTTTCATGTTATATGTCCTCAAGTGAAAATCTGGGGACTCAGGAGGCCATTAGTTATAGTCGAATTGTTGTACTCTAAATGATATAAATTATGAATGTGTATTTCAAAATAAGCAATTTGAATCCATGTATAACTTTTAATATATTATTACCTTTAAGGAACATTCACACAGTAAAATACATCTTGTCTAAAGAACTGGACATATGTGTTGAATTATCTTTCCCTATGTTATCACAAACCTAAATTCACCATTTCACATCAGCAAAATAATACAAAATGGACTTTAATGGTTCAGCTTTAAGAAAACTTAAAGTTATTCGCAGTGATATAACTATAGTGGTTTTAAGTGAACAGTTTTATGTTACCCTCCAAATCAAAATGGAATATCTTCAATTTAAGAACCGAACACAAATCTACTCTGTAGTCAAAATAATAAGGTTGTTAATTCAATAATATATTCTAGAGGAATATAACCTTTTTTGCATAGAGGGTAGTCTGGTTAGCAATTGTCAATAAATTATTGGTTGAGTTTAATATTGGCTATTCAAAAGGCAAGCTACGGTTGTGGGTTTCCACTATGTTACGCTTTTTTGGTATAATTTGCCAAAGTTAAGTATGAAAAATTCAAATTAATTACCTAGTCACTGTAAATATAAAAAACTGATCAAGTGTCATTTTTACAATGTTTTAGAAATCCAAATCTTGCTGCATCATTTTTAATAAGCCTGTCTTCATTATTTTTCGAAGTATCACCGTCTGGAGCATATTGTCATGGCTTTTTAAAACAAACAGAGGCCTTAACTTCCATTTATGTGAAATATGACAGATTTTATAATGCATCAGAGCACTTCATTTATTTTTCTTGTGTTTAGCTATAGTAATATCCACAATCTAAAAGTAATGCAAGTAAAATGCAAACCTGCACTCCATCGCATCCTCGCAATCAGGCGCAAGACGTATGATCGATTGATCTGCGCATACGTCAATATACTGCCATCCGAAACCAAAAGGTATTATGTGCTTATGATCAGAGTATGTTTATTCTCTTTTGGTTTTAACTACGAGTAAATAGTTTCGCCATTGTACACAATAAAGCAATTTGTGATCAGTGTTAAGTTTCGTTGCATTCGATTAAGTATGAATAGATCAAATTAATGAAATAGATTAATGAATCGAAAGAGGTAATTGCAGTTAGTTGGAAAGTCAGGCAATCGATCAAAAAGTTTTAAATATGTCTTTTTAAATTAAGAAAGGCTTGCTAATGCCTGGGCATCTATTCTACTTGGCAAATAGATATTTCCTTTGACAAGTAGTCATATCTACATACATAAACTCACGCCTTTATTCCCAGAGTGGGGTAGGCAGAGCTACAGAATTTCCAACAACTATAAAAACTTTTTGATAATTCTGTAACCACATTTTGCACATTTAGGCGAAGATGTTTATACCTATGTGTTCTAAAAAGTATAAATATGTATGTATGTAAGATAAAACCTCCAATATAGTTACTACCCCTACTTTTAGAGTTAATAACCCTTAAGTGCCAAAAACATATTATTTTTTTTAGTTTGCAAGCTATGATGCCTCTGATACACACTTATACATACGTCACGTTAAAAACTTGTTAGTATCGGGAATAAAAAAAAGACATGTTTGTGCGGTCCTGGATTTGATTACTGGTATGGGAGTACTATTTTTTATTGTTCAGAATGACGATCACAACGAGAGTGCAGAATTTTTCCCAAATCTGAAGAAAAAGTCAAGGGGGTGCTATTTTTTTTAAACTCCCCTTTACTAGCATATAGCTTAGTTTAGCAGTACCTAAGTTCGTTTGTATGAGAATATTATCCCCAGATATTTATATTTATTTATTTATAGGTACATTTGAAACACGTTAAGTGTCGTCCTTCTTTGGCAGTCAAGTAATGTCTCCGTAAATGCGACTTTTCTACTAGCTTATATCTGCATACAAGCGCCATCTAGCGACGAACAAGAGAACTCGTGTTATGCCACGTGAGCTCGTCACGTGACATTTACGAAGCTTGTTGGTGGCATCAAGTCCGCTTAACAGTTTGCAATGCTTGCTCTAGATGGCGTTAGTATATAATAGTGAAGTGCGGGAAGTGTATTTTTTTGTTACGAAAAGAGATAGTGTATAGATTTTTAAGTTAACAATTTACTGTTTTTTCTGGAAATCACGATACTTATCGATTTTAAACTTAAATTTGGTATATTATATATATAAATACCTAGTCTAAAATTGCAGTTTCAGATCAACATTACTGTAAAAGTCACCTTTATATGAAAAAAAAAATAACTTTTTTAAATCATAAAATATAATATCTAGCAAATGTATTATTAAACGTATATTTACTTGGAGTTCACAAAGAGTACTACCCAGTAATCACCATCAAAGATATATAGGAATATTTACCTAAGTACTCAATAGAGTTGATTTTAGATCCACATAAGTATTTTACCTAATAATAATGTTGTAGATAATTCTATAGCTCTGCTTACCCAACTCAGGGCTTACAGGCGTGAAGGTATGTATGTATGCATGTATATTTTACCTTATTTGTTAGATAAAAAGTCATTAATGCAACTTTGTACATTTTAAGACAGCTTAAAAGTGTTTCAATAAACTTCATGGCTGACATAAGATATTTACCTCCTAAATTCTAACAAACGCTTTGCTCTCTACAAAGCATTGTTGTGATGCTCCCCCGAAATGCATAGGTATGCATTTCAGCACGCCGCAGGGTGCAACTGCACCGGCTCCCCTTACAAGGTATGTAAAGGTAGGGAAATTCGATTTTGGCTAAATTCCGTTTGGTCACATGTAATTTTTTTTTTTTTTTTTTTTTTTTTTTTTATGGCATAGAGTAGACAAACGAGCACACAGGCCACCTGATGGTAAGTGGAAACTGTGACCCATAGACATTCGCATTCACAAGAATGCAATGCAATCTTAAGACTGCAAATGCGTTGCCAACCCTGAGGACTAAGATGGAATGCCTCTATGCTAGTCATTTCACCGGCTGTCTTATCCCCAAACCGGAACACAACAATGCGAACACTGCTGTTTGGCGGTAGGTTAATGGATAAGATGGTGGTAGCGATCCGGACGGACCCTGCACAAGGTCCTACCACCCGCAAAAAAAAATTATTTAAATTAATTTAAATTATTATGTGGCGGTAAAGGGCGACCATTTTTCTTTATTTTATTGTTATTGAAAGGTATTTACGAACAAAAGTATCTTTATCGTTGATAATGTTATCAACGCAAAAGTCAAATAATTAATCAAGAATATGTAGAACTTTTGGAACCTCCTAAATCCTAAATCTGCAGAAGGACCGCCAGGATGTGTATTTGTGTCCGCGTATCTTATCTTATCTTTTACAGATGGAACCTTTCGCATACACTTCGACCCTTACCCCCTTACTAGTAAACGTTGAGCAGCGGTGGTATAGCTATACAATGTTTTGTCCTTATCTGTCAAATTCAAATGTCACAATGATAGATAAGGACAAAACATTGTATAGCTATACCACCGTTATTCAATGTTTATTAGTAAGGGGGTTAGAATCTTTTGTGTAATTACACACTCATCTGTTGGAATGTGCAGGTTACCTCACGATATTTTTCCTTCACCGTAAGAACATCGAATAATGCACTTAAGATAGAAAAACTTATTGGTACATGGTGACCGCAGGGTTTCAATTGGGGTACCTTATCATTTTCCAGGTACCTAATAAATTACAGGGCCTCTGTTATTTTACATTAATCCATATTGCTTTTGACATGTTATCGTATTGTCAAAGTTACGATAGCTCCTATTCACTTGGCAGTAAAGGCGGCCGACTCAAAAACGATACATAACATGTCACAGTCATGGTTTTACCCAGTGCCTGTATTCTAGGCGATAAAATCTGAATTTCATTTGACCTGCGCCAATACTGCCAAGTTAATAAGAGCTATTCAAACGTTGGCAATACGATAACATGTCAACAATGATTTGGCTTTTACCGCCTGGAATAGAGGCCCAGTATCCTACTAATATGATAAATGCGAAAGTTTGTGTGTCTGTGTGTGTGTTTGTTACCTCTTCACGCTGCAACGGCTGGACGGACTTGATGACATTTAGAATGGAGATAGCTTATACCCTGACTTAACACATAGGTTACTTTTCATCCCGGAAACTTTAAAAGTTCCCGTGGGAATAACTATAGTCGAAAAATACGCAGACTAAGTATAGAAGCGACTGAGTTTTTTTTCCATATTAAAATGTTCAATCGGAACAGCCATAACGTTATCAACCCGACAACAAACCACGGACAATTAAACTTCCTTTCTCACCCCACAAACTTGTCCCTCGGCTCATCCTCTACTTAGTGCAGTAATAGCTTTTTAGGGTTTCGCAATCAAAGAGCAAAACAGAACTCTATGGCTGTCAATTTACTTTTCGTCCGTCTGTATGTCAAGATAATCAGGCTCCTATACAGATCTTATTCTATTCATCTAGAACTAATTAACTACACTGTGTTTGTGTATGTTTTTTTTCAAATTATTAACGTTAAAAAATAAATGGAAAGGCCTTTAAAGTTGTCAGTTTGAAACTATTTTAGTTTGAAGCCTATCTTTAAAACGGATCTAGATTGGATTTTTTTTGTTTATGATTTAGACTGTTTTTAACGACCAATACTGAAAACATTGATCCATAACGTAGTTTAAAAGCTGTGACTAAATAATTATGGTAACAAAAGCATATTTTGATTCTTATTTAAAAAAATATTTGTTTAACATTATGCTACAATTGTTTTTTTTTTTTTTTCTAAATTTCTTTTCTTTATTGTTTAATGTTGTTTTCTGTGTTGCCATTCCTTGTTAATGTTCAATGTTTTCTTTTTTCTTGTGATCGTCGAATAAATATTTCTATTTCTATTTTCTAACGAATTTTTTTTAGGAACTTTATAATTAACTTTTCGTTTGGTCCTAAAATGATTATTTATTACAGAAAAATAATGATGCCTTAGATTTAGAGCACGCAATGCACGACTGGTAGAGAGTGTCATTAGACGTTAAGTCCGGCTTAATGCTTTTTTGTGCAATCAAGTTTAAATAAATAAAGCGTTTTTTTTTAAACGTCAAAGTGACAGTGGTCAAAGCAAGATTAATCGGAGTAGCCACAACGTTATCAACCCAGCTACAGATACTACACAACTACGCTGCCATAATACAACAAACAAAGGCGGTTAACTACATAGTAATACCTAGTTTAGAAAAAATCTATTTAATTATGGCTACTAATCACTACACAGTATAAAACACAGTCACTTCCCCTTGTCTGTCTGTCTGTCCCTTTGTATGCTTTATGTATCTTTAACACAATGCAACGGATTTTGATACGGTTTTTTTTAAAAGATAGAGTGATTCAATAGGATGTTTTTTAAGTATAATAAATTTTGTTTTATGTACTAGTGTTACAGAAAACTCACATAAACCGAAGCGAAGTGAGGGCGGGTCGCTATAGTTAGCTGCCTTCTTTTGGTATTAAGGCACCACGAACAATTGAGTATCTTTCTCACCCCATAGAGTGGCTTCTCGGTTCACCCCCCACTTACGGTAGAGTGCTTAGCGCATTTATAGTTTTTTTTTGGCCTGTGTGTGACAGATACTGCCCTTCTTAGCCAGTAAGTATCTCAAATTCAGTCAATTCAAATTCAATCCTCTTTTAGTTTTTTTTTGGTAAGTTTTGTAAAAAAATTACCTAGTTAAATCGATTTAGCGCCCCCCAACTCCCCTGCATACTAAATTTTAATATTAGATTATATGTATACCTATAAGAATCACTCGTTTAAAGGTATTCGATTTTCGATAGCGAAAGGGTCTCCGCAATGCATCAGTTTCTTGTCTATGGCCATAGAGTTGATTTACTTAAACGACAACCGGTTTTCGTGATATCTAGAACAATCCGATTAAACCTGCATTTCTAAAGAAATAGGAAAATCTCGACGTTTCGACTGTTCGAGAACTTTATAATGTCCTCTCGTCCCGTTATAATTGTGAAGCAGGCCACTAAATCAACATGACGACCATTGCATGCTAAGCAAAAGAAGAAAAATATAAGTAAGGGTAAAACCTCAAGACTGTAAATACAAAACATTATGAAAAACAGACAAAATAAATTATCCTACAAATACTTCTTACACAACTAAAGTTCTCATAAACTCTGAGATAGCAAAAACTTGTTTACGACTTAGCATGAAACTTGCATAAAACAGGGAACTTACGGGACTTACTTTACAAGTAAATTAATTAAGAGATGGCAAAGGTGCATGCAGTAAAGTTAGCCATTCATAGACCAAGAGGGTGCCGTCGGAAACCGTTCCAGGGTAGTGATTCTGTAAACAGCGCCGGTCGTGCGGACTGTCGAGTAATACCAAGCGGCGAGATTAAGTAGTCCCGTCAGTGCGAACAAAACACATTGCATTTTCAATTTAGCAGCACGATAGGTCGAACGTATAAGGCTTCTTAATTGAAAATGCACGCGCTACAATGTGTTTTGTTCGCACTGACGGGTTTACTTAATCTCGCCGCTTGGTATCACTCTACAGTCCGCACGAGCGGCGTTGTTTACAGAATCACTACCCTGATCATGATCAACTTCCAGCAGAATATAATTGTAGAAAGGTTTTAGGTTTGAAAAGTGATGTTCTGTAACCTACCAAACAGCGGTGTTCGCATTTTTGTGTTCCGGTTTGAGAATAAGACAACCGGTGATTTTTTTTATTCCTCAGGTTTGACAACGCATTGGAAGTTTTATGATTGCGGTCTTGAGATTGTAGTGAGCATTCAGCAGCCTGTGTGCTCATTTGCCCTCTACTTGTCATAAAAACAGCCTCCTCATAGCATCTTTAAACTTTTGGGTACTCGACCAGGTTGGATTACTAACAGCTCCCGCTTGGTCTACAAGTTGGTTCTTAGTTCATTCGTCCCGTGTAATACTTCTGTGCAGGTGTTTTTACAAAACATGGTCGCGAATTTCCCCAGCTTAGCCTATGGTTTGATCGTATTACACATTATAAAACATAGTCCTCTATCCCGTCGGTCTGTCTGTATGTTCGCGATGATTTCAAAAAACTACCATCATCAGTTAGATAATTTATCAGGTTTTTATGTATAATAAATTCTGATTTATGTACGGGCGATGTGTAAAATAAAAGTGAGAGATATATATGTATGTTTCGTCACTCTCCACTAGTTAAGAGAAACAAAAGTATAAATCCCGTTTCAATAAAAGAGAAACAATTATATTAATAGTTAATCGCTGGCTGTACTTGCTACCCGCTCATCGTCCGCGGTGGGACAAGTCCCTAAGTGAGTTATGTGCTTTGTACGCCCTGACGTGACTACATAAACTTGCCGCGTTTTCTCGTTCACTCGTTAGACCGACCGAACACCGTATTTAAGAGAATAACATCCCAGGGTACTGATTCTCTCAACAACGACGGTCGGACGGACGAACGAGTGAATGTCCAAGCGGCAAGTTTAAGTCTGTGCGAACAAAACATATTTTAGCGAGTGCATTTTCAATTTACCAGCATGGTTTCTGCCGATTAATCGAACGTATAAGGCTGCGTAATTGAAAATGCACGCGCTAAAATGTGTTTTGTTCACTCTGACGGGACTACTTAAACTCTCCGCTGCGATTTCGCTCGTTCGTCCGACCGTCCGTTGTTTTTGAGAGAATAACACCCCTGCAGTACAAACAGGACGTTAAATTGACAAATAACTAAAATAAGCAGCTACTTATAAGGCCCAACGTACGAATAAATATTCGTTATCTTTTTTCAAAGAGAAATACCAATGGAAAATACCATAATTTCTGTCAAAGAGACCGCAAATGATGGCATCACGGTGCTCAAGAGAGCTTAGGGCTCTTTAATTGCCTGCAGCCGAACCCCTCTTCCCCGTTTAAAACCTCACATCTCAACACTAAACGTTCAAATGAAACTCAATCTTTTATTCACAAACTTAGAGCAGCATTTCATGCTTCCCGTTCGGCTAAGATACGTCGCTTGGAAAGTAAGTGGCAATGCAGTTTGCAAGCTTGCACTTGACGCTGTGTAACGCTGAAAGAATTTATCTTGCTTAGTGCACGAGTCAGATGCATAGCTGACGTTAAAAACACTTTTGTCCAGTGACAAATGGTGGCCAGACGACTTGTATATGTTAAAAAAAAAAAAAAAATGCTCTATTTTATTTAGTATCTCTAGTTTTAGTTTAAGAACTGTGAGTATATACTTTTTCATCTTTAGTTCGTTCAATTACTACCTCAGATAAGCATTTATCGGCGTATGCAGTTATTAATTTAAAAAAAAATGTTTTCGTAATGTAAAATGTGTTTATCTTAAGGATTTAAAGTATTGTTTTTTTTTCATCATGTACCTAAAAGTCTAAAAAAAAATTGACGCCACACCTCCCTACTTTTTTGAATGCCAATTTTTTTTTTGTTAATTTAATAACGTAATCATGGCTTGAATCCACCTGGGTAGTGATTCTGTAAACAACGCCGGTCGTGCGGACTGTCGAGTGATACTAAGCGGCGAGATTAAGTAGTCCCGTCAGTGCGAACTAAACACATTGTAGCGCGTGCATTTTCAATTAAGCAGCCTTATGCGTTCGATCCATATCGGCAGAAACCATGCTGCTAAATTGAAAATACTCGCGCCAAAATATATTTTGTTCGCACTGACGGGACTACTTAAACTCGCCGCTTGGACATTCACTCGTCCGTCCGTCCGACCGTCGTTGTTCAGAGAATCACTACCCAGCTGTGATAGTCGTCAATATACATGGTTCCACACACGTATGTATGCAAACGCACTGCAAAAACGATTTAGGTATTCTTTTGTTCTAAAACAAACACAAATCGAGCCGGAGGTTATATAAATATTAAAACAGGTTAATATCCGGTCGGGGATTTGTACCTGCTCCATCCTGCTGAAATTGGTATACAATTTGGGAATAAGGGTAAAATCAATTGAGATTATTTTATTACGGAATATCTACTACCTACCTATAATACCTATACATACATGTGTACAGTCAGCGTGATATATAAGGTAACATTCAAAGTGCTCAAATAGTTTGTTACACAACAGAGCATTTTGTCTTTTTTTTGCCACTGTTAGTGACATCTACAGATTTTCAAAAAAAATGGCATGTAGGTAGAGAACATTGAACTATGTAATAATTAAATAATATTGTAATGTGTCCCAAAATATTTGTATGGAAAGTTCCTTTTTTGTTACCGATATTCATACAATTTTGGTCATTAATTGTATGGTGTACCGAACTATTTGAGCACTTTGAATGTTACCTTATATAATACTAGCGACCCGCCCTCGCTTCGCTTCTGTTTATGTATGATATATAGCCTATAGCCTTCCTCGATAAAATGGGCTATCTAACACTGATATTTTTTTTTCAAATCGGACCATTAGTTCCTGAAATTAGCGCGTTCAAGCAAACAAAGAAACAATCAAACTCTCCAGCTTTACAGTATTAGTATAGATGACGCTGACCATACCAGGTACTTGAGGTACTTCCAGCTTCTTTTTAACATCCAACGCAAAAAGAATTTTTGTCCCCTGTTTCGTTTGTCCGAATTTTCATTTGTCCGTAAATCCCTTTTCTCTGAAACCGTAATCCTGGATTGTAAAATGACCCCAACGTAACCTGCAGGTTCTGTAGCTATCTCTTTTAACATTTTAAACAGAAAAGTAATTTTCGAACAAATGAAAATTTGGACATACAACATATAATACATACGTTAAATCACGCCTGTTTCCCAGAGGGTAAAGACCACTACCTTCCACTTGCTACGATCTTGACAAATTTCTTTCGCTTCTTCCACATTCATACATCGAGTCATGCACGCACGTCGGTTTTGGGTACTTAAGATTCGGCCCTTTTCCAGTATTCTCCGATTTGATTCGAAAAAGTAGGCCTAGGGCGGCCCCTTCCGACTCGTCCACTTACTTTCGATCTGTATATCTCTTTCGTCAATCTTCTGGACAAACGAGACAATGCACAAAAGTTCTTCAACACATCGATAGGTTCCCATTGATCAATCATCGAACATTGCAAATAAGTTTGAAACAAAATAAATTTCGCAATATCACGATAATCAATAGCGCGTGTAATGGTAAACTTTATCTACTGCAATAAAAAACACGTCTTTACGGTCTGTTTGTTTAGTAACTTGATACTTAGTTACTCTTACCAAGTTACTTGCTCTAGTGCGATATCGGAATTTTCTATGCAGTTGTAAATATTACTATGCATTTTGGTTAGAGAAGGTGTTTTGTCAGTTGGAAATGTAAAGTTGTTTAATTTTATTTTAAGTTAACTTCGTATTTAATTTACATCGTTAGTAAGAATAAATAATTGTTAACCATTATAAATAATATTTTATGATTATTTAACGATACATGTTTTTTATTAATACTGTCATCAAAACATAAGATTCTGTGAGACTACCCAAGAAGTATGTGCGTATGTATATATGTATGTATCGCTCATTGAATACAAAACGGACACAGTCCAAAATAATTTGCTATTGCATTGAATCTGATACGAACAGCTTCTAATTTTAAAATGCAATAATAACTCATTTTCGATTGTGTCCGTTTTTTATTAAATGAACAGTATGTTATACGCTTTACATTAAGTTTACTTTTCTATAAATAACATGTTTCTGTTTGTAACGAGTAAACTCGAAAATGAATGGATTAATTTCAAAAATTCTTTCACCCTTACCCCCTTACTTATAAACGTGGAATAAGCTTGGAATAGTTTATTCCATGCTTTGTCACTTTCTGTCAGATGCAAATGTCACAATTACAGATAAAGACAAAGCGTGGCATAAACTATTCCAAGCTTATTCCACGTTTATGAGTAAGGGGGTTAGAATGCTAAATTATTCCTCAGAAACAGTGTTTTGTTTTCGCAGACGGAGACGCGTGCCACACCTAGTAACTAATAAACTAAGACAGTGATCAAATTTTGTATGGAAAGGCATAATTTAGCGATCCCGATGACAATACAATAATATGGTACCATCGAGCTGGTATGATGACGGAGACGGAAGCTTACTTTACATTTAACTATTACTAAAAACAGATGCGAGCAAGCAAGTTACTAATACAACTATGCCAAAATTCAAGTTGATAACTGGTTTTTGAGAAAAACATTTGTGACATACAGACAGATAGACAGACAGACTGACACCGAAGTCTCACCATAAGGGTTCCTTTTGTACCATTTTGGTACGGAACCCTAAAAGTCAGTTTAACTACAATAAAGTATTAATGTATCCAAAACTGGGACAATTTGTAATGGACAATAAAGGCGCCAGACGTGCGCAAACAGACTTGGCTGTCATCACTTCCTTTTACTAAATTTAGTATCATTTTGCTACAATATACCCAATATAACTGGACCTCTTCTTACCAACTAGCTGCATACATAATAGAGACCATACCTTTAATCACTTTTGCACGTGAGTTAGTGTCAGTGTGAGTTCAAGTTATTTTGGTATTGTAGGTACTAGAGACGCTATTTTTTGTACCAGTTTAACATGAACTTAACGTCGTAGGTGCTTTGTTGTTTATGTGAGCTTAAGTAAGTTTGGTTATTTTTATACTATGACGCTAACTTATTTGTTATTGTGTTTTTTTGAGGTGGTATAAGAACCAATTTATAAAAAAGAGGGTAGTTCTTGTTAGCAAAAGGCCAAGCGATTTTGGATGCTAATATTTTTTTACATTAAGTACCAATAAGGTATTTCATTTTTATTTTTTTATTTTTTATGGCATGGAGAAGACAAACGAGCACACAGGCCACCTGTGATGGAAAGTAGAAACTGTGACCCATAGACATTCGCATTCATAAGACTGCAATGCAATCCTAAGACTGCAAATATTTATTTTGCTATATTAAGATTTTTTAATTCATAAAATCCAATAATAAGGACGCTGTTTGATTGTGACGTCACAAGATAGTAATCCCTATAAATTTCATAGTAACGGAGCGTTTTTGATGTTTCATAAAAAGAAGCTGATTTGACTTTTGTCAAATACCGTATTTAGAAAGAGCTGCATTTTGTTACAGTTGTACTATTATTTAAAGGTCAAGTTATATTGGCTGGTACTAAGAAACGCCAATAAATGCATATTGCACGTGCGCGTACGCATCGGAAAGCGTTAACGGAACCACATGGTAGATCAAAGGCCCGGACGGACGTTTTGAATGAATTTACTGTTTTGTTATAAATACGGATACGTTTATGGTTTCAGTATTCTGGATTTATTTTTGTCCGCCATTGTGAATCCTGGGAAAATGAGTTGAAAGGATTAAAGATTTTTAAATTGATATTAGGTATAAAGTAAAACATCGGGAAGTTTTTGAGGGAACATCAAATAGTTGGTCGTACATTTTTTATTAAGTAGGTACTAGCTAGCTGCTGTTGTAAGTCGCTTTACGCGAAAAAAAAAAGTCCTTTCTCGAGGTTCAAGCAATAGGAGTATAAAACTACTTTTCATTAAAATCGGTTCAGTGGTTTGATCATAAAAGAGTAACAAACAGACAAAGTTATTTTTACATTTATAATATTGGTTTATTGCTCCTAGTATGTAAATGGGCATTTCTCCACTAATTGGAAAATTTGAACAGTCCCCTGCCAACTTTCTCTTCAAATAATAATGAATTAAACAGTAAAAATTGTTTTGTATCACAATTCCAGTGTTGTGCATACCAAAACCAATGCATTTACTAAAGTCAATCTCATGCATTATTTTTATTTTAATCACAATCAGGCGACAGGGGACTGCTTTTGTAGTCTTGGGACAAAATTCGAGTAATAGTTCTAATAAAATGATTTACATATTTATTGAAATACTACTTTATTGTAATAGATTGTGTATTCACCTTCTTAAGTTCAATACAGAAACCTTGTAATATAGTAACACATTACTAATATTATGTCATACTTATCAAATTCTGGGTTTGGGACATGCCAGGGTACTGTTTTATGACATGTTCAAAAATGTTTAACTTAATAGTCCGCCTTATTTTTGGTATAATACCAGACACGCTTAAAAATATGGCTATTATTTGACACAAAGACCTTTTTATTTGACATTTATCTAAAGACATTATACCAAAAAAAACAACGGACAGCGATTTTCCAATTAGTGGAGAAATACCCAAATACATAAATATCAGGGAACATTGTGACACCAATTGACCTAGTCCCAAACTAAGCTCTAGGCTTGTACTATGGGTTCTAGATAACGAACAAAGAACTATAAATTTTAATTTAAATGTAGAGATAAAGTAAGTACAGAAATTAGATAAATTTTATCTTTTTATAAGTGGGCAATATAAAACACAAATAAAAAAAACAAAATAATTTTATTGAAACCCTACGAGAATTTCGCACTGTTAGTCACAGTCAGGATGGCCGAGCGGTCTAAGGCGCTGCGTTCAGGTCGCAGTCCACTTCTGTGGGCGTGGGTTCGAATCCCACTTCTGACAGATCTTTTTTGCTTTTTTATTCCGGGAAAAAACAGGAAATATTTTTTTCATACCTATTTCATTGATAACGTAGTGTGTAAGTATGTAAACCTTTTACTGTAGGATAGTAAAAGGTCTTATGATAAGAAAGCTTTAACAGCCTATAGATCTGTCTGTGCTTTGATATCTCCATTTTACACACTAAGGCTAAGATGTTTACCTGTGCTACACTGTCAGTACTATACGCCTTTATACGCCTTAGCCGTCTCTTACGACATCCACGGGAAGACATGGAGTGGCATTATTCTAACCCAACAAACACACGGGTCCAAATCATTTGACCTATATCATAAAATAACATAATTAGGCAATCTTAGTAGTACCCATACAAAAAAATATAAGGCCGCGTTATACAAAGTAGTTATAACACTTATAACGTTTAAGTTCCTTTTGCATTATTTGTTATCATAAGTGAAAGGCTCGTTTGTTTTGGACAAGACAGTAAATCGTACCGATAAAGACAACAGACACATTAGTATATTCGTTATCTGGAGAGAATTCTTATCATTCCTTGGAGAGAATATTGCTTTGTTTGAGACAGCAGGTTCAAGTTGTCGTAACAGTTAAACCATTGTCAAGAGAAAATATATACTATATTGAGAGGCGTAGGGAAGAATTCAATTTGATACTTTATAGGTTCTTGATTAATTTGTGGACGATTGAGTTGGTATAGATGTCTGGCTGACTGCAAAGAATAGGTAATCATGGAGAAAGTGGGGATGCCTTTGGGTGGGACACATCAAGCTCATAATAATAAATTTTAATAATAATCACTCAAAAAAGTAAGAGATGACAGTAGACCACGTGGTTTATCTCAACGCCCGAGAATGTCCTCCCATACATTTTGAATGATAGAATAGAATAACGTTAGTAGTTGTTTGCAACTTCGCTATACTGCCTTCCTAAACCAAAAGGACGGATGTGCAATTCTATAGTCAAAGTAAATTTAACCCCCCGCATTAAGAAATAACGTTACTAACACATACGTGGTTCTATGAAACATGCCTTTTCATGTCTTTTTTTATAAGGAGGTATATCTTAGGGCCTCTTAGTTTGGTCTTCGGTTAGGGATTTGGGGGTTATTTGTGGGAAAAAAGAATGAAGTAATCGTCAGATGGACCTATTAGTATGCCGTAAAATAATGATTTAAGAAGATTGTGAAGCTAAATAACGTTTCCATTACCTTAAACCTAGTTAGATTTTTACGATTTTTGAATATGTTATAGATATCATGAAAAACTATGTCTGTGTTTTCCTTTCCAAGAAAATATTTCTTAGAATTAAACAAATTTAAAAAACAAAAAACCGAAACGTACAACCTAGTTCTTTATAACAACTACAACATATTCAAAAATCGTGGAAAACTGACTTGATTTAGGTGTGAAACGTATGGAGATTTCAGCGGCGTCGTTTCACTATGCTCTTAACCCAGGCGAATCTTAGCTAGGTAGGTTTCATTAAAATAGGTTCAGTCATTTCAGAGATATCAGCTAAAAGTAGCCTACGCCATTATATCGAAGGTATTTGTTTGTTTAATAGTTATTACACACACTATAAGCTAAAGTACCTCTTAGACTTAGATAAAGCAGCCATAAGACTAGCCACTAGCCAGCGTAATGGCTTCGTCATAAATGGCTGCTTTATACTCGAAGACAAAAGCTATGGTGACCATCTCTATTCAGCCAGATAGGGTTGCCAACTATCCGAGTTCTTCCGGAAAACCGCAATAAAAATATATCTACCTAGATTAAATAAAAAAATTAAGAAAATAAAAATGTGCCTAAACATACAAATAACACAGGTATAATACGCATTTGCGGATTCAAGATTATAGTCTTTAGAATGCAAAGTCACAGATGCCACTACCAATAAAATTATAAATTCCTCCATGTTCTATACCTCTTACTTATAAACGTGGAATAAGCTTGGTAAAGCTTATGCCATGCTTTGTCACTTTCTGTCAGATGCAAATGTCACAATTACAAATTACAAAGCATGGCATAAACTATAAGTTAATATGTATGTTTAATTAGAAGCTGTAAAGTAATATGTTTATTTTTCGTTTAGTATAAAGCTCGAAATTTAAAACATTACTAAGCGACATTACTACTCCTTACTTGTATTTGGTTAAAAAAGGTTTACTTTTTGGTCGAGTTGGCTAAAGCGACGGGTCCGAAAAAAACTGGATTTAACCAATGTGTCCGGGATTGTACGATGACAATTATTTAATGTTAGGTGTTTATGTATTAATCATCTGTTTTTTTTTCAAATGTGTGTATGCGTTGAATAAAAGTAGGCAGCCCTATGCATAGCCATGTTTTTCTCTACTTTAGTTGGTACTGCAAGTTCAATTTATTTTCCACTATATTCTAACCTCCAGATTCTCAGTAACTGTTTGCAAATGGAGACCAATACATGCTGGTTATCCTGCTGGGTATACCAGTATCATTTGATCTCTGAATCTGGATGTTTGCTAGGGGTAAAAAGGTCTACGTATAAATGGTGATCATGAGGGCTTAAGGAATAATTCTGCATAAAGGCATGATATAGAAATGTACCTATTCATAGAGAAATAACCTAATGGCAAAAAGAGTTGTAAAAAAAAGCAGAAACACCAAAAGTTTCAAAATAAATTAGATTTTAAAAAGCGCACCGATCCGTCGATCTAAAATCTGAAACTACATCTTAATTAAGTCCAAGGCAAATGGTCTTTTAATCTCTGTCATTTACATTGCAATGAAAAAGACAGAATTGTAACTCTTACAGCTATCACTTTCGCTGCCTGAAATTTGACAGGATTGAACAGTTCTTACAGCCTATGAATTATCGGGCAATTTTTGACTACAGGTTTTTTAGCATAAAAACATAACATACACTCATGCCCTCATTCCCAGAGCGCGATATGCAGAACTACAGTATTAACAACAGCTCAAAAAAAATGTTGATAAATCTGTAACCACATTTTGCACAATCAGGCTAAGATGTTTACCAGTGTATTAGTGACAGGCAAGCCCATCGCCTAACAGTACTACACAGCCTTTATTTTTTTAGTCACCTCTTATATATTTTTTTTTATTGCATAGAGAAGACAAACGAGCACACAGGCCAGCTGATGGTAAGTGGAAACTGTGACCCATAGACATTCGCATACACAAGACTGCATTGCAATCCTAAGACTGCAAATGCGTTGCAACCCTGAGGACTGAGATGGAATGCCTCTATGGTAGTCATTTCACCGGCTGATTTACCCCTAAACTGGAACACAATAATGCGAACACTGCTGTTTGGCGGTAGATTAATGGATAAGATGGTGGTAGCGATCCGGACGGACCCTGCACAAGGTCCTACCACCCGCAAAACATCCACGGAAAGACATGGAGAGACGCTATGTTTTTTTGCATACAATAATATTGTCGCTACAAAAAATACCCTGAATCCATGCGTCCAATAACCTGAAATATGTGACTCAGCGCCTGATAATGGCACTCGGAACCAAAGGGCCTATTACGTCGTCGGTTATTCTGTAACCGAACATCGGGCTCTTTCGATACATCATAGTTAGGGCATGCAATTTAACCGGTTATTAGACGTTTTTGTACAAAATAGCCGGTTATAATCGGTTATTTGTATTCCCTTATCATAGTTTTAGCTAGAAGGGAGTATACATAGATTTTAAATCAAAATTACCTGTTACTGGGGGTGTTCTCAAAATAAGACGTTCCCACTACTCCTCAGCTTAAAATACGACGTCTGACGACCTCAGAGTTCAAAATACGACGGCTCATCGGTGCTCTGTATTAGAGGTTAAAAGCCAAACCAATTACTTAATTTATGTGCATTCATTAAGGTTGACAGAATTAAATTTAATCTACGTCAACAGGATTTGGTACTAATCAAGATTACTTCCTCACTAGCTAATAATAGTAAAACTTGCCACTTAGAGGGTTTTAATTCGCCGACCACAACGTCACGACGTCCGAGCTCAAAATACGACGTCTCACGACCTCAGAGTTCAAAATACGACGTCTCACGACCTCAGAGTTCAAAATACGACGTCTCGTTGGCGCCCTGCGTTGCATAATAAGTAATAACCATGACTGGAGCCGTGGAAACTCGGAAATGCCCACTTGACTCCCAAGTGCAGCGACGCCGGCTGATTTGCACGTCCCTCTTTTACTCTGTCATTCGTTGCTTTGGCAACGATACTAGCATTTTTTTTAATTTACAACCCTTTTAATTTGTATTTACAACACATGATTATTATGATTAAAAAGCACAATATAAATTCTCCCTAATCGTCATTTGTTCTACATCGCTTGTGTGAAATTTCATTTATCCTAAAGCGATTTTCACCTTTTAGAGTTGTTATAGGGTGACGGAACCAGTGATGGACAAGGACCATTAATGATCGACACTTGATTCTTATTTTACAAAAGATAAGGGTATTCATTTGTTTTCCAACAATCAATTTATTACCGCATGAATTTTGAATTAAAAGTTAAGTGTCCATTACTGGTGCCATTACCTTATTATGTGCAACCCGAATCTAATGTGACCACTGGTACTTTAAGACAATTTTAAAAGTGGTCTGTCTCTGGTGAAAACCAGGTTAGGACGAATGATAATTTGGACAAACAACGATGCGTTAGGATAACCCACAAGAATACTGTACTTTAACAGAAAACTGGTTAGTAATTATTGTTTGTTTTTAGTTTTTTTTTTAGTAAGCGGTAAAATTACTAGCAGAGAGGCATTCCATCTTAATTCATCTTCTTCTCATCTTCTTTCATCTTAATCTTTTTTGCGGGTGGTAGGACCTTGTGCAGGGTCCGTCCGGATCGCTACCACCATCTTATCCATTAACCTACCGCCAAATAGCACTGTTCGCATTGTTGTGTTCCGGTTTGGGGATAAGACAGCCGGTGAAGATACTAGCATAGAGGCATCCATCTTAGTCCTCAGGGTTGGCAAGGCAACGCATTTGCAGTCTTAGGATTGCATTGCAGTCTTGTGAATGCGAATGTCTATGGGTCACAGTTTCCACTTACCATCAGGTGGCCTGTGTGCTCGTTTGTCTTCTCTATGCCATAAAAAAAAGGGTTGGTAACTCATTTGCAATCTAACGGTTAAAGTCTTGAGGATAAAAAAAGCTAATGTTTATGGTCCCAGATCACAGTCACAATCAGGTAGCCTGTGAGCTTAGTCACCTGTAATAATAAAAAAACTTATACACTGTCTAACTTAACTTACCTACTAACTGCGACCACCCAACGTGATCTTCAAACAACCTAGGTCCTCTGTCTGTTCAAATCATCAATCTACTTTCTCAAAATGCAAATCGTATAGATTAGTGATCTACTTTTAGACTACGGGCTGATTTTTCAATCTCCAGATAACACTACCTGTAAGGTAAATTGTAGCTCTGTCCTTATCTTTCTTACGACAAAGAAAAGGATAGAGCTACAATTTACCTGACAGATAGTGTTCTCTGGAGATTGAATAATCTGCCCTAAGTTAATCTTAGAACAACCAAAATCATATAATCGGAATGTAAAACTTTTCTTTATATGTATATATGGGTGCTAATTTATAGTCCCACGTGACATAGTTCGGCAGCCAATAGAAGCAGAATACACTGATACGTCAAAATTCTAAAAAACTGTTTTGATTGGCTGTTTAACAATGTCACGTGGTTTGGATTGTTTACATTTTTTAAATACGTAAATGCATAGACTATAGTGATAGAGAGAAGTAGACATAATTAAAGCTTTCAAAGGCAGTCAACATACAGGGGGATGTCAAAATATGAAACGTTTATTT
This sequence comes from Acleris laterana, assembly GCA_963966035.1. NCBI lineage: Eukaryota > Metazoa > Arthropoda > Insecta > Lepidoptera > Tortricidae > Acleris > Acleris laterana. The sequence continues at coordinate 3,261,540 of OZ014447.1, read as the reverse complement.
ATTATGATCTTTTCATGCCGTTTGCGGTAGACGGCCGAGGCGGCGGCAGACATTTAATGCGGTGTAAGTAAAGAGATTAGAGCGGTTGCATCAGGCATTATTTGTTGATGATTTAATTAATAACGAAACGTCATGTTAAAAAAAACGAGTTATTATCAGGAAACCACTTAGCACAGAATAAACAATTCACTTATTTAAAAAAAAGCTATACATTCAAGAACCAGAAACAATAAATTGAAGAGCATCACACACAGTTAAGCAACTCATCGATATTATTGTTATTGTTTTCGGTAAAAAAACGTGATTAAGTATATAGTCATATTTTTTAATTCTCATATCTCGGCCTTTCAGTCTTTCACCGTCATAAGCTTTTTTTAAATGGCACTAACCAGTCCCTTGTGATTGCTCTTCTTCACTTCATTGTAAGTTTTACATTAGGTATGTCTTTTCTAACCGGACTTCGCTGTAATTATTTTTTCAATATACGAAATAAAAACGGTAATAACGCCATTTGATAAGCTCTATCTAAATTATTCCCTAAAACTTTCAATCTTTTACTACGTTTTTTTCTTTATCACTTCTTAACTTATTAAAAACTTAGAAAAAACCATTGTAAACGTTCTCTAAAACTAGACTCTCTAAATAGTATGTCTTTGTGCTACGTCGGGTCCTTAAATTATTTATTATTGATATTACATAAGTATTATATTATACCGTGTGACTCCAGCGGCAGATAAACTGTGTTCAGTTTTCGCCAACTGGAACAGAGGGCCCAAACAAGATGCACTACGCTAGCTAGCGTTTCTCTTCGTTCAGTTTTTCAACCAATCGCGTCACTGGTAGATGACGTGTTACGAAAAGTTAAGTGATGTGCCAGTGACGCGATTGGTTTAAAAACTAAACGAATAGAAACGATAGTTAGCGTAATGCATCTTGTCTGGGCCTCTGTTATGTAATGTTACAATTATTTTTAATTTTTAACGTCGATTCGCTTGTGTTCTAAGCCGTTCCGCCACACACGCCACACGTGTATTCCTCTGTTTGTTGTTGCCTGTCATCGAAAACTTACAAACTGTTCACCTATCTCCTATCCTCGTGCATTAACGTTTTAAATATTTATTTTTAACACGTTAAACCTATCCCGGCCACGGTAAACTTAATAACATACAGCAAATTGTGTAACGAAATGAGGTTTTCATATGGGATTTAAAATATGCTCCATTTATTACATTTGTTGCGGTGATTAAAAATTAATTGGGAAATATTATGCAAAAAGTAAACAAGGAATTTAATATGAGTTGCATATAATTATTTTAATAATTGAAAATCGACGTATTTGGGGAATCTGCTTGTACAAAGCACTGATTACTTTTGACCTTATACGAGGGCTGCTACTTATGTAACCGGAATAGAAAAAATAAACAAACGTACATGGCTAAATATGGTTTTATTGTTTTTCGAAGTATTCTCCGTGATAATCGATGCACTTTTGCATACGTTGAAACCAATTTATAAAGCACTTTTTCCACTCTGACTGAGGTATCTCCAAAACGTGCTGTCTGAACGCGTCAACGGCATCTTCACGGGTCGAAAATCGTTGACCACGTAATTTATTCTTTACATTTGGAAATAAATAGAAATCATTGGGTGCCAAATCAGGGCTGTAAGGTGGATGACCCGTTAATTCTATATTTTGACCTTCCAAAAATCGAGTCGTTTCACGTGATGTATGACAGCTGGCGTTATCATGGTGCAGAATGATTCTCCGTCGCTGGTTGTTTTTCCGTATTTTTTCAAATACTTCCGGCAAACAAATGGTCGTGTACCACTCCGAATTAACCGTTTTACGATTCTCTAGGGGCACTGTAGCCACATGGCCATTAATACCAAAAAAGCAGGCCACCATTTGCTTCAAGGTGCTTTTTGCACGAGTTACTTTCGTAGGGTTCGGCTCATTTTGAAACACCCACACCGTTGATTGTTGTTTAGTTTCGGGATCATACGCATAGATCCAGGATTCGTCATCTGTGTAGATATTATAAACAGCTTTTGAGTCACCACGGTTATATTTTTTCAACATTTCCTTGCACCATTCGACGCGAGCCTCTTTTTGATCCTTAGTTAAGTTGTGCGGGATCCAACGCGAACAAATTTTTTTCACAGCTAAGTGTTCATGTAATATCTTATTAATGCTCGTCATACATATGCCTATAGTCGCCTCTATCTCGCGATACGTAACATGACGGTCATGCATTATAAGTTTTCGCACAGCTTCAATATTTTGTGGTACAACGACCGATTTCGGGCGACCATCCTTAACTTCGTCCCTGAGCATACTACGTCCACGATTGAACTCACTAAACCAGTGATACACAGTAGTTTTGGATGGAGCTTCATCACCAAAAGTCGAAGTTAGTTGATCTATGCACTGTTGTTGCGTTAAACCACGCCGAAAATCGTAATAAATCATAGCACGAATATTTTCACGAGTGAGTTCCATTCTTGCAGCGAGATTAAAATTTAAACCCGCCAAAAACAAAAGACTAGCGTACATAAGAAAAAAAATATATAGCGGCCAGTATTAAAAAAAGTTCAAATTTTACCATGGAGGTCAGATATAGCGTTTAAAAATGTTGGAATCCTGGATTCCGGTTACCTAAGTAGCAGCCCTCGTATTAACCTACCTGCAAGTAGCAATGCTCGCATTATTGTGTTTCAGTGAAGCGTAAAAGCATTATATCTTGGTCTTCAAGGTTGGCATTGCATTTAGAGTATTGCAGTCATGAGATTGAAGTCTTGACAATTCTAAAGTCTCGGGTTTCGGATGGTCGAGTGTTGCTATAAAAAAATCTTGAAAACGTCAGACGTTTTAGTTACTAGCCTTAACGAAACGGTCCGGCAACAGATAAACACAAACAAAGGGCTCAAACGGTAGAACTGAATCCGAATTACTACAGTACTTTGTTCATTATTAATATTTTCTTAGAACTTAAAACAATTGAAATCGGTGACACCAAGGTGTGTCAAAATTGAATACATTTTCCCTTATTCGGCAGTGAATTACGGTCAAAGGGATGGAAAATGTATAAGGTAATCCGTCTCTCTTTTAATTTCTTATGCTTTAAACCAGTTTTATCTAGTTTTTTACTTTACTCTTTAAGTTAAAGTCAACGTGAAATCACTTGAGAATTCAGACGTAATCTCGCTAATGGCAAATTTAAACCAGGTTCCCTTACCATGAGCTACAACTAACGTACTCGCTAGCGAGTCGAAGCTCTGTCCCTTGCAGACCTCGCAAGTATTCTTAAAGAGTGCAAGGGACAGCATTCGACTCGTTAGCTAGTACGGTAATTGTAACTCATGGTAAGGGAACTGTAATATTAAAGCCAGTTTTTAGTTTAAAGTACACAGACATTTTAGCTATGTTTTAGCTCATCTTTATGAGTGTGATGAACCCGTCTAGACTTGAACATACATTGTGATGTAAAACTCATATCATTATCTAATATGGAATGGTAACTCTCTTGAGAAATTGTCGGTTCGACGTGACGAAAAACAGTAAATTCAGTGTAAATTCAGATATATCATGATTTTATATGGCATGTTAAAGGCAAAAAAGATTAGAAAGAAAATATTGATTCACAAAAAATTCCCTGCGTGGATAAAATAACATGATATAACCGATGTAGTGCGAGTCGGACTTGCGCTACGCGGGTTCCGTACTGCCACACAGTAGCTATAGTTATAGTCCGATTTGAATTCGATTTCGAATCGAATCAGCGCAAGCCTAACTCACACTTGACCATTTTTTAGCATTTGTTGTTTTTGTTTCAGGGGGGTTATTATGACAAAACTATGCAGTTCAGTTTACGCTGCGAGAAAAGGACAGAGCTATATAACTGCTATAGCGCTGTCCTTTACGCTCACCGTAAAATGAACTGCAAAGCCATGTCATAATAACCCCCCAGGGCTTATACGAGTAATATAATTACCGAATTTGACGCTTGTATGTTTTGCCGTTTTTACGATAGGTACAACCAAAATAAAAACCAGTTGAAAAGGGTTTTTTTTGCCTGGGGACTATTGGGTATCAATACCATCGTGTAAATCCCTCATTAAAAAAAAACTGATTTATTTACTGTTACAGAAAAAGAAAAGCGGTTTGGCAAATTATACATTTTGCCAAACATATTTCTGCCAAAAGGGAAAGAACCGTATAGCGCTTAGCTACAAGCGCTTCAGTCAAGTCTTTTAATACATACATACAAAAATAAACTCACGCCTTTATTCCCAGAGTGGGGTGGGCAGAGCTACAGAATTACCAACAACTCTAAAAACTTGTTAATAATTCTGTAACCACATTTTGCACACTTAGGCGAAGATGTTTACCAGTGTATTAGTGACAGGTTGCAAGCCCATCGCCTAACAGTACTATACGCCTACCTAAAGGAATAAGGGCTTATAAATGACAGGTAATTACTTAATAATCTTTCGGGAATTGAACCCCCAGTTAAGTTTAACGACAAAATACTCAGCACTTATAAGAATGCTTTTAATAAATCTTCACATGAAACTGATGAATAAGGGGGCGTTAATATTGAAGCAACCAACTTTATTGATCAAGTAATAAGGTTGATATTGGAATGAAACGTGAAATTAGATACTGCTTAGACAGCCCAACAGTGGTATCAGTTACACAAATGTTATTCCGAGACATGTTTTACTGTTTCTATAAAAATGAAACATCCTGTATTATTTTGTAACTCTTTATAAAATATTTCCAAGGTTTCTACAGGGTGTTATCTCCTTTGTTTTCGTAACCATTACTTCCTTTTTAGAGTTTCATAACTTGAGATCAAAATGAAGTGATATTGCTCGTACACGGAATGAATTGCGCTCTAGTCTTCTAGGTAAAACAATATGGCTATATAATAGTCGTGTTATGGCACTGTTTTTAACTCGGCTTTACTGTCAAGTAAATAATATGATAACAACCAAAGGTAGTATGGTTATTTTGATATTTTGGTATTTAATGTACCTATAAATACTGGCTTTTCCCGCGACTTCGTCCGCGTTGACCATTCCACGGGAAAATATTTTGTCAGAGTAAAATGTATATGTGTGAATTCAGGGTATACGCTACACACGCACAGACAAAGTTTCCATTTATTTTAGTGTGATTGACTCTAAATTGAGATTTCATTGTTTTGAGTCCATTAAGTATAAAATAAATATTTTTTACTTAAAAAGTAATGAAAACAAAGTAGTTACCAAAACACACGTGTAAATTTTGAATCCTTTTATCTACAATCTACTCTTGAAATGGATAAAACTGTATGTTTTTTTCTTACCTGTTACTATGATGCACTTCCTTGGGGGGTGGCATAGGAGTGGGGATCCTCCTCCCCCCCTTAGTCACACTCATTGTGTCAGAGTGTCCTCAAGACCTGAAAGAAAACATTCTAGATTATTCTTCTAACACTTATGAAAGCCTAATGTAGTTGACAAGAATATACATACAAACATACATACATTAAATCATGCCTGTTTCCCAGAGGCGTAGGCAGAGACCACTTCTTTCCACTTGCTACGATCTTGACAAAATTCTTTCGCTTCTTTCACATTCATACAATGAGTCATGCACGCACGTCAGTTTCGGGTAAGTACTTAAGATTCGGCCCTTTTAATATAAGAGGAATATTACTAATTTTTTAGATTACTTTTAGTTTTATTTTTTTAAAGAATTTTGTATACAGCGTTCTTTTCCAATAAGAGGCAACAAAAGGGGTTTAAGGAAAATAACCAAAAATAAAAAAAAAATACGTCGGCTTATTTGAGTTTAACACACAATTCAAAGTCTTTATTTACCAAAAACATGTTACACATAAAAATACATTGTTTCAAGCTAGTAAAGCAGAATAACCTGCAAACAACAACGATTACAAATGGGCTACTCAAATGAACGAATAGTGCTGTAACGATTAAACAACGTACCTATCCATTGGTCCCAAACTAGGCACAGCCTGTATCTTGGGAACCAGTAATATAGATAAACAAAATCTTATAAAGCCTTGACACTTAGACGATCTTGAAAAATCATTTGATACCTACAAACAAACCCGGTATAATAGCGACTCCAACATTTAAAACTAAGAACCACCGTGATCTAATGCTAGTTTGAACTAAAAAAAGACAGACACAAATACACATTAAACTTGTACAATCTTACTGTTGTATAATATTTTATTACGAGTACATACACACATAAATAGAATTGTTAAACTCATAAATCTTTTTTTGGCTTCGCGTAGTTGAGTAAATACGAAGCACATTCACATTCTTCCATTTTTTTAACAATATGATCCTTTATTTTTACTTAGAGCTGAATAAAATTGCAATAACCCTTAAACTTTGATATTCCCAGGAGAAACCATCTAAGTTCCCTAAAACAATTCCACTTAAAATTCTCCAAGTAAAATTCATAACACATAACTCCTCATAACGCTTCCGTCGGTTATCTTTTGCTATCAGCAGGACTAATAATCGTAGCAGGCGAGATGAATACCAAACACCCCTTTGCATTAGACACCAAACTAAAATCAAAGTGGTAAAGTTCATTTTCGAACAACGACTACTCTTAGTATTTTTGTGCTATGGATAAAGGTACGCGGTTTGCAGGACTCTTGTTAGAAAGGTATAAGGATGTTTTTGGTTTGTCTAAGCTTTGTTATAAGTTTGTGTTCCAGGATTCGTCAAAGCGAAGACAGCGCACGTTAGAGCCATTGTGATGATCCTCAACGCTACTCGGATACTTTGTTCTCTGGGATAACAAAAACTGTGGAAATATCCTCGAAATGTCACGGTTTTTGCGAAAGGCACTATGTTACTTTGTGATGGGTTTCAAACATAATCAGGTTTTCTTTTAGGGATGCTATTCCACTGATTTCGAAACCATGTTATTTTTGCTAGCTTGCTTTCATGTGTGTTTGTGTGGTTGTTTTTTAATGAATTTGAGACTTAAGGTTATATGTTATAATTATTATATAAAGCTCATTTTATTAATTAACTTTAAGTACAGCTGATTTAAGTTTTTTTGGGTTTTGCAGAAATATACGAGGAAAATGGGATTTGTATGCCACTATGAACAGAAATAACGTCAAAGTGACGCATTTAGTGAAATTCTAAAAAAAAATCGAAGGATTTAATTGATTACTCAGTTTCGCTAAGAGATCACTTTGTTTGATTTATACAAAGTATAGGTAAAAAGTGTGCAAAATAAACTAAATGACCTATTGAATAAAAATATAAAAGATAAAGATAAAAGATATTTATTTAGTAAGCCGCACGGGCACTTTTACACGTCAAGAATCTACCAGCGCTTCCCAAGAGGAGACCACTGCCGCGAGGAAATGCCGCAAGAAACTCAGCAGTCAGTCGTTTTTTAACCGTATTTTAATACTACAATGATACTACTTAGTCAAGCATTATATAAAGCTATAAATGTGAAATGAAATATAAAAAAAAAATATAAAAAATATGCACACACAACATAAACATAAACATATGCATAATAACACGTGTGTATAGACCGTTTGAAATTCTATATTTGAAACATGACATAACTTTCTTATTAGTTTTGTACACAACTACATGCAAGAGGTCATTTACTTAAGTTTTTCACTTATACAAGCCTAGAGATTAATTTGGAGCTATCATATTTATTAATTTACTTCTTTAGTGTGTTGTCTTTTGTACACATAAACTACACCTAAAAATCTTCAAAGTGGTAAAAAACAAAGTACCTACTTATTAAAATTATTTTCATTAAATATTGAACCAATTGTTAATTTACTTCTTTAGTGTGTTGTCTTTTGTACACATGAACTACACCTAAAATATTCAAAGTGGTAAAAAAACAGTACCTACTTATTAAAATTATTTTCATTAAATATTGAACAAAGAATTCCTATTCAGGTCAACGGATAAAGCGGGACGACCCGTATAATTCCAGGGCTCGGAAACGTTATTCAAAATAACGTTTTAAAAACGTTTCGAACCGTTCTTCGTTCAACATTTTGTTCGGAACGGAAACGAAACGAGAACGTTATCAAAAACCGGTTTAATCCACGGGACGCGGCCGCGCGCGGCGTTCGGCTACAAAGCGGCGACAAGCATGAACTTGTTTAGTAGGTAATCTTAGATCTGCCCTACCGACCCTACCGTATGTTTTGATTGCATTTTCATTTCATCTTTCATCCCGATGCGTGTTCACCGATTGGGCGTTTTCAGAAAAAGTTGTTGGTTGAAAAAAGTCGTGTCCCATGGGCCATGACTTTCATGGCTGATTATTCGAATTTAAAGAAGACATATCAAATGTTTTTTTTTTATATTAAATAACTTATTAACTGCAGAAATACAGTAGAATTATGCAAATCAATCGTTATTAAATTTAAAATAAAGCCAAAATAAGAAAAAAATAGGTCCTATTTTGACGTGTCCCACACCCTCCACGCCACATTCGGAGTTAGATAAAAAATACTAAATAAGACTGTTTAAAAGTCAGCAGTTGTGTCCTGGTCAGTTATGAACCGATCTTTAATTTTAAACCGTAAAACAAGTGCGTTTACATAGAAATTTCTTTGAAAAATACAGGTTTTAATCTGTCCCGCGAAATAGCGCATGGGGAATTTCCCACATACGCGACCGTATTTTAATATGTTCCTGGCAATAAAACACCACAATACATGAAAATTCTGAATTATGGCAGCATTTTTAGTCTATGGTAGTCGTCATTTGGTTTCAAATGACAGCAGTTTGTCCGTGAAATGTGTTTAGAGTGGTCGCGTGGAGTTTGCACCTTAAATAGGTTTCTTCATACGACTCCAATTTTAACAAGGTAAGATAATCCTGTGTTTTTGATTTTTTATAATGTTATATTTAATAATTAATGCTGATTCGGAATCAAAGGCAATATTTAAAGAAAGTTCAATAGTTTATTTGTAATTTTATGTGAATGTTTGAATAGCATGGATACGTCACCTCCAAACCGCCACGGTCGCGTTAAAAGAACTAAAAAGTGGCGTAATAGAATTCTTAAGCTCGTTTCATAAAGAGATTTAAAGATTATTTTAATAAAATGCCAATTATTTTATTTAACCTACACAAATGATTTTTTGCAAAGTACCTATGTTTGCCTGTCCGTCTGTCTGTGGGTTTGTTTAGGTCAATTCTTGCAATTCAGTTTTGAAGCAGTCTTTTCCGCTACTGGAATGGGCTGAAATTTGGAATACGTATGTAAACCCGATGACGATTCAATATTATGGTTTCATTGAGCTGGTATAAAGATGAAGCCGGAAGATGCCCACGGGAACTCTGTAATTAAACAATGCAACCCCATCGAGTTTGGGCTCGTTTGTTTTGTCTTGATAAGCACTTTGATCAGAGATAGAATCCGGGATCTGATGATAAAACAGGAAGGTGATTACTTTATTTTAAACGAATTGAGAACCTCCTTTTCTTGGTCGGTTAAAAATGATGATGATGAGTCAACGATCTCATGAGATTACTTGTTAAAATTCATTAATTGAATAAATTGTTTTAGTTTAAAAATATTGCAATATGAACGTAGCCTTATAGTTCCTAAACGCCATTTCGAGCTTCACTATACGTCACTGTCCCGTTATTAATGTGATTGAATTTCTTAAATATTTAATATTACATCAAAGATATTAGGAAGCTATTATTGTTAAACACATTCTATTTAAGTAATAATTCGTTAAAAAAGAACATTTTTAAATAATATTACCCATTCATCGCTCCAAAGACAATAATTGTATAGTACAAAGTACTGAAAGGTGGCGTTAAGGAAAGGTTTTGTCATAAAACTTCATAGTTTTATAATAATATGATTAATAATTATTATTTTTAGAACACTTTTTAGTTCAAGTTTTATCAATAAAGCTTCAGAACATTTTAAACCTTTCTAGTTTTCTTTAAAACCCGTTCTAAAATGAGTAGCGTAATAGAACTTCTTACGAGCAGAAACGAAATCAAATTGGATTTTTTTACTGAAATAGTCATTATTTTATTATAAATTTAGTATTTTCATGTTGCTCATTTAATATAATTATTATCGATTTTACTACATTATAAAGTAAACTAAAATATTTTTTTAAGTGGAATTCCTCTAACGTCACCAACAACTTTTTCTGAAAACGCCCAATTATGTACTCCTCACAGAATAATGGTACTTTCTATGTGTCCAATAATAATCTAAGCTCTAAAGAAACAAGCAAAGAAAACCGCGTCGCGTGGCTGCTAAATACTAACTGACTGGATGATATTTGTAATATTCCTACCGAACCCAGCAAATGGGAAAAAACGGTTAAAAACGTTACATGGATCAAAAAAGATTTCAATTTCGTTCTTGTTCAAAAACGTTTTCTATAACGTTATTTGCGAACGAAACCGAAACAAATCGTTCCTTAGGCATTTAAGACGAAACCGTTTCGAAAAAAATACCGTTTTCCGAGCCCTGTATAATTCATACAAAAGAGCAAAGACGGAAGGTAACATCAGGTATCGGATATTAATATGCTCAGGGTTGTGTAGCAGAAATTGCAATGGGAATTCTCGGAGAAACTTTTTCTTATGAGATTTTATCTTAGAGATTTGCAGAATAAAATCTCTTTAAAACGATCCATCTCACTTTTTGAAAAATGTCATCGCGTTAGAAAAAAATTGTTAAATCTTTTACAATATCAAGTATCCCACTTCTGAATATTTGAATCGCGTCTCTAAACTCTAATTCTAATTCAAATTAAACATTGAAAAGATGGTTATTCCAAAGTTACAAAAACATCATTAGAATGTTACTTCGTCATCCTCCTGGCTTTGTCCCACTAGGTCGGCACAACATGTTTTTTCGTCTTCCACTCTCCTCTATTCACTGTTAACTCCTTACACATATTTCACAGACTTCTACCTGTATCCTTTCATTATAATGGCAGTCAACCAATAAAAACTTTAAATACACTTCTATAATGCGCTTGCCTAGTTGGTAGTTGCCTTAAAAACTAGCTAGGGTTCAAATCCCAGAGGGCCCAGACAAGATGCATTACGCTAACTATCGTTTCCTATTCGTTTAATTTTTAAACCAAAATCGCAGCGGCGAGTTTAAGTAGTCCCTATTAAACAGCCTTATGCGTTCGATCCATCGGCAGAAACCGTGCACCTAAATTGAAAATACACGCGTTAAAATATGTTTTGTTCGCTCTGACGGGACTACTTAAACAGCTTAAACTCGCCGCTTGGACATTCGCTCGTTCGTCCGTTCGACCGTCGTACCGGCGGGCGGGCGGCGCGCGGCGGGCGCATAGGACACAGTGCGGATGTCTCTCAAACGTTTATGCACTCCTAATATTTGACGTTATAATTTTTTCTCAAAAATGTTAAAAATATAATTTAGCTATCTGTTTATAAACACAGCCGCCATGCTTAGGCACATTAAAAAAATTAAAAATACTTCCCGGCCTAGTCCTTCCATCTTGTATAAAATTCCTTTACAGTTCTCTCGATTTGTTCCGCCCGCAACGTGACACTTTGAAGCCAAAAAAAACTAACATAACGCCTACATATAAAAGTATAATTATGCATCTTCCCAACTAACTCCAAATAGAAACCGCCTTGAGCCGTAACTCGTCCGTTGCAAACCTCCCGCTTAGCATTCAGTTGAATATGAAAAGATGGTAATCTCTTCGTATCAGATGTGACCCACCTGCCTGACCGACTTCGCTTTCAGCCCTTGGGCTCTATTTTGCTACAATGTTTGTTGTGACTAATTGTTTGCTTGCGAGTAAGTCGCCATTTTTAATCCTCGAAAAAAAAACTGTTTATCTGTGTTCTTTCAAACCGATATACCGATTGTTGTTGATATTTAAGTATCTAAACATTTAGAAAAAAAAATGAAGTATTCTATTTTGTATTAAACAAAAATTTCACGCTTTTCGTAATGAACACCCATAGATTATATTTCTTATATAAGATATCTTAAGCTAAATTACTTAATTACACCAGTTACTTTATTTACAACCTTTATAGAACTATTATGTGACAGTTCTGTCCGGCTAGCACAAGTTGTACTATGTCGCTTGTCGCTCAGTATGTCTCTTTCGTTTCACACTAGGTAGAGAGGGATAACCGGGCGACAAACCAGCGGGTAACTCGTGCCAGACGCGAGAGATTGCATTTCATAAAATCTAATGCACTTTTCCCAACAACCTTAATAGGGCCTTAATATTTATGCGTTTTGAAGAGCTGTCTCAGCCATAAGTAATACTCTATTATGCATCGTTTAATTTAAAGCATGCCTCCCCTCCCCTAGCGCAGCACGCGTGCGGTCGCATAAATGTTAACTTTTTAATTAATTTAAAACGCCCTTTAATTCCTTAAGTATTCCTAATTATTTTTCTGACACTATACCAGCCGTTGATGATAGAATATGGATCTTAATTTAACGTTTAAATCGGCCGTCCATAGAACTTGCAATAGATATAAACAAATTTAATTATAGTACTGTTTTAGACATAATCTCAAATATTCATCAAGCGTGTTTTTATTAAAAATAACGTGTAATTTAAAGTTGAATACTACATCCTTTTTTTTTATAAGTGTTCCTGTTTTTCTTCCAAAAAAGATTTTTAATTACGATATCTGTTTTAGGTTTATTTATTTTATTGTATCTTTTAAAGTTGCCTGAAACAGATCGCTATTTAGCGATATGACCACCTATTGATTCACTTTTGAAACATTTCTGTGGTTTTACTTTCTTCTGTAAATGCGTTTAGTGTTCATTGAAGAATATCTTGAGTGAAACACTCAATTTTTAATCACAATCATACAAAATAATAATCTTTCCACAGAAAGAAAATAACAAAACGTAAAAACTAATCCCATCCCCTGCAAGTGCTTTCTTCTCTCTGCTTTAATGCACTAATGAGCACAAGGACAGTGCAAAATAAAACAATGCAGCTGCAATACGTCTAACAGAATTACCTTTTCAATATCCCGGTTCGCAAATGCGATAGCGGTATCGATTGCACTCACAATTGCATCTAATTTCTGCATTATCTTAGAATTCTACGCGAAAAGAACAATAAATTCCCGATACCGAAGGATAATGAGATGGCAGCTTAAAAGTGAAGTATTGGAAGGGAAATATAAAATGGCTTCTAGAGATTTGAGTTTGGAAGATCTTGAATGAATTGATGGTTTTAGGCTTTTTTGTAGGTGTAAAAATACTTCATTAAAATTTAGGTTACAGATGTAGTGAATAATCCTTTCCCATAGTTTTTGGTCGGATAACTTCGTATTAATCTTGATTTCTCAGTTGGCATATTGATGGGTACTGAAGCTAAATTGAGAAAGCTAGATAAATACGAACATATCCGACAAAAAACGATGGGAAAGGTTTATTCACTACATCCCTTCGTCGCTTAAAGCCACAGACCACTTACCCTCAGGATAAACTTTATCTTAAAATTCTTGACGATAAAAACCATATCGTCTTAGACCTTTTATGGTATAGTTTTTACCCGGCCGTTTTCATTGCCGTCATGTAAATAGATAGATATCAAAACGTTGTCAACACGATGAATACCGACTAGAATCTCGCCTCAGGTAGTCTGTGTGCTTGTTTGCTTTCTCCATTTCATAATAGTTATTTATGTGACTGTTGCATTAATACACTAGTGTGGTATTATGAACCGAGCAGTAAAACATTTAAGTATGACTACAGATACCGATCACTTAATATAGGGCATTTGTTTCTGAATGCATTTGCCTGTAAATGCATCCTAGTTATATACTGTTTTATCTAATGTTACATACATTTATATTAACAAAGTCGGTCCTCATAATGCAGCGTCAGTCAATTCCCCTTTATTTGAACACCGACGTCAATAACCATTGGTGCTTGCTATTAAATCAACATAATAGTCCTAACAAATACAATCAGTGTAAACAGTTTTTTGCATTATGCAAATTTGTAGAGAACTTTATAGAATACTATCGTTATTTCCGTGTGTCTTTACATTTCTCCGGGGTGAAAATTACTCTATGTGTAAATGCAGGGTATAAGATATTATCGTTTCAAATATCATTCATTTACTGTCAAACCGTTGCAGCAGCGTGAAGAAGTAAGAAACTAACACACACACAAACTTTCCTATTTATAATATAAGTAGGATATTAGAGGGATGATGCCAAATACTAATATTCCTTTAAAAATTGAGCATTATACAAAATCTTTTGAAATTGTTTTAGCACTGTGATAGACCTTCACTTTGTACATCGCGTTTACTTGTTAAATAGACAGGATTGAACCATACTTATCGAAAAACAATGTGGAAATCAATACATACATACATAAACTCATGCCTTCGTTCCCAGAGTGGGGTAGGCAGCGCTACAGAATTACCAACAACTCTAAAAATTTGTTGATAATTCTGTAACCACATTTGGCACAATTATTAGTGTGATTTAAATCTAATATTATTTATTATTATTGTATGTCTTTACCAATCACGGAACTATGGGAGTCCCGGACCTTTGGAAGGCGTACATGGAGCCGAAGCCAACACGCAGAGGCCCTTTAGACAAGTTTAATTTAGTAAAGTGATGGGATACCAACCGGTGATTGTCCCCGAGTTCAAACTATAGAGGTATGCTCCCACGGACAACCACAGGTTAGTATAAGAGACTATTTAAGAAGGATGGGAACATTAACATAAACATTATTATTATTATTATTAAGAGCCGCATGTGTCCCACTGCTGGGCAAAGGCCTCCCCCCACTTTTTCCAAGTGTCTCTGTTCTTTGCCGTCTCTGGCCAGTCCTTCAAAAAGGAATCCAATTCATCCCGCCATCGCCGACGTGGTCTGCCGCGTATCCGTCTTGAGTTGTTGGGCTTCCACTCTGTGCTGACTTTGGCCCACAGCTCGTTCGGCATGCGGCAGACATGGCCAGCCCAGTCCCACTTCAGCTGGTCCACCTTCTGGGTTACGTCGACTATTTGAGTCAAGGTGGTGTTTCGGATACGGTCCGTTAGTTTAACACCTAAAATACTGCGCTCCATGGCTCGTTGGCAAACTCCTAGTTCGAACTTTTGTGAACATGTCAAAGACCAAGTCTGAGCTCCGTAAATGAGAACCGGAAGTATTCCACATGTCCATAAGCTTTCTCTTCAGAGACAGAGTAAGATTTCCCTTCATGAGATGTTTCATGGACCAATAGCTGCTCCAGGCATTTTAATATAAGATATTTTGAATATTTATCAAGACCGTTGCAGAGTTTTTGACAGTCAAAGAACAAAGTATGATTTCACTTGACACTTAGTATATTCTAATAAAACACCTTCATAATAATCTTCCAAGTAACTCCATCACTACGACGCTTTTAAACAATTTAACCAACCCACACATCGAGACATAATATAAATACATTTTTAAATAAACATTTTTACTCTGTTTACCTTTAGCGGCTTTTTCAAAGTAACCTGCGCCTGCGTGCATTGACTCCTTGTTATTCTTACCTTGATAGTTGTTCGGAGTAAGCACAGAGGGCGCTGGCTTAGCGTTTAAACACACTAATACAAGAGCGAGGAGATCGGATCATTGTGCGAACAAATTTACGTGTATATGACCAGTTTGTTTTGCTCTTGAGTGTACAATGCGCTACACTGACGATTGATTAAGATTTAGACGAATGTTAACAGATTCGTTTGAAGTATATAACTACATTAACTGCAGCAAATCAATGCATTTTCGAACTTTCGTATCTGCTACTATTAAATACCTAGTATTATAGTTACAGAATAAATACTTTTTGACAATACACTGCTCGGAAATATCAGAGTTGTATCAAAACAGAACAGGCCATCAATATTTTTGCCGGCCTACTTATCTGCTGATTGATCAACATTGTTGACCCTGAGGACCAATTCATATTATGAAATCGACAGATTACAACTCAACATTTTGTTTCGTAAAATGCTACGTGATAGGATATACACAGAAAAACAAACAATAAGGTTTTTTTTTTGGGGCGGTTCTTTTCAGCAAGTCTTTTCTTGGGACGCCCTAGTAGAGATGAGACTTTTTATGTTTTTATTTGTTTTTTATTTTCTTTTTAAATGTTATTCAAACTGGATGGAGATCAACTTTAGAAACATTAAACAATTACTAGACATGTTTATTTGCATCAATATAAATAATGTACATAGGCGAACTTATCCCATATGGATCTCCTCCAGTTAACCTGGAGTAGGATACCAAGGATAATGCCGAAGGATAGACAAATAAAAAAAAATGCAGGAAATAACAAATAGTACATAGAACAGAGAAACAGGAAGAAAATAAAATATCTTATGTAATAAGATACGTACAAAGATATATTATAATATACCAATATAATATATACTACCACACATACGTGTGTTAAAGTTAAAACCTACAACAGAGGTAAGGATTAACACTTAAAGTCATCCTGTTGATTTAGCCACAACTTCCTTAATCTTTCCTTTAATGAACCGGCAGATCTAGATGGAAGCTCATTCCACAATTCGACAGTTTTTTTTTAGATTAAGATAGTAAAAGCATTGGTCACTGATCCTGTTGATATAAAAATTCTCACAGCATTCACGCAACAGCTATATCGTAAATTATTTGCAGCTGGAGAAATCTTGTTAAAATGTATCGAAGTTTACGTTAACATATTTTCATTCGAAACCCAAGAAATGCAAATTATTTTTCTGAAAACGAGTTTGTTGCGTATTTCACAAACTTTCGAGGTCGTGAAAACATTGTAGTTTTATGTTTCGTTTATTAATTTAGTATTTGTGTTCGTAACGTTATTAAGAGAATAAAATCTTAGGATTCTGCCGTGCGTTAATCAATCACGGACTATTTTTTTTTTAAATATACCTATAGATAGACATTACCTATAGAACAGATTTTGTTTGTTTTATAACAATCTGAAAACTTAAACGGTTTCAGAAAAAAAATGCATCACTTATAAAACTTCGGATAAATAAAACAGTAAACAACGAAAATTCAACTCGTGAAACATCTAAAAACATCCAACTATAGTCACCTTTAGGCATTGAAAAAAATGTAAACAAAACAACCACGTGATATAGTTCGTCAGCCAATAGAAGCAGAACACTGATACGTCAAAGTTCGATAAAACAGTTTTGATTGGCTGTTCGACAATGTCACGTGGTTTAGAATGTTTTTTTTTTTAAATACCTAAAAGTATAGACTATAGGTACATTTTACACTAAACCCTTAGATCCTAGTGAACGATATGCCTATAGCACTATCCAGTACGAGCCATTAGTTCGTACCCCGCATCTCTTCTTGCGGTACAATAGGTGCATTGAAAAGCGGAAACAATGCCTTAGAGTACGTTTACATGGCGAGTACCCTCTTGAGACTGCAATAAGGACTGAATTTAAGAATAAAATGTCTAAGAAATGCCTTTGGTGAATGGGTTTTTAAGTGAAAGTAAATATTTTATAGGTTAGAGGCTTTCGGTTTTTGGATGTGGTAATGATAACATAACAATAATTCAAAAAAATATGGATATAAGTACGTCAAAGTTTTTTTGTTTTTGTTAAGTATCTAACTTTAAATTTGGAACATTATGTAGTTTAAACTTCTCAAAAACGTAACTGTTAGAGATAGTATTATTCAACAAAAACACTGTTGTCTGTAATATAATAATTATACAAAAATCATTCAAAAACGTTAGTATTTGGTACTCTTTGTATTTACAGCCTCAACCGTTTCTCAATGTCTTTGCACTTTAATTTCCTTAGCCTACCAAAAAATTATAATGCATACTGAAACATCAAAAATTATTAAATTATGCACTAGTAGGTACACGAAACTTTACTGAGCAATTAAGCTTTTAAAATCACCTTCGGGTTTCAATTTTCTTTAACTCACCTTCCTCTCTTATGCTAGTCTAAGCGGGACTTGAACACATTTTAAGATCTAATTGCACTTACATACACGTACATTAAATCACGCCTGTTTCCCAGAGGGGTAGGCAGAGACCACTTCTTTCCACTTGCTACGATCTTGACAAATTTCTTTCGCTTCTTCCACATTCATACATCTTCATCATTGCACTTAAAAATGGTAAATACATCCTGAACAGACTCAATTACTCTTACAGCCCTTTTAAATAAAAACAAATATTAAGCCTCTATTCACGTTAAAAAAGTAATTGCTGTAGACATGTACCTAATGATATTATTTTTATCTTGGCCGCCATGCTATTATTACTGTTAAGTAAACAAGACCTATCGTAACGTTGACAATACGATAACATGCCAAAAGCATTATAGATTTACAATGTGGAATAGAGGGCCTGTGTAATAGGCGTCGATAATTCTAGGGATAAAGTTGTTAAATTTAGATGTAATAGAATTTTGTGACACAAAAAGGGGGACTGACTGTAACGAATTCTTAATCGTGATATGCTGTGTAATAATAGTTGTAAGTCACTATTTTATTACTATAAAAATAGCAAGCTTATTTTTTTACTTTTCTTAAAATACTTACAGTTGTTAAATCTTGCTACAGAGTTTAGAAATAGTACAGGACCTACTGGGTTAAGGCTTGTTAAAAAATATTACCTTTGCCGTGTTATGGTACTGTCGGTGAATTATGTACTTTGCGTCCAAATATGTTAAGTAATGTCAACTTTTCTGGACATTTTTGAGAAATATTTAAAAAAAATCCTTTACTCCATAAAAACAATGATGAGCAATTCAGTCCAATTCGTCTTAAACAATTTACCATGCAACAGTTTCAACTTATTAGGAAAGTTATTTTATAAAACTATGCACAGGTATTATAGGCAATTCTCCTATCAGATCTACAAGATGGCCGACATAGCAAAAACTTTTACTGCATACGTTAGCTCTCCTGCGATTTCTTTTCGCGCCTTATAAAATAATATGGTTGGTTTTTGGTAAATAGACACATTTTTTTAATATAAGTACCTATACAAAAACCTATTTTTTGTAAATTAGGTCTAGAGCTGTCATCAAACTGAGAACTACCTACTGCACGTATCCGTTTCCTCCGCATTCAAAATGACCTAAGATGTCTAAAAAAAATATGTACAATGTAAATAAAAAAATAAATAAATGTAATAAAAAAAAAGATGTCTAAAATAATGTCTAAAAAATTGCAAAGAAATGAAGAAACATAATTCCACCTGACACAGCTACTTTTTAAATTAATCATTCCATGTAAACCAACACGCTACCCTAGCATGTTAACACATCACGTCAATCACAAGGGACGAGAAGAGTTCAAAACTTTTAAAAAAATCGCACCCCATTCAGCAAACAAAGGAAACTTTAGATTGGTCTACTTGCTCCTGAATCGAATATTGAATTTTTTATACCCCCTTAATGAGTTGGGGTGTTGCCTATTGTTAGAGGCTTAGGAGTGATTGATTTTTTGCCAGTGGTACAACTGGTGTTTTTTAGTGCTATTATGTATGCATATGCGTTGAAATGGATGTGTTAGTAGGTATGTTGTTGTTCCGTAAGGTAGAGGTAGGTTATGGGTATCATATCTAGAGATCGGACAAAATGGGGATCATTTCTCGCAATAATGTGTAATTTTTGGTCAAATGTACCTTTTCCCATATCTATCGAAACCGCTTGCTAGGTAACAGGTAAGGTTAGGTTACACTTGTGACTACATAATAAAACTGAGAAGGGAAACAAATTGGGAAATTAAAATTTGGGAAATGATACATTTGCCCAAAAATATTTTGGCCAAACGGAGTAGACGCCAGATACACAGATACTTTAAACTTTCTCTGATAATACTATTACAACAAAAACAAAATGTTCGACGTTATTCGTCTTTGAAAAACATTCGGGAAGCGTTACATCAAAGTCGTGAGTCTCAATATAACTTTTCTAGTGAAATATTTCAGAGTTTGCCAAAGTTGGGGAATAATAGCCGAGTTTGTTTGTAAACATTTGGCGTATTTGACAGGTTTTTGTTTTTCTCTCGAGAAATAGCTGAGAGTTCATATAAAAACTGGTCAAGTACGAGTTGGACTTGCACACGGAGGGTTCCGTACCATTACTTTGTAGGGGCCTCTTTGATTTTAATTTTCATTATGTGTTGCTTTAGCGGTAAAAATATTAACTACTTTATGAAATTGCTAATGTATGTACCTATTACGGTTTACGGTAAAAGAGATACTGCGGTTGTTAAGGTCGATCAAATAAAGCCAAAAAAGTCACATTTCTTATACATTCATACGTCACGCCTTCATCCCAGAGTGGGGTAATTTAGTTTTAATTTATTTATTTATTAATGTTATATTACAATATTAATTGCATTGCATGTCAAAAAATACGAAATTACATTGATATCGCCAAACACAAATACTAATAATCAATGAATACAAAAATAAATAATAATTATAACAACAACAATTCTTTCTTCTTCATAACTTAAGAGCTATGCTCTTGTCGGTGGAGTGTCCGCCATTCCTCTCTATTGGTTGCTAGGTTCTTGACATCTTGATACGACCCGACCTTAACTTTCTCTTTGACTTGCTCAAAGTAACTTCGTCTGGGTCGTCCTCTGCCTCTTTTGCCTTCTATTTTACCTTCTATGATACTATTCATGAAATTATCGTGTCGTATCAAGTGCCCTATCATCTTCCCTCTTCTGTTTTCTATCGTCTTTAACAGACTTCTCTTCTCTAACAACAACAATTACACATCTATAAAATGGTCACTCGTCTGATATCAATATAATGTACAACAATTAATAAAGTCAACACAATATTTTTTTTTTTTACAGAATACCAACAACTCTAACAACTTGTTGTCAATTCTATACCCACATTTTGCACAAGCAGACTAACTTTTTTACCAGCGTATATTAATGACAGGTTGCAAGCCCATCGCCTACTTACTTAACAATACTACAAGCCTTTATTCCCTTAGTCGCCTCTTACGACTTCCACGTAAAGACATGGAGTGGCACTATTCTAATTTCTAAACCGGTAACCACACCACACACACATTACTTTGAACATTATTTTGTATAAATAAAAAATATCAGGGGACAATGTCACACCAATTGACCTAGTCCCAAACTAAAGGCTTGTACTAAGGGTAATAGACACCGAAATAAATACTTATACAGATAATTCAATAAATAGAAAATATCCATGACTCAGGAATAAATATTCACGCTCATCAGTCATCACACAAAATATCAACCCTAACCGGGATTTGAACCCAGGACCGTTAGCTTAGTAGGCAGGGTCACCAACTAGGCCAACGCGTTATCAATATGGCACCGTTTAATTTACACACTGTATTAAAATTTTAACTGTTTAATTATTATGGTTAGTAAGATGAGACAAACGGATAGACATCGTAGACTTAGTAATACCATACCTCTGGGTAGTGATTCTATAAACAACGCCGGTCGTGCGGACTGTCGAGTGATATCCAAGAGGCGAGATTAAGTAGTCCCGTCAGTGCGAACAAAACACATTGTAGCGCGTGCATTTTCAATTTAGCAGCACGATGGGTCGAACGTATAAGGCTGCTTGTGTTTTGTTCGCACTGACGGGACTACTTAATCTCGCCGCTTGGATATCACTCGACAGTCCGCACGACCGGCGTTGTTTACAGAATCACTACCTAGACAGTTCACTCAAATGAATGTTCTTTCGATTGAATGCTTTATTTTTCTTTCATTCCATGTTTACACGGCTTAGCTGGAATGACATAAAAAGGAACATTCATCCGTAGATTCCTTCAATATGGCGTCAAACGAATGATTCATTCGTAGTGGGAATGAATGATGCCGAATGAAAATATCCAACACCGTTTGATCAATTCACTAATGAATTAATTCGGCACTTTTCTTTCACTTTGCGTTCAGACGTGTCACTTTTAGTGACAGATGCAAAATTAAATAAAAAACAACCGCTATTGTAAGCCAGGTAGCTATGCTGCCGTCCTAAGCAAAAACGCAGTAACTAAGACAAACCTTATGTAGCAATATCAACCTTAGTACTAACGTAATAGAATTGAATCTGCTCTGGTCATTGAATTCAAGATACTGCTTATTGCCTTAGGAGTATGGCTCGAGAAGTTACATAAAATCCTTCACAATGTTACAGAGTTCAACTGGTACTAATTTATTTTAGTGGTAACACCTACACTTTAACGTAACACGTCTAAAGTCACATGTCAAAGTAGCAATCGAGTACAGCTACTCTATAGGCTCTTTGTTTCACGTCTCCATGGTCGCTAGACAGTTGAAAATAAAATAACATAAATATTTAAGGGGGCATCCCATACGACAAATGTGGTTTTTTTCCTGTTTTTGCTAGTATTATATAGATAATGGTACGGAACCCTTGGCCGGTCTATTTTCTACTCGCGTACTATAAACCTCTTATATCGATATCGTTAATGGCATCAGAATACCACCTCTAGCGTAAACGAAGCGTGAAAACAATTCTATATTGAGCGTTGCCATGGTAACAACAGTTGTATAATAATTATTTAGGAATTACTAAATTATTACGTAAAAGCCCCTGTTATATTTGCGATACCTTCTTTCACAGCTGATATCACGCATAAGTTCACTCTCTACTCTCTACCATTATATTAATAACGCATATACTACTCTTAATAAATACAGTTTTTTTATCAATTCATCATCACCAGTGCAACCGCAAATATCGGGCAGCAGGCATTACAGGATTATTTTTTATTCCCTTTTGGCGGGAATGCAAAAATTCAACGAGCGTCGCTGTTCGTCTGTTGCATGCATGAAATTTTAATGACCAATCCTGTGGGAGGGGCGTTTTTTTTCTAACTAAAGTATCTACCATATTTTCAGTAGCGTTGTGTAATTTTATTTGGAAAATACATTTCTGTTCTTATCTTTCATTGTTGGTTGCGTTTTTTTTTATGGCATAGAGAAGACAAACGAGCACACAGGCCACCTGATGGCAAGTGGAAACTGTGCCCCATAGACATTCGCGTTCACAAGACTGCAATGCAATCCTAAGACTGCAAATGCGTTGCCAACCCTGAGGACTAAGATGGAATGCCTCTATGCTAGTCATTTCACCGGCTGTCTTATCTCTAAACCGGAATACAACAATGCGAACACTGCTGTTTGGCGGTAGGTTAATGGAAAAGATGGTGGTAGCGATCCGGATGGACCCTGCACAAGGTCCTACCACCCGCACACATTAGAACACTTTTGGACTTAGGTGCCCAGGCATGCCACCCGCCTGGAGAGAGATTACTCTATTATCCTCTCTTTCTACACTATTAATCATAAATGGAATAAATAATGAAGTTAAGTCTCCTTGAAGTGATCCAGTTCGTCAAGCTGTTTGTCGGTGCGGTCATCCTGTTACCAGGAGTTCAGAACCTGTAAGGTGTCTTCTCCGAACTGGCTGGCTTAACGGTCAAACAGATGTTGGTTCAAATTGAGTTTTATAACAAGTGCAGTTTTCAATTTGGACTGTAAATTTATACCTATGGTCTTAGAATATGATGCTACTCAAATCAGACAAAAATGATTGCGACTGCACCGAGCAAACGTCGAGCGTCCAGTGGCGCTCTCACTACTATAATTATTGTGTTTTCTAATTAACTAAAGAATTTCCTTGCAATCAGACGATACGTGTTTGTAGCGCAAGTAAAAACACAATTTATGGCATACGTAACAAACTTTAATAACAATTACCCTTTGAGTAGTCTGTTTACCGAAAAGAGGTGGCCACTTTTTTCCGTTAAGTTGATAACTCAAAGGTGAACTGTTATTAAACTATGTGACATACTCTATAAGTTGTGTTTTCATTTATAGTATAAAAACCTACCAACCAATTTCAAGAAAATACTTTAGTTTATTAGAAAACCCAATAATAGTAATGAGGGCGCCACTGTACATCCGGCGTACGCTCGGCGCAGTCTTAGGCTTCACTCTGTATTTAGTTTTGTAGGTTTCTGTACATACTTGCATGACGAATCTCAACCGAAATTCTGTGATATTATTAAGAGCAACCCAAAAGAGTTTATTAACGGCAAACAAAATGAAACAAACGTTAACATGTTTCCACATTTTATTGTTTGTGCCGCAAACTTTGAACCAGCAAATTAAAAAAGTTGCCCACGTTTCCGTAACCGCTTTACACTTTGAGGGTTTGCGTAACTTGAGGGTACTTTATTTCTATTTTCGTTTGCGAATACGTCACTTAAAAATGGGAAAAGCGTGATTAGTACCAGCGCGCTAAGGGCTTTAAATGAAATTCCTACCTTTTAATAGAAACTGACTGATGTATAACATATCAAGAGGACACCTGCAACTTTGTACAGTCAAGGGCTAAAATATGTATACACTTTAGTACCTTGTCACTTTAACCACTGTGACAGTTCATATATGGCAGTTCAAATATGACGAAAATAGACAAGGTACTAAAGTGTATACATATTTTTACACTTGACTGTACAGTCAAGGGTAAAAATAAACATCAGCACAAAGGTGCCAAAATATGTACACACTAGCGATCCGCGCTTGCTTTATTCGAGTATAATATAATATATAGCCTTCCTTGATAAATGGGCTATCTAACACTGAAAGAAGTTTTCAAATCGGACCAGTAGTTCCTGAGATTAGTGCGTTCAAGCAAACAAACAAAGAAACTCTTCAGCTTTATAATATTAGTATAGATAGACATTATCGCCATAGTAATATAATAAGGCCTGTGAACATTTTTTTGGGACTTTGTGGCGTAATGGTGCCCTTGACAGTATGCAAGAATTATTTTCCGACTACTCCTATTTCTACTAGACCCGTCCGTTAACTTATATAACATCCCTCATTTTTGTCTAAGTTAAAAATACGCCTTAAAATCCTCAACAGAATTTAACATGGTTTAAAGATAGATATTATATCATCGTCTGAAGCAAATCATGCGCGGCCGAAACAAATTATTTTTATTGCTTGCGGCGACAAGTTATTTCTTGGTTTTATGTTCTCGGGCGAAGACCTGAGACTTGTGTGTTGCATCTTAGTTATACTTGGGCTATATTTACTGGCTGTTTCAGTTGTAACGACTTTTACGCTAAAGCTTGCCATTTACGGTCAGTCCGTAGCGTCAGTTGGCGCGGCGTCCTGTCAAATCTGGTCGTGAATGTCAAACTTTAAGTACTAGTTTTGGACTGACGATAACCTACGATTTTTTTACTTCTCTATTTTTTTATTCTTAGGATAAAAATAGATCGGATCTCGCCGTTTCGTTCTGTATCTATCATCCTAACAACATAATTACTGCTTTCATTCTCCTTCTGACACACCCATGATTCACTACCATAATATATCAATGTTCATCATGAACTAGGTACTAGGTACACCTGTTTATCGTGAAATGGTTTCTGAATGAAAGCAAAGTTATGTTTGAAGATTATTTGCGCTGTACTTAAAGTTTCGAAGACGGGGAGTTAAACTTGAGTTAGTTAATATATTATTCGGCTGCTAGACACCTGATAATTTTTTTTTTGTTGCACTTACCCAAATTAACCTATTCCTAAATTAAGTTCTAGGTTTGATATACCTATATAAGAACTAGATTTAAATATACATATTATGTATATTTTCATCGTTGTCTAGTAGTAGAAGGACCTTGTACAGAGCTCGGATTTCTACCACCATCTTACCCTTTAACACGCCGCGAAAAAAGAGTTCACATTGTTGTGTTCCGGTGCGGAGGTAAGACATTATAAGGCATATCATCTTAGTCCTCGAAATTGTCTTCTTTATTCCATAAAAAATAAACAAACAAATGCTTAAGTAACGGTACGTACATTAAAGACTAAGAAAAAAAAAACAGTTTTCGTCTTTTTTGCCATTGTCAGACAGCTAGCTTTGTAAACATGATCACCACCAACTATAGGCTTAACGCGTTGTTGGTATTTATCTTTGATGAACTATACATATTTTAGACGGATAACGCGCACCCTAGAGCTCTGAACGTTGACTTTAAATTTGTTGGGAATAATATATTACTTAACTACGAACTTCGAAGTAGCAACATAATGCTAACAAATATAGGAAACAGAGAACATCCTAACACATAGCGACCTCTACTTCCAGAGCCGATAACTCTTCAAAAGCTTAACCGATTTTAATCAATATTAGCTCAAAACCAACCTTAATAAATTGTCTTTCTATTAAAAAAAACTGCTTTCATATCGGTACATTCGTTTGGGAGCTACACCACATACAGACACACATGAACTTTATACAATACTCCATCTTTGAGTCAGGAGTTAACGAAGTAGGTTAGTAATAAATACTATCTTTAAGACCAGGCAAATAACAAGTCAAGATAAAATAAATAAAACATCAAATAAATTCTCCCACTTGTAAAATAATGCTTTCAAAAGTGTATAACTTCAGTTTTATTCCTTTCATTACTAAAGCCGTGAATTTCCCTTAGCGAGCTTGCCCGACTTGCAAACTGGAATTCCTGAAACTTCGTTTGGGACTCTTTATTGCCTTTCTTAGTCCATTCCACGTTTCATTTCATTTTCATTGCTTTTATATAGGTAGGTAACTGGTACAATAATTTTTAAACCATAAAAAAGTGGTAGGTACCTAGAAGAAGTTTTTTTATGGTATTTGAAAGAATTTTACAAGTTATCATGTAAAATTTCGACGATAAACAAATAAATTTATAGTTTTTACTCCTGACCTACTTAAATAGAAAAGAGGTAAAGAGGAAACCTAAACTTAACCTAACCTAACCTTATTGCTATAGCATAGCATCTTAGAGTATTGATACGTGCTTTTTTATTGATCATTGCTATTAGACAAAAATCGTTGATAAAATGTCTTTTTCTACTTTGAGTACAGTCAAGGACACCAACATGTATACACCACAAAGTGTAAAAAATATTTGGACAGACCTTATTATTAACACATTAACCCTGAGGACTAAGATGGAATGCCTCTATGCTAGTCATCACACCGGCTGTGATTGTCATTGAACCGGAACACAACAATGCGATCACTGCTGTTTGGCGGTAGGTTAATGGATAAGATGGTGGTAGCGATCCGGACGGACCCTGCACAAGGTCCTACCACCCGTAAATTTCGCTTTAGCTTAAGATCGGTATGTACATATTTTTGCATCTTTTTGTGTATATGGTGAAATGTAAGTCTTGAATCAAATTTTAATGATCACTTTTATGTTCTATCCACCAATATGAACAATTTTCACTACGGAACCAACTCTGAAATCACAAAAAAAAATCAGCCGCTTCAAACATTTTGGTCGAGTACCTACGTATTGAACTTGTCTATGAAACAGCTTTTTTTTTCGTGATTTCAGAGTTGGTCTTATAGTGAAAGTTGTTCATATTCGTGGGTGGAACACAGAGGTGATCATTTGATTCACGACTTAGATTACACCTTGTATTATACATATACATATTAGTGATCTTGACTATACTTTCAAAGCTGTAGACCCTCTATTACTGTCGAGAAAATAAAAGCTATCAAACCGTTGACAATACAATAACATCTCAAAAGCAATAAAGGTTTATCGTGAAGAATATCGCTGGTTTGTTTTTAACTACCCAACAGATTTGGATGAAATTGAGATATAAACACAATGAAAATTAAATAACCTCTTTTTAAAAATACCTTAACCGTGGAATTGGTAATCGTTTGGAATTAAGAACAATTCTATAACGCCAAATACGGTTAGGTACCTATAGTCTCTTCCGTCTAGAATAAAGCATTTGTAAAGTTACTAAACTTATGCTCATAGGTATACAGGGTGCCTCTGACCATGGGGCTTTAAATGCAAGGATCAATTATACTCGCAAAACTGAGCATCTTTTGTTCTGCAACTTTTTAAAAACATGTCGTTTTAATTTGTTTTGTTTTTCATACAAACTAAATGTAATTTTCAATGTATGCGATACAATACTAAATTGACAGCACATCAATAATTGTTTATCTTAATGAGATGTCAAATGTCAAATGAATAAAATCACGTCATTCGACTTTTAATTAATTAAATCAGGAACTACTTTCATCACCGAGTAAGTACAGTCGCGGAATGAAAAGGTTGACCACCTTAAGATCGGTTTTTGCTTGCTCAGTATTAGTAAATCAGTTATCAGTATCTGCTTATCGACTCGTCTGTTACACAGTTTAAAAAGGTAACATGTGCTTGCAACGCGTAAATGAATTTATTTGAAAACTGGTCAACCTTTTCATTCCGCGACTGTACAATAAAGGGCCGAGTTAACAGTAAAAACAAGTTTCTTTAGTAAAAGATTTAATTTATCCTTTATCACAACAAAAACCAAACATTCAAATCAAACATCTTCTTAATTAACAATTTATTTACAATTTTACACTCACTGTCGATCTCGTATTGAATTTTCAGGAACCAACGATATTGAATGAATGAATGAATGAATTAGCGAGAGCGTGGAATTGCATATGTAGTGGTATTGTGTGTTTATAGGCATTCTACATTTGAAATTTCCCTTTTCCCGCACTATCAGCATAAAAATAGGTTTGTAATAAAATAATTATATTTAAAAAGAAAATTTAAAAATAATGTCAGTATGAAATTCTAAATATCATTAGGCTATTTTTATTGTATTGAGAACTGGGGAAATATTTGTCACCATGTCGAAAGTGAAGAAAATAAATAAAGTTGTCAAGAAGGGGAAATGGATCGAATTACAGATCATAATATTATTATCAATACTTGTGACAGCTCAGATGAAGAATTAAATAATAGCGAATGAAAGCAAAAAAAGACTGAGCATTGTTTTACTTCTTAAGAAGAGAAATATGATAAGAGAGAGTATGTAATTTCATTAAATTAAGAGAAATACTTACGTTATTCTACTTTCCATGCAACCACTACAAATATTCCACGCTCTCGCTAATTCATCTATACACGGTTATCAGTGATCGGTATTATCGGTGATCAGTAGAAAATTATTAATAAGCAACAAAAATGGAATTTAATGGTTGATGTCTCAAACAATTAACTCACTGTTTTAATTTATTTAAGGTAATGATATTGTTAAAACCTATCACCACTGGATACGTCATGGACATCCTACATTAATTATTGAAGTGAAGTAGATACGTCAAGTGCCATGGCTTTGGCGGGAAATTTGACAGATATTACGCCAATGAACTTATCAGTTAAGTGTTGTTAACTCATCAGACTAAACAATTAGTAGGGTGACAATTAATTTCAACTAAAAGTTAGTTTCAAAATATTTTTAACTGAATCGCCATTGATAACTGAATTAGAAAAATTGGTTCCTGATCACCAATAAATAACACCGTGTATATGCAATGTTATTGTTATTATTATCTGTCTCACTAAAGCGCTAGCTATAAGTGGAACTGTTTTCAGTACGGTACAGTCGGCCAAGAAAGACGTCTACCACTTTTGACAAATCTGTGATATCTAATTATCGCTAAGGACTTTGTCACTGTCATAATATTATTGCAGGGGAAAATCGGACTTGTTGTATCATGAACTGCAACCGTAGGGTAGTAGACCATATTTTAGGCCCACTGTACTAACATGTTAATTAAAAAAAAACGGGAAATCAATAAATAAATAAAGTAGAAGCCCAGATAAAATCCAGCAAGGTTATAATTTTCTCTGAACATAATTATACCAAAATAAATGGGTCATTATGCCGCCCAGTTCAAAGAATTCAGCTTTACCAAATTGACCATCCAGACTGGGTATTAACTGGTTAATTGCCTAATTCGTATTTCATGTGTATTGCGTGACAATTCTAATTATTTAGTTTGGCCGCGACAGTTATAATTTAGGCTACTGAAATATTGTAACATTTTTGGGACTGTTTTTTATTCTGTTTAACACTTGTCCTTATTATAGAGCTCGTTAAGACTGCGCCGAGCGTACGACGGATGTACAGTGGCGCCCTCATTACTATTCTTTTGTTTTCTAATAAAGTAAAGTAGGTATATTCTTGAAATTGGTCGGTAGTTTTTTGTACTACAAATTAAAACACAACTTATAGGATATATATCATATAGTGTAATAACAATTCACCTTCGAGTTATCAACTTAACAGAAAAAATTGTTCACCTTTTTCCCTCAAAGGGTAATTTTATTGTTATTAAAATTTGTTACATATCCCACAAATACAGTGGCGCCCTCATTACTATTATTGGGTTTTCTAATAAACTAAAGTATTTTCTTGAAATTGGTTGGTAGGTTTTTATACTATAAATGAAAACACAACTTATAGAGTATGTCACATAGTTTAATAACAGTTCACCTTTGAGTTATCAACTTAACGGAAAAAAGTGGCCACCTCTTTTCGGTAAACAGACTACTCAAAGGGTAATTGTTATTAAAGTTTGTTACATATCCCACAAATTGTGTTTTTACTTGCGCTACAAACCGTATCGTCTGATTGCAAAGATTTCTTTAGTTAATAAGAAAACACAATAATAGTAAAGAGGGCGCCACTGAACGCTCGACGTTTGCTCGGTGCAATCTTAAGCGTTATTCTCAAGAAATCACTAGTCTTTTTTTGGAATAAGAAGTATCTGTTAGGTTTATAAATAACCATATTGCTTTTGACGCGTCATCTTTGTTTTTTTAACTCTGTCGTCATTAGTCGTTATTGTCAAGTAAATAAGAGTTATCATAACGTTGAGAATAACATGTCAAAAGCAATTTTGTTTTACCGAGTAGAATA
The DNA here is from genome assembly GCA_963966035.1 of Acleris laterana. NCBI lineage: Eukaryota > Metazoa > Arthropoda > Insecta > Lepidoptera > Tortricidae > Acleris > Acleris laterana. Next base: position 3,230,665 of record OZ014447.1, on the reverse strand, counting down.
GTTCAACGCAATGTGGCAAGAAAATTACATTCTGAAAGTATTGTCATGCTTTTTGACTTCTGCAATATTTAAGATTCGCAGAGCTATATTAAGGTTCTGAAGCCCATCGGCCAAAAATGAACCCTAATAAACGTCATGTCCGTCTGTCTGTCTGTACGTCACAGTTATTTAACTTGTACTCGGATGTAAGAGCGTACTAAACACATTTTAGCGCATGCATTCTCAATTACGTTGATCTTATCGACAGAAACCCTGCTGCCAAATTGAGAAAGCACGCGCTAAAATGTGTTTAGTATGCTCTGACGGGACTACTTAAACTCGCCGCTGCGACGTCTTAAGAAAATAACACCCCTTTTCAGAAACCCGGCCTCCGAAAACCCTTATTTTATGGTCGGGGGAGTAAAATAAAATTAATCTATAACACTCAACACAAGTCAAAATCATTTGTACAAACACTGAATGACCGAATGGGTTGATTTTACTAAATTTTATGACCTACGCATGAGTTTCGTTGAGGTAACACCTAACCTTAGTAAAAACAACACATTGAAAAGGTTACTTCAACCTTTATACTGGTTCACTCAACCAAACTCACGTGTAAGTACTATTTTAACCATAAAACTTAGTAAAATCAACCCATTTGTTTTTTCAGTGAACCATAAACATATTTCTGAACAAATACACTTATTCTTCGCACTCGTAACTCGTAAGTAATCTAATACACTGCGGTAACTCGAAAATACAATCCTTACAACTTCACCAACTCGAACGCAAACGAAATCCATAATAGTTCTTTCAATGTTTGTTCTGAGAAAACACTGTTTTAAAGGACCGTTTAGAACGTGAAATATTTTTAAATTGTGCGGAAACATGTAACATAATCGTGTTTTGTTTCGGTTCCAACACAACAAAGAAAACCAACTAAGAGGTTTTGATGATGGTGAACCAAGAAAGACATATTTTACAAACTATAGAATGTAGAAGAGGAAAGATGATAGGACACTTGATACTACTTTAAAGTCGAAGGAAAAAGAAGAAGAGGAAGACTTAGGCTTACTTACTTCAACCAAATAAGACAGAAGGCCAATGTCGTGTCGTATCAGGAGGTGAAAAAGCTAGCACAGAGTAGAGAAAAGTGGCAATTACTTCACCGACAAGAGCCTAGCTCTTAAATTTATTGATGATGAAGTCCAACACAAGCTTTGAAAACTTGCCTTGCCTTGCAAATAGTCAGTTTAATGCTAGGGTCCTAGTGAAGTATAAGTCTCCTGAAGATCACGTGAAAAAGGGTTTAAATAAGTCTTGAAAATCCGTTCATGTGTATACCCTTTTTTATTTACAGTTAAGGGTGAGGACCAAAAAGTTGGACCACAGTTACGCGCAGTTAACCATACCAACGACGAAGACGAAAAAAAGTTCCGTTGTGCGACGTAAATTATCCTTACAGTATGGCTAATTTTCGTGTCACAATGGAAAAGTTTAATAGGAAATTTAATTGATTGAGTTAGCGTGGACTACTTTTTGGTCCTTACCTTTAAATCGACTTGTACCTTTTTTCACTACGACCTCAGAATTTATGGTGGTGGTAGGCCCTGTAAAGCACAAAAACAATTGTACATTTGACTCATTCTGTATTTGAGTGACGAGAGGAGATTAAAAGAGATTTTTTTTTTTATGGCTTCGAGTAGACAAACGAGCACACAGGGCTGATGGTAAGTCGAAACTGTGACCCATAGACATTCGCAATCACAAGACTGCAATGCAATCCTAAGAATGCAAATGCGTTGCCAACCCTGAGGCTAAGATGGAATGCCTCTATGCTAGTCATTTCACCGGCTGTCTTATCCCCAAACCGGAACTCAACAATGCGAACACTGCTGTTTGGCGGTAGGTTAATGGATTAGATGATGGTCCTACCACCCGCAAATATATAGCGCAAAGATAGCGCTAAATTCTATTGTTTCACGATGACTATCGAGCTTTAGCCACTCTAGCTTTGCTTTAATAAAGCACCTTGATACAAAATTCTTGGTGGTGAAGTTTTTTGAGTCTCATGCAAAATTTGGTCTGAGGGAGTTACAAGGTCTGATACTTTAGCCGACGTTATATTTTAGCCCCTTGATAAGCACTCTTAAACATTCTTAAGAAGTTCTGGCTAATGTTTATGTAGGTATTTTATGTATTGGTATTTATTAAAATTACTTTTAGTGTTGTACTTATTTGGCTATTCGTTGTAAATTAATTATTTCTCAATCACTCAAAGGTAAACTGGAAGAGATCCCTTAAAGGGATAAGTTTACATTTGTTCATCCCTGTTATATTTTTGTTTAATTTGTAATTGTTATCTCTTGTTTATACATACATTATAGTACATTGTGTATTAAGGGTGGTAAAGAAAGAATTACAAACGAGAGTCTGTTAGAAGCCCGAAGCCGAAGGCTGAGGGCTTTAATGACTCGAGCTTTGTATTTCCTTTACCACCCGTGTAACATACAATGTTTTTCATCACAATTGCGAGGAAATGAAATAAAATCAGACAAAAGATCATATTTTTAACTTATTAGCGGCAGACTACGTCATTGTCTGTGACTTACCACAGATAATGTCAAACGTGTTCGGAGTCCGATTCTAGTGACATACGAGATCAATAGTTTATTATGCGAGATTGTTAGGAAATAGTATTCAACTGACATTTCATCTCGAATGAAACTTCATATCGAATGGCACAAGAATTGGGGTCCTGACGTATTGTGATAGTTCGAGTCCACGTATAATATTTAAAAAAAAAGCTATTACGCACTTAAGTAACGTAATGGTAAAAAAAAGGCCCGCGGGTATTATTTTGGATTTACGGTCTATTTTACTAGCATGTTAGGACACTATTTACGAGCAAGTGTGATGAAAAGTATTATTTGGCACACACATTAAACAATATAAAACATTGTAAGGTCTATTACATTCTTACCATATTCTATTACACACTTTTCTTTTACTGTTACATCGGTGCCAAAGAAATTGGAGTGCATGAAAGCGTTGCTTGAAAATTCAATGGGCACCTGCATTTTGTATGAGGATTGGGATCGACCTCTAACTAGCAGATTAACCTATTTCGTGCCAAGAGCCTCGATATGGGGTCTATTTTACTTGGAATTTAGGAGTTTAGGCATAGAATGAGTTCAAACAAGCCGTACATACCAAATGCGGTTAGTTTTGTAAGACAAAGATGTGGTTATATTCTATGGAACGATTTTCTATACAGTGCATCAAGATGCTGTAACTCCAGAATTGATAAGAATTAATTTGAAAGTAGAAAATGTCTTCTAATGTTATAGCATGACCATGACGTTGAAGTTCGTATCGTCATGGAGTAGTAAATGAAAAAATATATGTAAAACAATGAATGGAAACAAACTAAGTATGAGTTAGGGAGAGAAGATGGCCGATCAAAATATGTCCGCCTTTTACCTTTGATTTAGTCATACCATGTGGTCATTTTGCGATTCGTACTTTTTTAAGTGTTGTTAGGTTACACGCAATAGGGTCATTTTGCGAGTAAGTAATTTTGCAACCAAGTCATTTTACTACGAAGCCATTCTGTTTAAGTCCTAATTTCAATCACTGTGGAATACCGTAGTGGATCACCATAAATAAAAAAAGAGAGAAGAAGAAGACGAATAAATAGTATGAGTCTGCTTTAGGAGTATACCTGTCCTCCTTAGAAAGAAGGGCGTATGTCTCATAGAACCGAGTATATACTAGTGACTTTAAGATGGAGGTTAAATTGGCTTTGACTGTCAAATTGCGCGTGCGTCCTTTTTATTTGAGAGGGCAGAATAATAAAGGCGATTTGCAAACGTGACGTACCTATGTTTCAAAGGTTTATGCTCGAGCTTAATTTTAATATTCTAGCCAACACAAATAATTTTGTGAATGGTATAAATGCAAATAATACGTGATCGGCCCAGCAGCTTCATCATTCAACAAAACGAATAAAAACTCCGCCATGTTTATTCCCCGAACGCCAATTCGGGTTTGTTCGGGTAAATTCGGATGTAAAAATTCAGGGGTTTATTTACATATCTACTGTGCTTCGATTTATTCGGCAAATAGTTCCGTAAACGCATTTTCTTTGGGTTAAGTTGGATGTGATATACATACGAAAGTAATGCGATAATGGCAGTTTTGTAAATACCGTTTGACTGCGTGGATATAGGTACATTACTGCAAAGACCAGGCCCCTATACCACAAAACTTTACAAGCCTACAATTTCACAAATTTGTCAACTTTTTGTATGGAGATCCGTACAAATTTGTCAAATTGTACGCTTGTAAAGTTTTGTGGGATAGGGGCCAGGAAGTGAGCCTTCCTGGACGAGTATGAGGTAAAAGCCCGATCCAACTTAATGCTCGAATCACGTATAGAATAAAATAGAATAAACGTTATTTTAGACAACAAGGCCCATATTAACACGACTACTTACACACTTTCGCGGTGTCCGCTAGCCGGTGGCCACGAAATCGCCGAAATATGAGGAGTGTCCCTCGGCCAGAATTCCTCCTTTAAAAAGGACAGATCTTTGGTCGGTACTCATCCATCAACCTACGGCCAAACAGCAGTGTTCGCACTGTTGTGTTCCGGTTTGGGGATAAGACAGCCGGTGAAACGACCAGCATAGAGGCATTCCAACTTAGTCCTCAGGGTTGGCAACGCATTTGCAGTCTTAAAGATTGCATTGCAGTCTTGTGAATGCAAATGTCTATGGGTCACAGTTTCCACTTACCATCAGGTGGCCTGTGTGCTTGTTTGTCTTCTCTTTGCCATAAAAAAACTCTCTTCACAAATGACTTAAATTTAACCTTGTGGTGGGGCTTCAACCACTCGACCCTAAGTATAACTCCGGTCTAGTGGTTGGAGATGAGATCCGTCGCCTCCGTAGGGTAACGTAATCGGAACACGTACAACTGCGTCGTGGTCGTAGCAGGACTCAGCAAGTGGTTCGTTCGTCGGGGCAGGTTTCTTCTTTTTCTCCCGGGTAATACCTTTTTTATCTTATTTAAAACACGTCAAGTGCTATGTAGTACGTCGTAGAGTATAGTGCTTTTCTCAAAAATAAAACAGTTAGATTGTTTAAAAAAAAGGTTATTAAGCTTTCCGAGTTTATCAATAAAGCCATTGAAATGGACAGTATAAAAAATCATCGAGTACACTTTGTGTGTAAAGTTTTGTCCCCTGACGATAACGTCAACTGCTAGAACGTTTCCTCCACATATTCCCTAGACAAGATAAATTATATGCTAACTAGCGTTTCTATTCGTTTCGTTTTAAACCAATCGGGTCACTGGTAGATCACGTGACTCGTATCACGTGATCTACCAGTGACGCGATTGGTTTAAAAACGAAACGAATAAGTAGAAACACTAGTTAGCGTATAGCATCTTGGTTAGGGCCATAGAATTCTCAAGTGATTTAGTTATGATTTAACAACTAACAATAGTGTTGGTAGGTCCCCTATTTTCTTTGAATTATACCTTATATTTAATAAACAATTTTTATTGTTTTGGGTTAGCCAATCAGTTTCTCACAGATTGTATTCGATATGCTTAGCTTTATTTATGTATGGATTTGAATTGAAAATATACCGTGTATTTAGTTTCTTGTAGCGCTTCTCAAAATATCATCATCTTTTTTTCTAGTCGATAAAAACCATATCGTCTTTGACCTGTTATCGTATCAACGTTACGATATAATTATTTCATACCATTTTACATCATAATGATCACTCTTGATACTCTTCATAAAAAAAATAGTACTAACGATCGGAACTCATAATCATCTGAATTCATAACGCTAATATTAAAGCTGTAGACTTTTCACAATTTCTTAAATATTACTTGTAATAAGGTTAGGTTAGGTACGGTAGGTTAGATTTATAAAAAATCTCAAAAAGTAACAGTTTCTTAAAAAAATGCATTATGAATTGCGATAATTATGACTCAAAAAGTATGAGAAAAAAATATGAAGAGAGATTATTATGAATACGAATTGGTAGGAAAACAAAAAATAGGAATAAGAATTTTATGTGAGTCAATATGGACCTGGTTATGGTCGCCTTTATCGCGGTGGATAAATTGCATCCGTCACTCTCGCACTTACCTACTGGTCAGAAAGTGACAGACGTTCTATCCTTCTTTATAAACATCGTTAAACACGACCATAACAGTACCGTTAAGCTTATCTACTATATAGTCATCAAATTGTTGGTATCATTATCAATTTTTAACCTTCGACAAAAATGACGGCTCATGCTCTTCACACCGGTACTCAAAATTCGCAGACGGTGCGTAAACAAAAGAATGTGTCATAGTAATAACATGGCATCAATTTTGACGTACCGTGATATACGCAACGTTAAGCAGCGGTGTGGGGAGCGTGCGTCAAAAACGGTGATAATACGACGCGGCACTGCGATTCCGTACCGTCACCGTTTTTTAAGCATTGGTGTGGTAGCTGCTTAACTCCTCAGTGTCGATGCTGAAAGGGTCAGTAAGTATTTCCATAGTTTCATAATTGAATAAAAAGAAAGTCTTGTGCTTAATAATAATTGACAACAATATTCACAATACAATCTTCTGAACGTTAGTTTCAATAGGTAAATGTATAATATTACATTTGCATTCGATCTCATTGCGTTTATCCTAACCCTCATGCACCATCAAAATTATCCCTTACCTCATACAAAACTAATTCACATATGTGTACCCAGTCTTACGCACAGTCAGCAACAGAGTTGTACCCCTGTTTGTATAGCATTACGGTCCATAACGAGGGTTAATTCTTGTTGCTAATTGTACATAAGGGCGAGTGCATTCGACAGCGAGGGTGGCTTTATTGCGGACCATGGTTAAAACAAGTGGGTATTTGATTTTAGGGGGTGCGTTTTTTTATAAGCTTTGAGTAAGTGAACTGGTGACCGGCTAGGATTTTTGCCAAAACAAGTTTAGTCGATTAATTGAAAAGTATTGAGAAACAAGTAGGTACTGGGACACCCTTTAATCTTTAAACGTAATACACAATCTGTGAAATTTCAAATTGTTGCGTACCTAAGTGTCTGTTAAGGTTCACGAGATAAAGCCGACTGTCAGACAGACTGACGGCACCGTTGATACCCGTAAGACGACTCGCACTTGGCCAAGATCAAAAGCGAAAAAGCAAACGACCGCCAAAAATAAATTATGATTTGCATAGGTACTTACCTAAAAATTCTACTAATTTGATATCAAGAAGACGATTATGTATTTCAAGAGAACTAAGTAATAATATAATGATTTTAGTCTAGGGGTCAATTTAGGGGTCCAATGTTGCCACATTTATTTTTTAAGCACACGTTTTGTTTATTCTGTTGTTTGGAATCTCAATTAAAATATTTCAGAAAAGTTGCTAAATAAAACTGATTTCTTATACTGTTTGGAACTAGTCGTTAGAAGCTGTACTCGTACTTGTACCTACAGATCTTCATGAAAAATATTACATCTTCTGCTTAAAAAATAATCAAGTACCCAAGTCAGTACCTACCTCAACAAATTAATCCTTTGCACGACAGACACAAAAATAAACCTAAATAAAAAAAAACTTAACACTGCACTAAAACACTGGCCACTTATAAACAAAACTTACTAACCATTAACATAAATTAAACATATTAAATCCTGGCTGGATAAAATTCGAAATTGGAATCGTTCCGTTCGTAAAGTTCGTTCGCAGTGAGTGAATGATCGGGACGAGCGTACCCGTCGGACCGCGCGCGGACTCTGAGTGGCGGGAAACAGGGATAGACGGAAGGGTGAATGAATGGTATGCCATTGAAATGTTTTGTTTTGAAAATCGACGTTTGCTGTTTTGTTTGATGTTAATACATATACAGACGGTACTGAAATAATACTCGGTGATTAGTTAATTACTTTTGTCTCAGTAGTATGGGAAACGTGCAACAAAACAATGTAATTGCGGTCTGAATATATTTTAAAATGCTTGATTTTACAGGTATCGAGTGTATTTATTTAATTTGTTTTTTAATTTAGAATTTGTGATAGCCATTAGATACATTTTGGATATTTTTGTCTTTCAATCCTCCGAAGTTTTAGTCTGTAGTGCTTAAGTGTAAAATTATCAACGTCCCTATAGATTTGTTCCGAGATTATGACATTTCGTCATTCGATATAGTCTGTGGATAAAACTAGTGGGAAACCTCAACCTGAAACAACAGAAAATAATGAATGGGAATTGCACCATTGTCTATTTAAACCACTATTGTTATGATGTTTGGTATTACACAGGCGATATAATAAATAACAAAGCATCCTAAATATATTACCTATCTGTTGACAAAAAAATACCTTTTTTAGTTGAGTAACACATTCTTTATGCTTTTTTCACATACCTATTCCATATTCATTTGTTTGTTTAGTCTATGCACTGTTATATGGCAGGAGATTGAAATGAACGGAAGGGTGAATAAGTACCTTGTGCGATTGAAGTGTTTTGTTCTATCGACTACCCTTTGAAATTCGACCCTTTGTGTTGTTTGATGTTAATATTTAAATGAAAGGGTAATTTATTTCTTTAAACGAGAAGCATACCTACAGTACCTATAATCTAGTAATAACATAGTTAGTTGACTGATAGAGAATGCCTTGAGGCAATAAATCCGCCATTTGTACTTTATTTTTATCGTGCAATTATACAGTTTAAATAAATAAATGATCTAATGTTGATTTTACTCTAAAGATGTTTCATTTATTTATTGTCTTTTTAAAAAAAATATTGACATATCGCCGGGTTAAAGGCAAAACCGATTATTTCATCCAAAAAATTCACTATACATTTTGGAGAAAACCCGTTTGGAAGTTTTAGAATTGAAATTAGGACCTTATTAATGATAAAATCCCAGTAATGTGAGCAAAAGATTATACTATTATTATCTATGTATCAAATAATTACATGAACAATGCAAATAATAACCATCATTAGTACAAAAAAAATTAAATAAAATATTAATTCCATCTTTTAGTTGTTTTTGCCTCTATATTACAAAAAAAGCATTATCTACAAAACTAGTTGTTATGATTGGAAGAGATTTTATGAAAATGTTTGTTTAAAGATATGTTTGAAATTCGACTTCTAAGACTGTTTACCAAGACATCAGTTTTCATACAATTTAAAAAAAACTGAAAAAATAGTCGGTTCTGCCATTCTATTTAAATATACTATGCATTTAAATATTGAAAGCAAAACTGTAATAACCTTATAAAATAACTGGATTGTATTACCTAAAATAGTTTACTTTGTGTATAATTTCCAGTTTGTACAACAAAGCAAATAAAAAAAAACTAAGAATATCAAGAAGAAGTATTTATTTAATTATTTTAATTGAACACAAATTACACAAGTTTCTTAAAAAAAATAGGATAGGATACAAATAGGATCTCGTTAATCAGAATACAGTTATTTTAATCAGTATCAGAGCCAGGTTCTTCTGATTCATCAGAAACCGTAACATCAGGCACTCGATCTACTTTGTTGCCATCAGCTGCCAAACTTTGAAACCAGCCATGATATTCATCGGGAATGACTCCTTTTTTACAAAGTTTCAAGACACCGGATTAATGCCCTTGTTTTCACACTCCTCTACATACAATCTATATATTTTTGTAATTGACAGACTGCAATCTAGATATTGACGTTTAATATCTTTTCGCATAAAATGACTTTCCATCTTAGGGAAAGCATTTATATGGCGCCGAACATCTTCAACTTGTTCCGGTGACGTTTTATTATGAGGCTCATGTCGTCCTCGAGGATCATAATCGTGGGAATAGAAACCCATCGTATCTCGATTTTCTACCGCTTCTGTAATAACAGAAGGGGAAATGCATAAGGAGCTGCAAAATATTTTTCGGCATATCTGCGTCTTTACACCTTCTTTGTAGAAATGGTACTGCTTTGAGTTAGATCTCTTTGTAGTTCGTTTTCTATCAAGAACAGTTGTAGTTTTGATTGGATTTACATCTACCAACTTTAAAATCATATTTTTCTTTGCAGTATAGTTTTGTTGAGCCCAATACTTCCTACAAAGTCTATCGCGGTCAGTTTCACTAAAGTTTACGGAGCATTTGAATTTACATTTTGAGCCCACAGTCTTTGGCACTTTAGCCGGCCTACATGTACCCATAATACAAGCCTTGAGCTTAGTTTGGGACACTAGGTCAATTGGTGTGAGATTGTCCCCTGATATTTATATTTATATTTATTTATATATTTAAGGTCTTCCAAAAAATCTATATTTTCTGTTCTTCTCAAGTCCCACGTGGCGTTTTCGCCTTCTACAGCCTTGTCTTTATTCTCTTCCTCAGGCCTTTCTCGTTGCATAAAATCGAAAACATCATTTTCATTCTCCAATACGATATCATCTGAAAGCAAATAACCATAACTATGACATAGACAAAAAGCGCCGATATAATGGTGACCCCTTCTTTCAGAGCTGATATCTCTTAAATCGTCGGGGGTTAAAAAAACATTAAGGACCCATTTACATTCCCTAATGCAGTCGTCTACTCAAATTACGAAGAATTTAATCGTTAAGAAACTTTTATATTTTTTAGGGTTCCGTAGTCAAACTAGGAACCCTTATAGTTTCGCCATGTCCGTCTGTCCGTCCGTCTGTCCGCAGCCTAGCTCAGAGAACCTTAGTAGTTAGAATATACATATAATTCACGCCAACAAAGTGGTAAAATAAAAACTTGAAAAATATCTTAAATGAAAGCACATAATTATAGTGAATTTTATAGGAAAACTATCACGACTAAGTAGACTTCATTGGTTCCTGAGTTACAAACGGTTTAAATGTTTATAACTACCAACAGCTTATTTGCTGTGTTGGTAAACTGACTGCAACCTATGTCTTGATAACAGTTTTTCAACGGCAACGTTAAGTTTGTCGCGAGATCTAATTTAGTAGTAAGTATATAAATATAAATGAGTGGGTAAATGCATACTGCTGGTCTTACCTTGTTGGTTGTTAACATCAGATTGTGTAAGGAATTTAGGCTTGACAGATTAACGAGTCATCGTCATCTGATTTAAAATTTTCGTCTTAAAGGTCTTCTGTAATAAAAAAGTTTAATAATAAAAATATAGTTAGTAGGTAGTCGTAGTAAGCAATCGTACTTTCTTAGAAATCTTTACCTTTTCCACGAACTAAGATTTTTATCATCATTTCTAATAGGTATCTAATTTGAAGAAAGTAACTATCGTGATTACCTAAACAACTACACTGTTTAGGTAGGTGGTAAATACCTAACTTTGTGCCTAACAGGCACTACAACTAGGTACATCATGCAAGGTACCAAAGCAACATTTTATGGCTCACAATTTGCTTTCGAAGGGAATGGGATGACCTGTCGCGTGAACCACATTGCCGCAATTATTAACCTTGTAGGTACCTACGTAAAGCACCTGTTAATAGGACTGACTGCTCGGCCACACAATCATGTAACTTGTAGTTTTATAGTCGAATAGTTTTATCTAATTGCTAATTTATTAATTAACTAATTTAAAACTTAGTTTACCACACCACCGCTGTAATCTAACCTCAAAACTATTTAAAACTAAAAAGTACTTACTTTCTGGAGGTATTTACTCCATGTTTTAAAGATAATATCTTTGTTTCTGGCTCATCAGAAATCATTTTCCTTGGTCACAACACATAAAACACACAGAAAAACTTATTAAATCGTATTAATCCACCTTTTCCAACCTCGCCGTTCGCCGCGCAAGAGTCGACTAACGGCCGATAAGGCGGGAGGGGGGACACTGACAGCATGGGGAAGTACCGACTTTAACAATTTAATCGGTTTTGCTTCTAAACTGTTTGCTCAAAAGATACGAGTATATACCGGATGCCAAAAACGACTATATTCACATAGTATTCTATTACTTTGAACATTTCACAATTTGACTACAATATTCGAGATCAAAAAAAATATAAATATACATATTATTTTTTTCCATGACTACATATATATCTTTTTCACATTATTATTTAGAACTAAAACCAACTTAAATGAAATGGTATTTTTTGCATATATATTTCCAAATCTTGTAGACAAATTATTAGGAATTATTCGTTTTTGAATCTCAAATTATTAGATTAAAGATATTTTTCTCGAACTAGTTGCTTCTTAATTTAAGCAAATTGCTAAATAATCGGTTTATGCATTCAATAAGTCGGTAATGGTGAGACTTACAACGTAGTGGGTTTTACCACTAGATAAAAAATGAAATTTTGAGTCGAATGGTATATAAAAGTCAAAAACTGTAAATTTTAGCAGATAGTTGGTTTTGCCTTTAACCCGGCGATATTATGATATTTTCTTGTTGCTATATCCTTTTAATGATTTCTTGCAACTTCTGAAGAACTTGTTGTTGTGGATAGAAGTACCTTGTGCAGGGTCCGGTCGGATCGCTACCACCATCTTATACATTAACCTACCGCCAAACAGCAATGATCGCATATTGTTGGGTTCCGGTTTGGGGATAAGACAGCCGGTGAAATTACTAGTATAGAGGCATTCCATCTTAGTCCTCAGGGTTGGCAACGCATGTGCAATCTTAGGATTGCATTGCAGTCTTGTGAATGCGAATGTCTATGGGTCACAGTTTCCACTTACCATCAGGTGGCCTGTGTGCTCGTTTGTTTTCTCTATGCCATAAAAAAAGCCAGGTACAACTGAATAAGATGCATTAATTTCAATTACCTACGTACCTACCGTTTTGCAATTTTTACGCTGGGAAAACTTAGGAAGGCATAGAGATAAAACTTTACTAAATTGAATAATTTTCTAGGTTAATACAAAACATTCATTTGAGTGTGCAGTTGGCAAACCATTCTGTTGCTAAGCGCCATCTACACCGCATTTGACGAACTTGTCGCGCTTACTTTAACTTCGCGGTGATTATTGATTCCAACAAGTATCACGAGATGGCGCTGTTCTTAAAAAGTACCTACTGAATTTGGAGCTTTTAACCTTTTTAATTAATTATAGTACGTAATAATTATAATATAACATAGATTTGTTGATAACATAGTAGTCTTACTCACAAGAATTTAAAGTTCCTACTTGAATGTGTCTTAATTTCTTAAAAAGTATTGAACTCTCTAGCCTATCAATCAAAACTAGATTTTTATTTGACCTTTACCCCTGCATCACATCAAATAAAGCTTGCCAATAACACAACTTTAACAGACTGTCTACAGCGTGAATTTCGTTCTTGATTTCGTCATATCTCTGATTTCTCCAGCAATAAACATTAGCCAAATTAACAAGCAAACTTGGCTGACGTTGGAATGCGCAAAACCTTTGATAAAACCTGCGGTTCTTAACATGCATGCAAGACTTTGTTGCTTTAAAATATTTTATTGACTTTGACTTTGGAGTGTCATCTCTTGGACCCGGTCATATAGGAAGTGAGAATTCCCTAAGCAAATACGAGTCACAGTCGTAAGTCAATGTCAACAGTTATCCTCTTAAGCTCACCAATAAGTTATCAGAGCTTTAAATACTATACAATAATAAAACTTGCTGAGGTTTCTGTTGCCTAGTACCCATCGGTACAAGCCTAGACCTATTTCTATGAGGTGGTCCCCAGCGGACCTGCGAACAGACACTGCTAGATCTTCTCTAATGATAAGAAGAGAAAAGATATAATAAACAAGTATGAGGCCGGCCTTACACTTGTAAGTTTTACTTACGTAGGTACAAGTAAGTAGGGACACGGCTATGTGTTAGAATGAGAAACAAATATTTTTATCTTAGTCTAACAAATAACTGCGTCCCTACTTACGTAAGTAAACTTACCAAGTGTAAGGCCGGCCTTACATCTTTTAAAATGCGTCTAAAACTGGATCAAGGCCTCCTTTGAGAAAAAACATCATCATAGTTGACATTATTGAGGAAGCTTCGAATCAAATACTTAGATCCTTTTAAATTTTAAGGAAACACGTTAAAGATTCTCTTGTTCTATTTGACCAGACGTAATACAAATGATTATTCAACGTGCCTCATTTTTATTTGTGACATTGGCATTGATAACTATTTTCGAAAAGTTTTAAAATGGTTGCGTATTTATACTTAAGATTATCCGTACCATTACCACCATTTATAGAAACAATAGCAAAATCACTGTAAGAATAAACTTCATTATATTGTTACTTACATTTGACAGATCCACAGATGAAAAGAACTGTCAATCGTCGATTATTAGTCCTTTACAACATTTAAGACTCCACACAACTTCTGTTAACGTAAATCATTACTATTCTAAGTAGTGGTGGTGGTGGTGGTTTTGCGGGTGGTAGGACCTTGTGCAGGGTCCGTCCGGATCGCTACCACCATCTTATCCATTAACCCACCGCCAAACAGAAGTGTTCGCATTGTTGTGTTCTGGTTTGGGGATTAGACAGCCGGTGAAATGACTTGCATAGAGGCATTCCATCTTAGTCCTCAGGGTTGGCAACGCATTTGCAGTCTTAGGATTGCATTGCAGTCTTGTGAATGCGAATGTCTATGGGTCACAGTTTCCACTTACCATCAGGTGGCCTATGTGCTCGTTTGTCTTCTCTATACCATAAAAAAATGAAAAAAATAAAAAAATAAAAGTGGTCTCTGCCTACTCTTCTGTTAAACAGGCGTGATTTAATGTATGTATGTAATTATTTTGAGCTTCTTACCAAAATAGTTTTACAGATGCTATGAATTGATAAAGCATCTAATCAGAGGGAGAACTGTGCCAACACCTAAATCGCTAGCGTCTACGTCTAACTACAATGTTTATGTCGTTCATTAAATGCAAAACGGACACACTCCAAAATGAGTCAGTGTTCCATTATAAAATTAGAAGCTGTTCATATAAGATTTTCAATGCAAGAGCAAATTATTTTGGAATGTGTCCGTTTTGAATTCAATGTTTATGTATTGTAATGCTAAGTCATGCAACGCTGCGATTAGGAACCAACTGTGGCCGTAACGTAACGATTTTTTACCAGTACCAGTAGCCGTCAATTTTAGATTTTATGCCCGACATTTAGGTTAATTGCTTTGCTTGAGGTAAAACATTGACTTACGAAACCAAATAAAAAGTAAATATTTAATAGGAAAAAGTAAACGTTGTATAAGAGTAAAGGTCGCAGAAAATCTGACGCGGAAACCTTTGGATTTCCATTAAATATTAAGTTTCATTAAGAGCAGCGGGATTCAAAAATAAAGTAATAATAGTGGAATGGATATCCCTAATGATAGATGATCTCCGCTCCAGGAGAAGATGCCCACATAAGAAACAGGAGAATTGATTTAAATCAAAGGCTTCATCTGAAGTTGAAGAAAATGTAGCCATTAAACATAATTTTACCAGAGATAAACGAGATGACAACGCGGTGGCCTAGTGGGTCGTGACCTTGCCTATGGAGCTAGTGGTCCTGGGTTCGAATCCCGGTAAGGGCAGATATTTGTGTGATGAGCGCGAATATTTTGTTCCTGAGTCATGGATGTTTTCTATGTATTTAAGTATATATTTCTCTATATAAGTATTTATATCCATGGGTACTACCCATGGTACAAGCCAAGAGCTTAGTTAGGGACTAGTTCGATCGGTGTGAGATGGTCCCCTTATATTTATTTATTATTTATTTATTTACATAAAAGGAATGCTGGAATCATCTTCCTCCACCTATCCAAGGGGTGTCTAGCAGGTACACCTTTAAGCGCAAGCTTAAGGGCTACTCGTATTTGTTGACACTCCAGAAATCCTAGCCCTCATCCAGCACTTAATCTACACACATTAATATTTCAACTTTTTCTTTTAAAATTACCTTTTCAATTATTTTCAGTTTTATAAAGGCTGTATTTATGTATTATGCGTGTTATTTTTATTATGTGTGGGTGCCGGGTTACCCGTGTGGTTGCCGGGTTAGAATAGTGCCACTCCATTATCTTCCCGTGGATGTCGTAAGAGACGGCTAAGGGAATAAAGGCGTATAGTATTGTTAGGCGATGGGCTTGCAACCTGTCACTAATACTGGTAAACATCTTAGCCTAAGACAAGTGTGCAAAATGTGGTTACAGAATTATCAACAAGTTTTTAGAGTTGTTGGTAATTCTGTAGCTCTGCCTACCCCACTCTGGGAATAAAGGCGTGAGTTTATGTATGTATGTATGTATTTTTATTATTATTTTCCCATTTATTTTTCCGCTATGTTAGTATTATGTAAGTAGTTTACACGTGTTATATAGTATGTTGGTGCAGCGTTCCGTGAGTCACTGCCGGTACTGGTTGAAAACAGCGCTGTAGGTGTCTGACACCTCAGCATTTTGCTGAGCCAGTGTCCAATTCACCGCCGCGAGGACATACATTGCGTGCGTTATTTGTGACCTTCACTGATTTCTTCATTTTATTTTTGTAAACGTGTGTCTTATCTTATCGTTGGTGAATAAATGTATTTCTTCTTCTTCTTCTTCTTCTTACTTATTCTACCTAGTTTAAGGGACACTGAATCGACTAATCCGCTACATTCCTTGTTCTAATGTAACTGTAGAAGACGTTGTATTATTTTTAAATTAGGTACATATAAAACTATACATTTAGTACCTGAATGACGGACTATAAACGATGCACTTTCATGAAGCTACGATTTTTTTAAATGAGCAATTTCAACAAAAATATGCACTAAGGAATAATTCCAAAATCAAGCCCTTATGCTGGGAATAAATTCGTGAAGTTAATGCTTATCACGTATTATTTACCAAATAGGATAAAGTCACCATTGGTCAGACGGAGACCACCTAACTAAAAGTACGAAGAACGGGAAATATATATTTCGTTCTCATCCCACTCATACAAAGTAGACAGAGTCTGATCACAGGTCTCAGGCTGAAAACTGGTGACTTTACCCTATACATTGAAATAATGTTGTTACATCAGAAAATAATAGACGTGCGATAACGTAAAAAAATATTGCATCGTATAAAAATGAAATTCGTTTCAGTTTAATGCTATTATTATAATATTCCCACCGTTTTCTCTCCAAGATTAATTTCAGCTAAAGTTGCTTTCTAATCTTTTTGTTTCGGGTCAATTAATGAGATATTTGCAGCAAATTGTAATAAGAAAGTGTTAATGAATCAAGAAGTCCTGTTAGATGATGTAATGATATAGAAACTTGAGCAAAGTTTCGGCTCGTTAAGCTACGTAAAGTATAATTAATTATTATTATCTTCAAACTGGCTTTAATACATTTTATCTAATTTTGTTTCAGTTTTAAGACATTATAAGTGAGGTTAAACAAAAATTTACATCCTTTTTGCTTTTGAATATTTGAGTGTGCTATACCATTACTTTTATATCTCCAATATATAACTTAATAGACAAGTAAGTGAATTACTATTAGAATTTATTGCTTTTGAATACTCAACTTTCTCTTTCAAATAGTCAATCGTCAATTTTATTTTGCATTTACATACGCTACATTAAAAGTCTAGTATAAAGTAATGCTCCCATTTATTTGTAGAACGTTCCCGAATAAACTAAATTGGTTTACATTTAGACCACTAACGACGTCTTGACTTTTGTACAAAACTTCTGGCTCCTACCTTTCTATATACAATTGACCTGCCAGACTTCTTGGCACTGAACGCGCACCTTGTTCCCAGCCACCAACTACCGTTTCAGTGCAAAAGTGACCTCGCGAAACGTGTCGCTGGCCCTCAATATGTAGTAGTCTTCAAGTAACAAAAACATTGCAGTGACTTGCTTGCCCGAAGGTCTATTTTAGAATACGGTGTCGAGGACCGATACGCGCATGCCCGTTATTATCTTGCGCGCTAGGCTCAGTTTGCACGCCGCAGCCGAAAGCGCGGCCGCGCGCCGCGTCAAAACAATCGAGCCGCAAACCAATTCGAATTTCGAACGCGTTCGGTAGTGAGTGCATTCCATATTCAAAAATTCAAAATGAGGCGCAACGTGAAAATTATGTTCCTTTTCGGAACTGTGTGGATGTTCTTCCTTTTTTACTACATGCAGTCTGATTCGCAACAGTCAAAGGTAAGAATGAAAAAAAAAACAAAGATGAGATGGTTATCTATGGTGATATAAATGTAGATTTAGATGAGGAATTTGGTTGTGTTTATGAAGAGTCAGCTGTGAGGTTAAAACGTTTTGACCCCTGACTGCAATGCAGTGCGCATGACACAGTCTTCCCACGCGAATGCGACGCGATAACTGCAATGACAGCCCATGTCGAAGCATGAAATAAAACCATTTAAAATGTTACAAAAACAAAAAAAAAACCGAATAACAATACTGTTTTCATTCATGAAGAAGAACAAACCTTGGTAGATAGATCTATTTTCTTGTACTTGAACAAGCTAACCTAATAGTCAATTACCGCAAGGTATCTGAAACAAGCTTAACATAGATATTGTTAAGCGTTTAGGACGTTTAAATTTAGCTAAGGCAGACAAGTGAAACTGACAATCAGTTAATATAGAATATATTTCGCCATTCACACGATCCGTGAATCACTCTATTGTTACTTAACTAACGAGTAAAATGGGTATGAAAGTTGCCGGTTTCCTTCATAAATTATTTAGTCATTACGTGCTAAAGACTAGGTATTTGAATATGGTTTACGGCAGTCGGAATAGTCAGGCCAAATTTTCAAACTTAGGTCTTGAAACTTCTACTGATTTTCTGAAGATGAAAAAACCTTTTCTAAAAATGGTGTATCTACGTGTATCTATCCGTATAATAATTACAAAGTATACATATACCAACAATGTAATTAGAGCAATGTACAATGCTCGCACAAGCCGTATAAGAATGGCCGCGGATTATGTTTGTTTGCGTATGATGGGAGAGGCTTGTTTCCAGTAGTGGAGAAGAGTAGTGTACATAACAATACAATTGACGTAAAAAATAAGGACAAAAGATAAAGCAAAGGAGTGAGAACAGAGAAAGTGAATCGAATAAGCAAGTGTTGAGATTTACTATTCATTTATTTAGTAATGGTGAGACCCATAGCACCACTTTTTTCCAAGCTATGGTAGAAGCTATCATTGCATTGCATTGTAAGAAACATGTCTAAAAATCTTTCTCTCCCTTCTGAATAGTGAAAAATAAAGGTTATGTAGATAAAAAAATCTTCTTATAAATGTTTTCAAGTTTTCGCACATATTTGCCGCAATCTCAATAATCATTTCTAGAGCAGAAATTTAGGACACCATTGATTTTTATCACAATCTAAACTGGTAATAATCGCTACAACTTAAAAAAAAATCAATTATACAAATTCATCTCGCAGATATTATAATTATAATATAATCTTTGGAAACACTTTTGAAATTTAAATCGTGATTTCATCGTCCTTCCATTTTACCTTATTTCGTAAGTAGCGATGATTCTACCAATATGAATACGTCAACATCTTGGGTTTTACCAGTTGGTGTCATTTCATATGGAATTACACGTTTATTTTGTAATTTTTACCAGGGTGGTGATTCTCTCAACAACGACGGTGGGACGGACGGACGAGTGAATGTCCAAGCGGCGAGTTTAAGAAGTCCCGTCAGTGCGAACAAAATATATTTTAACGCGTGCATTTTCAATTTAGCAGCATGGTTTCTGTCGTTGGATCGAACGTATAAGGCTACTTAATTGAAAATGTGTTTTGTTCGCTCTGACGGGACTACCTAAACTCGCCGCTACGATTTCGCTCGTTGGTCCGCCCGTCAGTTGTTTTTCAGAGAATAACACCCCTGCTCATAGTTGCATATTGCTATCAGCTCGGCACCAGCGAACATAACATTAATAACTGTCAAAAAGTGTGAAGTACTAGGCAGTGACATATTAATGACATCTAATAGCTCAATCCGTTGCATTTACTGAAACTTGGAAATTTGCACTCATTTCTTCTTAAGAATCACTCTCGATTACTCAATCTCCTACAATTACTAACGTTTGCTCTACTTCTCTCAATTCCGCTTTGTCATGCAAAACATGTAATTAGTCGAGTACATTGGCTAGCATTTACATATTCACTCAAGGTTTTTTAAAGAATGAGAGTTTTTTGCCAGTATCTCTTGCAAACTTTTTGGTTCAATCAGTGTTTTATCCTGGCTTAAATCCAAGAATACTCGCATCATAAAGTATTTTTACTCGAGTGAAAATGGTCGTTGTCTGGTGACTGCAGTAATTGCGCGGTTATTAATGTGACAATTATCATCTTTGCCGCTGTAAAAATATTTAAAATGTCATTAAATTTCTGCCATAAATAACATTTTAATTTTACTTCCGTTTGCAATTCTTATCATCGAAAAATAACTTACAAGCAAAACCTTTATGGAAACAAATAAATGTTCTACATCAATGAAGTTAATGCATACTTATTTAATTGCATCCAATTAATAAATAATACAAGCAATGTTAATATCTTTACAATCGCTACTTGCAATTATGTTATTAATCCATTAATTACAAAAGGTATATTCATTTAAATAGTAACGATTTCATCAAAAATAAAGCATTATTCATCAAAAGTCAATGTCAAACAACTTGTTTCAATGAACCAGTTTTACATTCACGTTTGACATTTCAATTCCGACCACCATTTTAGGCTGTATTATAAACACAATGCTAGTATATTTTGAGACTTCGCTACCCAAACAATTTCTATTCTTCTCGAGGATCTTCCCATTATTATCTTATTGTTATTAATTTATTTATAAACTTGACGTCTTCACAAGTTGTCTTTTCTCGCTTGTTGCTTAGTTCATCTCCGTCGTTACCGACTAGATACAAAGGGACATCCGCGCGACAAATAAGTCTCTGACACCTTGTCTTAGCCCTCCAGAGCCCGTATTATGGTCGCTTTTATCGCGGCGGATAAAGCTTCCATCACTCTCGCACTTATCTTACATACTGGGTAGAAAGAGACATATGTTTTATCCACGTTTATCCTCGTCGATAAACATGACCGTAGTAGGTCCGCTGGTGATGATGTTTGTTCACAAACGTATTATTCTTCAGCCATTACCAGGGTAGTGATTCTCTGAACAACGACGGTCGGACGGACGGACGAGTGAATGTTCAAGCGGCGAGTATAAGTAGTCCCGTCAGTGCGAACAAAACATATTTTAGCGCGTGCATTTTCAATTTAGCAGCATAAGCGCCTGCTTAATTGAAAATTCATGCGCTAAAATGTGTTTTGTTCGCTCTAACGGGACTTCTTAAACTCGCCGCTGCGATTTGGCTCGTTCGTCCGACCGTCCGTTGTTTTTGAGAGAATAACACCCCACTACCTTAATGCTACTAATTTTGAAACAGCGTTACTACTAGTTTTTAAATCTTCCTTAACTTCCTGTCCAACTAGTTTAGGTCAACTGGTCAACTGTTCTATCAGCTCCTGGAATCTGTCATTGCCTTATACAAGGCGAAAGAGTTCGAATGAGCTAGCAACCCCAGTCTACTCTCCGGATGTTTATGTCTTTATAATTTTTTAACCTCCTATCAAGCAATAGTGATCGCATTGCTGTGTTCCAGTTTGGGGATTAGATAACCGATGAGATAACTAGCATAGCATATTCCATCTTAGTTCTCGAGGTTGGCAACACACAGGCAGTCATAGTATTGCCGTCTTAAAATTGGTGTCTTGACAATACGGGGGGTATTATCAAGACTACTATCATATGGCTTTTGTGCTCATCTGCCCTCACTATTTCAATAAGTAAAACAACATATAGCCTGTGCCACTTGAAATTGCTAAAAATGTAAACATAACCAAATGAACCAATTTTCCATTATTACTCGATAATCACGTGCTTTTAAAGATCAAGTGAGGTCTAAGCAATGATTTATGCACTTGATCATTACTTTCACATTAGGTTTAACATTAAAAAACTATTAATTATATGTTAACTGAAATAAAAGCATGCTTGATAAAAATTTGAGGTTATCTGTCAAACAATACTAATTTGTTTACATCTTTAGCAATTTCAATTGACACAGACTTTAGTCATGACTTCATTTATTCAACTTCTTGCTTGCCTAGCCTATCATAGCTTGTAAAAGTTGATCTAAAATCAATGAATATATTATTGTCCTTGTAAATGGTTTTATTAATATCGGAATAATCGTTACTGTTTGTAGCTAATACAGTGATTTCATTTCAATTCGCTTTTATTCCATTAACTGATCAACATTCCTTTCGGACCGTTGCACAGCGTGTATTGCGTAAGCACCTTCACTTTTGGACCATCTTTATTTTATGTCAGTATTCTGCAGTATATTGCTGTTTTTAAACGATTTTAGAGTTCTTTAGACAAAATAATAAAGCGAAAATTTCAAGATGATCTATTTTTCAGTAGTTTTAAAGACAATAAAAGGGCAGTCATTGCTAACTATTAAGATTGTAAAAATGCGAAGATGCTCTTAGTTATTCTTGAAGAATTAACTTTTAACTGCTTTGTCTTCAGAGTTATAACATCTGATCTCACCTATGTAATGTAATGTGAACTGAGATATCCTAACTCGATTATTATATGGAAAACAGGTTTGACGTGCCTTTTTTGAATATGCTTCTGAGATCACCACAACAACTTAAATTTTCTAGGCTTTCTACATGTGTTCAATTTCTGAGATCTTTGTTGTATTTTTTTTAAATTATGTGATTCTTACAAAGTTCTATTGAAATTTAATTATTTGTGTTTGTCAGTATATTTACAAATAATTTTTGGAGCAATTCTCAAAATTTCTCAATTTTTTATGATGGAGCCTGAGATTAAACGGAGTCTCAAAAATATAAAAAAAAAGATTGCCTGGTTTTCGCTTGTTTTTTGAAATTGGAGTAATACAGTTAAACCTTTTAAAGATATTGGAAGTACTCGTAGAGAAATACATTTAGACTGAACCCACGCGTAGGTACTCTCATATTCCTCGTGCCGCGTCCTCGGCATGTAAATTTTGTAAAGTGCTCTTTGGAGTTCTTGCATTAACTTCGAATGTTATTTTATTACAAGCATTAGCAAGATGCGATGAGAAACCAGTTTCGGGTTTCGGTTTCTGTAGTGGAATAATGTTGGTCAAAATGAAATTGTAAGTTTACTTTGATTAAAATATCGGGAATCAAAAGTAAAATAACGAATAAAAGGTATGTTTACTGCATTTTTTTAATGGAGGTTTTGATTTGTGGCCATTATGCTGGGTATTTAGATCGGGTTTTATAAAATTATTATGTCTTATAGCATTAAAGAACAAAAAATAAAGTACCTGTCGAGTTATCATGATTTGTTTAGTCATAAATATATTTTCTGATTTTAAATATACCAAAAAATCATTTGTTTCCAAAAAATATCAGTAAATTATGGATTATGGTTATAATCACGGATCACCGGATATAATCACGACCCCTTCTTTCAGAGCTAATATCTTTTAAATGGCCCAACCGATTTACATAAAACTTGGTTAAGAACCATCCTAATTAAGCTAACTTTCGATTAAAAAAACTTACGTCCAAATCGGACTATTCGTTTGGGAGCTACAATGCTACAAACAGACAAACAGTTACACAGATGCCACACCTTGAACTTATAATTTTACTAGCGACCCGGCCTCGCTTCGCTTCGGTTTATGTGAGTTTTCGGTAACACCCGTATGTATTAACTATATTAATTATACATGAAACCATCCTCTTGAATCATTCTATCTATTAAAAAAAACCGCATCAAAATCCGTTGCGTAGTTTTAAAGATCGAAAGAAAGAAAGAGGGACAGATAGCGGGAAGCTACTTTGTTTTTTAATATGCTGTGATATCCCTTATTTTTTTCCAGCATTTAAAAATACACTACGTAAGTAGATAATTTCATTATCATTACTGACAATCGATAGCGAACAAAAACTTTACTTCGCTCCATTCACAAACATGTTTTCTCCGTGTCAAAGTCGACATAAAAACCTTGACTTAGACAAGTTAAACCGAGATGGCTTACGTAATGTCTTGCCGATTGTATGTCGACAATGACGTTGTGTGGTCAGGTATGTCTGACATTTGCGGTTTAGAATTTCGATCTGCACTTTAGCCATTTTGACTTTCATTTTCTTGAGATTCTTAAATTTGATCTGTTGGTTATTTAACGGGTTTTTGCACACACACACACACGGGGACATATACATGAATTTGTACAATTATGTAAACCCAGTGATACTAAGAATGACGTTTATATTTTGAAGTAAGTGACTTGATTTTACAAGTGAGATAAAAATGCATTTTTTTTTAAGAAAATAAAATAATGGTTTATCTTATAACTTACTATGCGAAATTAAATATTGTGCTTGCAGTATTTACTAGATAAAAAAAATCCTTTGTCAAAAGGTGGCTACAGGATTTCCTTATCTGATATAATAAGACCTAAAAATATTTTTTGAAAATATAGTTTATCAGTTCCACAATTTGACCAACCCCTAATAAATTAATTTGTTCAGTTTTAAAAACCTGCCTTAATTTTGTAAATAACTTTGATATAATATTAAAAACACTGAAACACAAAAACTACGACTGAAAATTTTATTTTTAAGAATTATACCCTGTTATACTTGCTCCATCAAGACGAACCTTATGGACTTTATGACGTATTATATTTATACATCTAATCGGTTGACTCATTGAGCAGTTACAAGAGGACATATATATACATACAAGGCAAACATATAACCCTCCTTTGATGTTGTTTTAGAAGCTTTTATTTTACTGGTTTTTTTCTTATGTTTGTCATTCATATAACCTTCCTTTTGGGTTTTGCCAATATCGGGTAAAAAACAACGAATAAAGCCGGTACCTACAGTAAACATAATTATTATAGTTACTCGTATTATCTATTATTTTGTTACAGCTTGCTGACGCATTGTCCTTATAAAATCAATTTTCCTGTTCACTCCATGATATTAAATTCATATTATGGTTGTAACGGCTGACTGTTACTAAATCGTTATTACATGCATATATTTACGAATTAGATTTGGATTTATCGTGACATCAAATTCGACATGCGAGGCAATATCACGATTATATTATAATAATAGTAACACGTGTCTAATTTTGAATCAAATATTTAATTCAATCGCTATTTATTTCACCGCACCGAGCAAACGTCGAGCGTCCAGTGGCGCCCTCATTACTTTTATTGTGTTTTCTAATTAACTAAAGAATCTCCTTGCAGTCAGACGATACGTTTTTGTAGCGCAAGTAAAATCACAATTTATGGGATACGTAACAAACTTTCATAACAATCACCCTTTGAATAGTCAGCTTAACTGGAAAAGTTGGCCACTTTTTGCCGTTAAGTTGATACGAGTAACTAGAAGGTGAATTGTTATTAAACTATATGATATACCCTATAAGTTGTGTTTTCATTTGTAGTACAAAAACCTACCGACCAATTTTAAGAAAATACTTTAGTTTATTAGAAAACACAATAATAGTAATGAGGGCGCCACTGTACATCCGGCGTACGCTCGGCGCAGTCTTAATTTACGGCACGGGGAAGGTAAATAAGCACATGGCCCCCCTCATAGTTCTTAAGTGGGATCTGTGGCCCATAGACATTTACATTCTGAAGGCTACTGTAATAAGGAAAATAATAACACTGATAATTAATTTAATAATTAAAGAATACGTGAACACAAAATTTGTGTCCACGTAACTAAGTATTAATGTAATGAAGAGTCCAACAAACAATGATATTACAGAAGTATACTTTGAAAATAGTCGCAGTTGCATAGTTCACTTCTTTCACTAGTGAAGGATAGACACGGAAAACACAAGAGTTAGAGAGATAGCTGTCGTCAAGAGAGGTCAATTGGGTGTTTTTTGAATATTCAACTTGGGCATAGTTGTAACATTATCTACTTCCTGTTTATATGTAATATCATTGCCAACATATAACCAAACAAAATACGTCATTAAAAAATTTACTTCATTTACTTGCACATTAACATTTTAAGGCACCAAAATGCAAAAAGGACAGTCGGCTATAAGCAGATGCATCCTTTTGTACCTTGTCGCTTTAACAACTTTAACAGAATAGTGTAGTAGTTCAAACATAACGTTAAAGTGACAAAGCACTAAAGTGTGCCGCTACTTAAAATGCCAACCGTACAGCTTACACCTACTTTTTTGCATAAATTAATAATAAATAATAATAGATACTGCCGAAATAATTAGTTCATTTAAATTTTAGGATTGCAGTCTTAAGATCGCAATATTCTTAGAGAATCAGTCGGTCTTTTGTGTTTAATTTACCAGTTTTTTTTGCTTAAACACTGTGTTACGATAATTCACCCCACAAAATAATACTAAGCACCAACATGTTCCTTTTACTTTTAAGGAAGGTTTATAAACAAGAGAAACTAACGTGCTAATAGCAACGCAACTGTATTTAGCACATTTACGTATACATAACAAATTTGGTGACATACCAGTAGCGGAGGTGACAAATAGACTTTTCGCCTTTTGTTACGCTCACGTTTTTCTGTGGACTTAACATACTGGGATGTTTTAGTTCGGCAATTTATTTGAACAAACAAAGCTACTAGCCTAAAATACTTCATCATCATCATCATCATCAGCCCGGGGGCGTCCACTGCTGGACAAAGGCCTCCCCCAAAGAGCGCCACAAATCACGGTTTTGAGCCGCTCGCATCCAGCGGCTCCCCGCGATCCTAACCAGAACTAAATTACTACTAATTTACTTAATTCACCTTTACCAACAAATTAGTCACCATTATTTTTTTAACCCAATCATCGGTAAAAATAAATATTTTTTCAAATAAAACGCAGAGTGATTAAAATATTACGAAGATAGTATATCTTTTCATATTTTACAATCTAGGGATATTGCTCATAGGGTAACGACAGTGATGGACATTTCACTCTTAATTCATATTTCATACGGTCCCACATTGATTGTTCCAAAACAAATGAAAAAGATAACTTCTGTAAAATAAGAATCAAGTGTCCATCATTGGTTCTTGTCCATATCTGGTTCCGTCACCCTACTTGGACATTTAGGTAATGATAGTTGTCGAGAAACCATTCTGAAGTCGGCTAGACTTATGCTCGATTTTATAAAGGCCCGTTAGTAAATAATAATAATGTCAGATCTAATTTTAGTAACCTCATACAAGTTTTGATATTCCTGACCGAAATGTAATCTAACGGATCTTTATAAAACCCAGCCTTAGGATGGATATAATACGACTAGCTTGGCGATTAAATGACTATTATTTTCTTTGCTACCAGACTATCATGGCCGTGTTTGCCGTTGTGGAAAAAAAATACTGTCACTCTTTGACCTTTATGTATTTGCCACATTTATCTCTACCGAGATCAAAGTGGGCATAATTCAGGGGCTATTCTGTACTGTCGCTGATATTTCCATTTTTTTTCCGTAAATTGGACCTAGAAAGAAAATACATACATTAAATCACGCCTGTTTCTTAGAGGGGTAGGCAGAGACCACTTCTTTCCACTTGCTACGATCTTGACAACTTTCTTTCGCTTCTTCCACATTCATACATCGAGTCGTGCACGCACGTCGGTTTCCGGTACTTAAGATTCGGCCCTTATCCAGTATTTCTCCAGTATTATTTCAGTATTTTCTGTAGTAGAAATGCAAGAAAGAAAATAGCTTCAAAAAAATATATCAAACACCTTGGAAAACCGTAACAGCCATTAGAAATGTTTGACAATGAAATGTCTTGCTTACACAGGATTTCAACCATTGGCCTAGAATAATTCAGTAGGCCACTACAAATATTCTACATTCCACATAAGCCAAGTACAATTATTCAGTAACTACGGATTTGTCACTATATACAAATCCAGTACTTTATTTAGTTTTGACCTCACGATTGTCCAATTTGGGACCACGACACGACGCTCTAAGCCCGCTTTCTTAATCGTGACCAGAATTATTGGGTCACTTATTATGCGGACGTCCATCTAGGACCTAGGAGTGAACATGCTTCCTGTGGACTAATTGTTGGAATAATTATCTTTTGAGGACAAATACATAGTTAAGTGTTGTTCAGTCCCACAGAACGGATTTTGTCATTGTTTTAAGCAGCAGTTAATTTGAAGCTGCTTTTAGCTTTTATTTAACTTGTTTTGTTCGTATGTATGTTTGTCATTCTGGTTCAAATTTTACAAGTCAATTCTGGCATCAAAGTCAGCGCTGGTCTTCCAATGGAACCATCCAGGGGTGTTATTGTCTCAAAAACAACGGACTGTCGGACGAATGGGCAAAATCGCAGCGGCGAGTTTAAGTATTCCCGTCAGAGCGAACAAAACCCATTTTAGCGCGTGCATTTTCAATTAAGCAGCCTTATACGTCCGATCCATCGGCTGGAATCATGCTGCCAAATTGAAAGGCAGGCGCTAAAATATGTTTTGTTCGCACTGACGGGACTACTTAAACACACCGCTTGGACATTCACTCGTTCGTCCGTCCGACCGTCGTTGTTGAGAGAATCACTACCCAGGTGAATCCACGGAAGGTTACCCACACATTCATATTAAACTCATAAACATAAATTATAAATTAAAAAAAGGAAAGTCAAAAGAAAATTCCCACGCAACTTTTTATGCCATACTTTGCCTGGTAGAATGGGCAAAGTTTCCTTCGCTCAACATTGATAATGAAAAAAACACAGACAAGTGAAAGTAGAATTAAAGTCTAGACAAGATGCATAACTCTTACGTTTGCTATTTTCGAAAACTGACGAAATATACGGACTTGAAATAAGCGATCGACCCGATAGAACGTTAGCTTACGTCAATCCTGTATACATTTTGTCTGGGCCACTATTCTACTGGGTGAAACCATATTGCCTTTGACATGTTATCGTATTGTTTTTAACTCGGCTTCCATAATTGTCAAGTAAATAAGAGCTATCGTAATACAATATGATATGACGGACTTGACAGAAGCGCGTGGAGCTAACCCCATGTGCTTCTGTTTAGTCCATTAGAGAAAATACTCTTATATCGTACAATTGTCTTTGCGTGTGATATCCATGGACTTATTTCTCTAAGTTCATGGGAGTGTCTATAAACAACTCGATATTGGCGATCAACAGAAGTGAAATAAATAAATTAAAATTAGAATTAGAATATGATGTGATAACACGTCGAAAGCAAAATGGTTTCACCGGGAAGAATAGAGATTCTGTTTTTATAAATTGCTAAC
The DNA here is from genome assembly GCA_963966035.1 of Acleris laterana. NCBI lineage: Eukaryota > Metazoa > Arthropoda > Insecta > Lepidoptera > Tortricidae > Acleris > Acleris laterana. The sequence continues at coordinate 3,201,318 of OZ014447.1, read as the reverse complement.
GTTAACGTTATGCATCTGGCCCATATTATGATCACCTTTATTGTGGTGGATAAAGCATCCGTCACTATCGCACTGATATACTTGTTAGAAAGTGACAGTTATTTTTATCGACATTTAACGATAACCAACGACCATAAATAGCAGGCTGTCTGGAGGCAAGTAAAAGGCCCTTTACGTGAATTCTTAGGTTGGTAATGATTTAAACTTTTTGTTATAACATTATGATAATTTAAATAGTTCATTAGACTTAATCTAGGCATCACTTCTAATAGACAGAAAAATTACAAAAAAATAATACGGAAATTACATTAGCGCTACCACAAAATGGTATGGTCTTTAGATCGTTTTAAGCTTAATTAGCAATTTCATTACATTAACCTTATCACCGTTACTAATTTGCGACAAATGACTTTCTACCATAATTATAAGCAAATTACTTGAGTGTTCCGGGCTTTGAGTATTGTTAAACACTGCGGAAGAGGCATTCCATCCCTCTTGGTCCTCATTTTAGGCAACGAATTTGCAGTCTTAGGATCGCAGTCCTGAGATTCTAGTCTTGAGAATGAAAATTTATTTGGATGTCAGATCCTACTTAACATCAGGTGCCCTGTGAGTTCGTTTGCCTTCTTCTTACCTTTAAGAAACAATAAGGGATAAGTTCGCCTTTATACACCCCTGCTATATTTTTGTCTGTTTTATAATTGTTATTTCTTGTTTGTATAATAAAGTGTTTACATACATACATACAATGACTTCGATTATTAACATTCGTATTCTTTTTAACTCCCTGACAAGAATGGAGTGGTATTATAATTTTGTCTGTCTGTGATATCGTAGCTCACGGATAAACAAAATCGAATGCTTTTTTAAAGAATGCTAGTTTTATCGGCATGGTTTTTAGATAAATTTCATGCAAATCGGTGGGGCTGTTTAAAATACATGTTCTAAAAGTAGGATTCGCCATTACATTGACTTTATTATCTATGCAATAGATAATAAAAGTTATCATATTACATGGATATGTATGAACGTTGTTGAAAAATAAATTAAAGACGTCATTTTTTATTCTTATAACTGCCATTTTACGACTGAGATGGCGGGATGACTTGCGTAAGAGGGCCGGCACTCGGCAACTACTGGATGCATACAGCATTAGACCAGTCTCTGTGGTGGTCCTTGGGAGAGGCCTATGTCCAGCAGTGTACTGCAACGGGCTGATGATGATGATGATGATGATGATGAAATGTTACCTAGTTCCCTACGCGTACCATCACGAATTCGCTCTTTGTCAGAGATTGTTTTCTTAAGATACGTCATAACCAAACCATTATTACTCGTATCAATTGTACGATCTTATTTATATCACTACAGGCATGTCCTATAATATTTTTATTATGATTCAACCGTGTCTTAAGTATTGTATAATGACTAGACAATAAGCTTTATAATCTAAGTACATACATACATATTATTTACCTTCACGTCTGTCTCTCAATAGGGTAGGCAAATACTCTGGAGCGTCAGGTGAACCGGTCTAAACATAAAGTACAACTTCTACTACCTGTATATTCATCAACCTCTTCATGCACTACATCGGTTTCAGTTGCTTTTGCTTTGGCCCTTATTCAATAATTATAAGCTAAGTCTCATTAGAAATTTGCGTAACTGACTGACTGGTAGAAAACGTACAGCCTAGACCGCTAAACCTAGATTCTTAAAATTTTAAAGTAAAATTCCCTGGATATAGCCTCGAAATTTTTTCGGGGGATGCGCGCGGGCAGAAGCTAGTAAACTATATTTTTTATGGCCACTTTAAAAAAACCTGTTACTTCTCCTATCTATTCCCATTGGAAGACGAATTTCAGAATGTAATGTTTTAGTACTCACTAGTGAGCTGTAACTGTTACCGTAGCAGTTGCAGTAACGAGCTTCTAGTGGAGAGCTGGCTCGCAAGCCGCCAAACAGCAGTGTTCGCATTGTTGTGTTCCGGTTTGGGGATAAGACAGCCGGTGAAATTACTAGCATAGAGGCATTCCATCTTAGTCCTCAGGGTTGGCAACGCATTTGCAGTCTTAGAAATGCATTGCAGTCTTGTAAATACGAATGTCTATGGGTCACAGTTTCCACTTAACATCAGGTGGCCTGTGTGCTCGCTTGTCTTCTCTATGCCATAAAAAATAATTTAAATTTCACCCGGGATGAACATTAGCCTGTATTCATCCAGGATACTAGCTATCTCTATTTCAAATAACATCTAAATACGTCTAGCCGTTGTAGCGTGAATGAGTGATATAAGACCAATTAAAAACACATAAACTTTCGCATTTATAATTTTAGTCGGATTTCAGAATACGATGTTGCCAACACGACCAAGATAGAAGCGCTCTTCCATCCTTATTGATGAATTGTGGTTTATTTTCTTCTAATTCCCGACATTTAGAACAAATTGGGCTGCCATTAAGGACTGTGGGTGATACTAGTGGTATTAACAGCGTGATTAATTAAGGAAATAAATGAGTCTGCCGGATTCAGAGTCGTTTTAGACGCTATTTCCTACTTGATTTAATTAATGCTAGTTATACTATGATCGAAGATCAAGTCTAAAATTATAAACTGATTACTAAGGTATAATATTGAGTTACTAACATCAATCACAATGTTTTATCGTAAATATGGTAATTTATCCTCAAATTATTGTAGAAAAAAAACCTGACGAAAAACAACAAATACAAAAAAGGTTTTTAATTTCGAGTTGGGCTGAGTCGGTTCGAAATTGAATAATAATAATACCTACTGTACTAACGTAGTGTAGGACGTCCTCAGACTAGGTGGAGTGACGATCTTCGCGAGGTGGCTGGCAAGAGCTGGATGAGAGTGGCCACGAATCGTGCTCGTTGGCGTGCAATGGGAGAGGCCTATGTCCAGCAGTGGACTAGTGTGGGCTGATGATGATGATGATGATGATGATGATGATGATGATGATGATGATGAATACCGACTGTGCAGCGGTACGGAACCCTCGTTTCGCGAGTTTAACTCACACTTGACCGGCTTTTTTGCTCCTTAGAGAAGCCAAACAAACGGTTACTTGATGTAAAGTGATCACTGACACCCAAGGACACCTAACACCAGGGGGCCTAATATGGCGTCAAAAAGTGACGGATGCTTTATCGACAGTTGACACGCGATATTGGCAGAGTGCAAAGCGGGTGGAGGGGGTAGCCTAAACGATCACAGCGCTCGCTACGGCTAAAATTGTCATTTTTGTCGCTGACTTGAGCTGACAAATCCATATTGCAGTAAACATTTTCTAATCGTTTTTGAGATAAAAATATGGTCCTGGTAAGATGTGTTGTTGTGAATTGTAATAACACCGAGAAGAATAGCGACTGTAAATTTTACCAATACCCAAGACCATGGTGGAAACGAGACCAAAGAAATAAGTGGATATTTGCCGTAAGCGAAACCCCGTTTTAGTCACGAGTAGGCTCATTTCTCACTGAAAACAACAATTTTAATATTATTGGCAATAATGTTACTGACTTCCATTGTCCAAAATTGTGTAATATAGTAAAATAACACAAGATTTCATTAATATTATTCGCAATATTTACTTACTTCTTGTTTGCCAGCGGTGACAATATTGTCCACAATGGCCGCCTGTCACGTGGCCCTGTCATCGCGCACGGTCCCAATAGACGCAGCCATACTAGGCGCGCAGGAGAGCATTCGCAGATGCGTGGTAGATAATCTGGCATTATGAAAAGATAATAGCTCTGTTTTTGTAAATTATATTGTCTAAACATAAATGTACTTTTGAATACCTGTGGGGTATGGTTGCGTTTATACTGTGACAAAATGTGGATAAAGCATCCGTCACTTTCGAACTTATATACGCAGCCATATGAGGCCTCCAGATGTCATACAGTGTCAATGATCTCGTGTTTAATTACTTAACCAAGATATTATCTTCACTTCATGCATGTAGTAGCATTTAATTTGTTGACATAGTTCATGATAAGCTTATGGAAAAAGGTTATCTCTTCCAGTGACAACGCTGTTACGCCATGATAGGTGATAAGAAAGTTAAATCTAAAAAAAAATAGCTTTAAGAATGCAGTTCAAAACATACAAAGACACGGAAAAACTATAGTTTCATATAATAATAGGGTAAAGTTGGTTAAGTTGCGTTGCGTTGTAAGAACAGAATAACGTCAATACATTTAACTTCTTACACCCTCAAAAAAGTGGTCATATTCACTACCACCCTCCCTCATTTTCATATAAAGATACTTTAATGACTGCAGCTCTTGGCACCGAACATTTCACGGCGCATGACTCGCATAAGCGTCAAAAACCTATACAAATGACTACCACGAGCACCGAACGTGTAATAGGCACCCCTCAAATAATGCTGCTACTAAAATATTGATCGACACCCCTCGCTTTTGAAGCTGGACGCAGTTTTACTATTGTACTCATTCTTTCTTATAGATCTATTGCGGTCACACTTGTGATAGAATGTAATTAGGACGGACGTAGCAAAATGCACTGGAAAATGTAACTTTAAAAACCACGTGATTGTTAGTTTTCTTTGATTGAGGAAGTGATTGCAGCGTATTATTATTTATATAAGTACATAGTGACTTGGCCTTGCTTTGCCTTGGTTTATGTGGGTTTTCTGTAAGACATGTTTATACAACGTGTCCCCAGCCTATGGACATAGGCGAACACTACACGTTTATTAGGATATTTTTGACCAATATGCAAAGTATTAAAACAATCGGTCTAGTATTTACCGAAAAAACAATAGTTTTAACATTTTAGCCTTTAGAGCACCCTCTATTAACACTGTGTTAATTAAAATGCAATTATGGGACTAATGCAATCTCTTACATGACACACATGTCATCTTGTTCGTGTCAATAATGATACAGTGTGCTACTTTTTTCTGTCGTTAATCAGCAATTAAATTTGTTAGAAATTTTTGATTTTTGATTTTACTACTAATTAAAACAAAAACTGTTTCACAGCATTAGTGAGAAGTAGTATTACGTGAGTGTTCATTCTGTATCCATAGGCTGGGGACACGTTGTATACCAGAATTTATTATACAAAACAACCTATCGGAATGAATAACTAGTGGTGACAAGCGCCTCAAAATCCGTTGCGTGGTTTATCAGATATACAGACAGATATACAGGGAAAGCTACTTTGTTTTATACTATGTGAAGAAGTTGTACTGAATCATTTTTGTTGTTGTGAAATGATATTAAAATTACAACGTCAATACTACTATAAACTTGTACAATATAAGAAACATACATACATATACATAAACTCACGCCTTTATTCCCAGAGTGGGGTAGGCACAGTGTACAGCTGTACAGAATTTCCAACAACTATTTGATAATGCTGTAACCACATTTTGCTCACTTAGGCGAAGATGTTTACCAGTGTATTAGTGACAGGTTGCAAGCCCATCGCCTAACAGTAGAAGAAAATCTTCGCTAACGCTATTTTTCAAACTTAAACATTACTTTACATAATTATTTAGTTTTGTTTTATTCAAATTCCGCAAATAAAATTGAAACTAGTTGCCCTTATTAAAATAAAAAAAGGAAGCTTGATGGATTGTGAAGCGATACTCTAATTGCGGATCTGTTAAAAAAAAACCGTTTGCTCCGGCGATAACGTTCTCACGCCCTAAATCAGGTTTAATTTCCACGAAAACTATGAAAAACTAGATTTCCTAATCCTACACGGAACACAACGGTTAACATATTTTGAGAAAAAACGACCTGCTATCAATTACGGGGCGGGAACCCCATAAAGTTAGGCAGAGAGAGAATTGAATTAAATTCCAACCACATACTCTACAGACACACTCCACATGCTCTACAGTCAGCAGCAGAAAAAGGTTCGTTACCGAAGAGGTCTGATCTGGGTAGTGATTCTCTCAAAAATGACGGTCAGACGGACGAACGAGTGAATGTCCAAGTGGCGAGTTTAAGTAGTCCCGTCAGTGCGAACAATACATATTTTAGCGCGTGCATTTTCTATTTAGCAGCGTGGTTTCTGCCAATGGATCGAACGTATAAGGCTGTTGTATTGAAAATGCACGCGCTTAAATGTGTTTTGTTTGCTCTGACGGGACTACCTACTTTAACTCGCCGCTACGATTTCGCTCGTCCGTCCGACCGTCCGTTGTTTCGTCGTTATTCTGATAAGCTACATTTGTTGCTAACTGTATAAAGCCCATTCTCTTACTTTCATTGCATTTTAACTTACTCAATAATCTCAAGAATTCAAAAAGAGTAAAATACAGAAATTGAAGAGCTAGTCACGTCTACGAACCACGATTCTAAGTAAACTTTTTGTCAATAGCTTGCCCGTGTAAATGTCGTTGACCGACTATAAAACCCAATAAAAAGGTTTATTCAGTTGGATTTTCTCACAATTAAATTCAAAATGGTTGACACTATTAAAATTAGACCTAGAAAAGTCTATTTCATTGTAATATTTTGCTGGAGTCAACTTATAATAAATTAATGTTTATAAGTTCCCCGCGTGGTTGCCGGGTAAGAATAGTGCCACTCCATGTCCTCCCGTGGATGTCGTAAGAGACGACTAAGGGAATAAAGGCTTTGTAGTACTGTTAGGCGATGGGCTTGCAATCTGTCACTAAATACACTGGTATACATGTTAGCCTAATTGTGCAAAATGTGGTTACAGAATTATTAACAAGTTTTTAGAGTTGTTAGTAATTCTGTAGCTCTGCCTACCCCACTCTGGGAATAAAGGCGTGAGTTTATAAGTATAACTTATCATTATCATTCATAGCTCTAATTTTTCAATTGTCAATTATGACTGATAGATATTTTATTAACTTGTTTTTTTCATTGGGATAGTAAAAAATAAAAAACAAAACTCTATCTACATAACCATTATCTAACCATTAAACAATCAGTTTTTTTTTATTCATCGCTGGAGAAGATTTTCTCGGAACTAAAGTTTTTTTCTTATTTAACGTAGCAGAAGACAGCTTAAAAATCATCGGCCGTAAGATGGATTTTACGTCATTGGAAATATAAATAAACTAGCAGACCCGTGACCACTTCGTTGGTTTGCTATCTTACGCGGTTTAGATTTTTCATACAAAAGGATTTTCCCGCTAATTCCCGTTCCCGTGGGAATTTCGAGAATTCCTTTCTTAGTGCACCTCTACGGTACTTAAGCTACGTCCCTTCCAAATTTCAAGTGCCTACGTTTAGCCGTTTAGGCCGTGCGTTGATATGTCAGTCAGTCAGTCAGTTTCTCCTTTTATACATTTAGATAAACCGGTTATTCATATTTGTTACATAGTTAACCTTTAAAATTATGAATCCATTTATTGACCATAGTTTCTTTAAATTGCATTTATTATTAGGAGCTACCTTTGGATGGCTTTACATGTGAAAACAAGCCTAGAGCTTATATAGTTTGGGATTATATAGGTCAAATTATGTGAAATTGACCCTTTATTCTATACTCATATTATAAGCTGAAGAGTTTGTTTGTTTGTTTGCTTCGTTGAACGCGCTTATCTCAGGAACTACAGATCCGATTTGAAAAATTATTTCAGTGTTAGATAGCCCATTTATCGAGGAAGGCTATATTATTATGTAGGCTATATATCATACTCACATGAAGCAAAGCGAGGGCGGGTAGCTAGTATTATTATAATTATATTTTAAAAGGTAGTTAGTAGCTAGCCTTTTCGCTTCTCACAGTTAATAACATAAGCAGACAATGAGTCATTGCTGATCTCTGGCCTCTCAGATATAAATACGGAACCTGATAAACTTGATCTTTAACATAATTATTATAATAAAAAAAATGACAGTCTCGTTTTGGGTTACAAAGGTTAAATTTGAATAAGGCATTAGGGTTGGGTGATAAATTGATAATAGTTTGTCCTAATGTATCGCTTGTCCTAATAATATTTGTCCTAAATAAGTTTTTAGCCGAGTCGCATTTTTTAGTTTTACCAAAATCGCATTTGTGGTCTTAGGATTGAAATCTTGAGATACAAATACAAATCTAGAAAATGTCTTAAATGAAAGCACATTAACGAGCTTAAAAGGACAACTATCACGACTAAGTAGACTTGAAACATACTAAACTTAGTTGATTTTCGAGTTCATTATTTACGTTTGTATGTAGTAGGCGTCGAAACCCTACACTGAGCATGTTCCGACATGCTCTTGTCCGGTACTTTATCGTAGGTAATCCCCTTACCATGAGTGAAAATAACCGTACCTACTCGTTAGCGAGTCGAATGCAGACTTCAGAGTATTCTTATGGAGTGCGAGGGACAGAGCATTCGACTCGCTAGCGAGTACGGTAATTGTAACTCATGGTAAGGGTACAGGTGAGTCTACCTACATAGAAACTATCTCTTGCCTAAGCCGGAAGTTACCTTCCGGCAATCTAAACTTCTGAGTACGTCATCTACGGTCAGGGTAGTGATTCTGTAAACAACGCCGGTCGTGCGGACTGTCGAGTGAAACCAAGCGGCAAGATTAAGTAGTCCCGTCAGTGCGAACAAAACACATTGTAGCGCGTGCATTTTCAATTAAGCAGCCTTATACGTTCGACCCATCGTGCTGCTAAATTGAAAATGCACGCGCTACAATGTGTTTTGTTCGCACTGACGGGACTACTTAATCTCGCCGCTTGGATATCACTCGACAGTCCGCACGACCGGCGTTGTTTACAGAATCACTACCCAGGTGAGACTACAAACTATCTCTTGCCTAAGCCGGAAATTACCTTCCGGCAATCTAAACTTCTCAGTACGTCATCTACGGTCAGTTTGTCTACATTTCTAAGTAGAATTATTTAGGTTAAATCGGTTAAGGAATTAGTTACAAGATTTGATTCACTTACGTTTTAAGTTCCGGTTTCGGCGGTTAGATATAATGACTATCAAATAAAAATAAAGCTCTTGGATAGATATTTCTTAACTAAAGACGATTAACCTAGTTGGTATTCTAAGTATGGGTTTAGATGAATTTGAAATGGAGATGGCTTTTATTTTATAAAAAAAAAATTAATAGCTAACCGAGACGAAATTGAGGGCAGAATTTAATTGTAGAATAAAGCTAATAAATAGTCATGTATGGTATTCATTACAAATATCAATGAATTCAAAGGATCATTGTTGTCGATATTTGCAGTTAAATCACGTATAAAAGCGTCCATACTGAATAATAATGATTAAACACATTTCGGCATAATAAACAGTTTGCGGTATAAACGAACGTATATTTTTTTTACTTTAACTTAAAAGTTTGATTTTTTTACAGCTTTAAGGAACCTGAGTATTGGTTTTATGTTCAACTCGATACCGTTCCCGATATAACACAGGGAATTGTGACTCTTCTGTATTTTCTAGTGTACAGTAATGGAACCAGTAATGGACAAGGCACCAATAATGGACACTTTTTTTATATTTTTATTTTATTGAAGATAAGGGTTATTCATTTGTTTTGCAACAATACATATTGGACCGTATGAAATTTGAATTAAAAATGAAGTGTCGTCACCCTACTCGGTTGTAAATATAAATCGGAGGTTTTGATTTATTTATACCAATACTTTACTTCAATCTTTCCACCATCTTCAAGAACAAAAGAACTTCTAGTCACTACATAGTACTCGTATAAAACAAAGTCGCTTTCCGCTGTCTATCTGTCCTTAAGTATGCTTATATCTTTAAAACTACGCATTGGATTTTAATGCGGTTTTTTAAATAGATAGAGTGATTCAAGTGAAAGGTTTTTATGTATAATTTATTATAATTAATACATACGGGTGATACAGAAAACTCACATAAACCGAAGGGAAGCGAGGGCGGATCGTTAGTTTGCAGAATAAATTACTTCAATATTTTGCTCTACTTGCAAATCTCTTCCATTTTCTCTCCATCTCATAACGTTTCGTGCTATATACGTCTCGCAAACATCATTTGCATATTTATTATTCAAACGCCCACACTCTATAGAAGGAAATAAATTAATTACTCTCAGAACCGAGTATGTGGTTGGAATTTAATTATAATACAGGTATATTATGACAGGCTACTGGAACCCTATTCTATTTAACAAAACTTTGTTGCTTTTGACATGTTACCGTGTTGTTCCTAACTCGATTTCTAGTATTAACGATATGGTTTAAACGAGTAGAACAGATCCTCAGAAAATGCATAACGTATTATAAAATTCGCAAGTCCGTAGTTGTGTTTCCAAACTGTTACATACATTTTGTTAAACATAGAAATATATTTTAAAAGGGCCTTTCGTGAAACCCATACGTTAAGTTGGTTTATTTATAACAATTCAGAGAAATTAAACGATCTTCGAGATAAAATTATTTCATACTTATAAATAAAACAGTACATAAGGATATAAAAATTAGGACTTAAGAAAAAATTGTAACGCTCGTCACATTTATATTTAAGTGATGTTCATTTGACAAATTTACTCAAAAAAAAAAAAATTTACTCAATAAAATGTAATTAAAACAATTAAAATCATGCTTAGGGAGTTAAGTCAGGTGATCTTGGTGGCCAGCACAAATATTCTCTCTAACGAGGAATGAACACACAATACTAGATTCGTTGACAAGGTCTAGGAGCTAGAAGCTAATCGCATCGTTTAAAAGCACCACATGCATAACAGGCGCGAGACATAAACCAGCTCGCTATAAAATGTAAAATAAGTGATCTAAAAGCAGTACCTATGCGTCGTGTACAATGTTTAGCGTTGACAATGTCTTTAGACGAATATCTCAGATTTTACTAATCTGAGATCTTCGTCTAAGTACAATAGTAAAAAATTACAGTTTTCTAAGTACAGGTATTTACTTAGACAAATCGTGAGACGGGCATCTTAGCCTACATCAGTTTAAATGTAACATTGTTTTGCAAATAGTTCAATAAACCGTATAAAGATGCTATTCATAAAAAGTGTTACAGATACGCTGTTACGCTAAACAGAGCGCGACAAACAAAACGAAACCGAGTTACGTAACGAACAAGCTTTGAATCAATTATTCGTCGGACGGAACCCCAGACTGTGACACTTCCGAATCGAGTTATGTAAATTGCTTGTTTTAGTTAAAAGGTGATTTGAAGAATAATTGGTTTTTAATTGATTATACATTACAACGTTTTGCTTCATACCACTGATATTAATATTTTTATCCGCGTAATAAAAACAGGGTTATGATTTTAGCGACGAATATGTTTATTTATTGTAAACGATACGATAACAATGGGGGTAAATCAAGGTTAGAATAAGGCATCTTTTCTCTTGATAGCTCCCACTAGCAATCATATTTTGACAATGGCGGTTCCGCCGCTGTTTTTTTTACCTTCTTTATCTTTTTTACATAGTATAAAATGAAGTCGCTTCCGCTGTCTGTTCGCTTAGATCTTATAAACTATGCAACGGATTTAAATATACAGTTTTTAGCAACAGGTTTATAATGTTTAATAGATTTATTTATGAACGGGTGTTACAGAAAACTTAAATAAACCGAAGTGAAGCGAGGGCAGGTCGGGTATTTATTAAACAGAAAGAAATGAAAAATTTTGACTTAAGAAAAATATTGACGCTCTACACATTTATATTTTGGTGATGTCCATTTGACTAAAATATGCACTCAAAAGTTTTACAAAGGAACAAAATATAAGTAAAATCAAATCATACTTAGAGCGTTCAAAGTCAGGTGATCTTGATGGCCAGGAGAAATATTATAAATTTATTCTCTCAAAAAACACTATTTGGCATGTGGCCTAATTCTCTAAGTATATGCAAATATAAATGAAAACGCGCAGAACCAAAGCGAACCACGGGGAAGGAATGGCCGGAAGAAACATGTCCGGCTTTTACTTCTGATTTCTTTTCTTTACTGATTTTACTCTCACTCACGGGCGAAATCACTGTGGAATCGCCGTGGACTGCCATAAATAATAATAAAAAAAATCTTTCAATCTTTGACTTCTATTAACTTCTATAGCTGATCATAATTAGTTAAATAAGAAATTTGATGAAGTCAGTGAAAATAAAACATGGAAATGTTCCAGTTATAATAAGCAATCTTAGGCTCGTTTATCAGTTCTTTCATAGCGTTTGAACTACAGTACTAACATTTGACAAAATAAGGTGTCGTCGAATGGCGTCGTCATAAAAAATTGAAACCTTTTTATAATTTGTAATCTTTTTTGTGCAATTGCGTTCCAATTGTTAATTAAATGTGTCTTTTTTGTTTCAGGTGAATATACTGCAATCACAATCCACATGCTCACCACATAAGGTACTAGTCACACAACGGAGAAAAAAGTAACAATATAAAACCTCTTTCAGCTAATAAACAAACACCTTTATATGATAAGTGAATCAAATTTCACTTTCTTACTAGCAATTAATAAATCGATTCAGTTGAACTGGAAAGCGATATCGAAAGTGTGGAAAATGCGATTCCATGGAAGCCATGATTTACCCCCTGTGAACTATGATTTCACACTTTGTTGCGTTGGTAATTATGCGACGGTTAGGCCTGTATTCCACTTTGTTTACCACCATGTCGTTATCATTGTTAAGGTTTAATAACTCTTATTTACTGGAGTTTTTTGTGGTGGTAAGACCTAATGCAGGGTCCGTTTAGATCGTTACCATCATTATTATGCTTTTACCTACCTATATTATAACGAAAAAAACAAAAACAATATTCAAGTTACCTACGTTATTATGTTACCAAACACCTTATAACGAATTGTATTATTACGTATAATATTTATTTTATCAAAAGCCATTTCTCGCTGCATTCGTTTTTTTTTTGGTAATGACATGTCTAACCTTACCTACAGAATTAATGTGTACATAAGATATCCTGAAAAGACCACAATTTAAAACATCTTTCGATAAAATGAAATTCAATGGTATAAATGGTATACAATCGATGAAGTGAAATTCGACATCATTATGGGATATCGACATCAGTTTTTAATAAAATGCAGACCTAGAGAGCTTTAATAAATTGGTTTAGCTGCAGTGAAAACCAATTACTTTAAGACCTGTGCAATACAGTATTCTAGGAACATATTAAAGCTAGATTTAGAATTTATTATAGTTAGTCTGAGCAATCGTAAAATTAACATGTAGACGCTACTCTACTGTAACATAATATTGACTTTAGCTCTTTGGCAGTAACACAATAATTTAGAACTGTTAAAGTCAGACAAGTTCCAGTCTGGAAAATGGATGGCTATAGGATTTATACAGTATCCCTCTTATTCATAGCTGCATGGTAATTTTCCTTTTGTTAAAGCATTATTTGCCTCTGACTGTCAAATTCAAATGTCACAATGAAGAATAAGGTAAATCCGGGTAGGCTGACGGAACCAGTAATGGATAAGGACCAATGATGGACACTTGATTCTTACTTTACAGAATATAAGAGTTATTCATTTGTTTTGCAACAATCAATTTAGGATCGTATGGAATTTGAATTAAGAGTGAAGTGTCCATTACTGGAGCCTGTCAGCTAAAAGCGTCCAGCATTGGTGCCGTCACCCTACCCTACTAGCAAACTGTTACAGTAACAAGCTCCTAGTTGAGAACAGGCTCGCGAGCCGCGTACAGTCAAGGGCAAAAATATGTATACACTTTAGTACCTTGTCTAATTGTCGTCATATTTGAACTGCCATATATGAACTGTCACAGTGGTTAAAGTGACAAGGTACTAAAGTGTATACATATTATTGCCCTTGACTGTACACATCACGATGTTACAGTTACAGCTCGCTAGTGAGTACCCGGTTTTAATCGTATTATGAGCACACTAGCGACCCGCCCTCGCTTTGCTTCGGTTTATGTGAGTATAATATATAGCCTAATGACCTTCCTCGATAAATGGGCTACATAACATTGAAAGATTTTTTTAAAATCGGACTTATTATGAGCACACTAGCGACCCGCCCTCGCTTTGCTTCGGTTTATGTGAGTATAATATATAGCCTAATGACCTTCCTCGATAAATGGGCTACATAACATTGAAAGATTTTTTTAAAATCGGAGTAGTTCCTGAGATTAGCGCGTTCAAGCAAACAATCAAACTCTTCAGCTTTATAATATAAGCATAGATTTTAGTGCTATCGTGCGTTTATGAATAAGAGTACCTATATCTTTATCCTTTTCACTCCCTGGTAGTTGTTGGGCATTGACGGATCATAATATTGTTATACGGCCACCTGTTGTTCGCTTGTTTTGGGCCCCAATGCTATCCAACAAGGCAATTTTCCATTTTTATTAAAAAAAAGCGACCTGTCCCGGTTTTGCACGAGTAGATCTAGTAAACAAAAAAAAAAGATGAACCGATCGCTTCCAAAATCCATAGGATCACTCGCTAGGCTAATCTGAAGATTGGCTGACATTTTAATCAAAATCGGCACAACCGTTTTGAAGTTCATTGGGAACATTTACACATTCACACATTGATTATCTATACTAACATTATGAAGCTAAAGAGTTTGTTTGTTTATTTGCTTGAACGCGCTAATCTCAGAAACTATTGGTCCGATTTGAAAAAATATTTCAGTTTTAGAAAGCCCATTTATCGAGGAAGGCTATATAGGCTATATATCATACTCACATAAACCGAAGCGAAGCGAGGGCGGGTCGCTAGTTTCATATATTTTTGACTTTCCATTTTTTTCATCATACTAACCTTGCACAGACATTAACGACCACAGTAACAAAATAATTATCCAATTCGGTACCGTCAATCGAAAGTTACGTGCGTAGGTAAATACATACATTTCGGCGATTCATTTTTATTTATATAGATAGATGTTATAATTTCTAAGCCCAAACAACAAAGCATAATTCCAATTTCAAAAACTTAATGAGGCTTATAATTAAAAAAAACACAGCCATCAATCTTAGTAGATAAGCGTACAAATCCTTAAAAACTGGCTTTATCTAATTTCACACGTCAAATACGTTACCGTGGCATACATAGCTAATTAATTAGCGAATATGCATGAACCGTGCAAAATACGTTACTCTAACAATGCTTGATATTGCCAAATGTGAGATTTACACGGCCTTAGTCTTTTTAAATTAGTAGATTAGCTTAGTACAAAGTTTACACAAACGTACTAATTGTTCTAGGCAAAGAATCTTGCCGTAAGTGCTTCTTAATTTATAGTTTTTAACTAACGTATTGACAGAGTGACATGTTATAAGTTTGTCATATGTATTTGTGTCTATCTGTGGCATTGGTCACTTTCTGCGTTGGCCTGGGGTGTAATTCTCTTTAAACACGCGGTCGTACGAACGATCGAGTGAATGTCGCAGCGCGGCGAGTTTAAGTAGTCCCGTCAGAGCGAACAAAATACATTTTAGCGCGTGCATTCTCAATTAGGCAGCCTTATACGTTAGGTCTTATCGACAGAAGCTATGCTGCCAAATTGAAAATGTATGGTTTTTACCGTCTAGAAGTTCAGCCCAGGCTGCCAGTCTTTTAAAAGTCATTAGAAACAAGGCGTTTTTTTTTAACTGGGCACGAATTGACGTGTTCTAATTACCATATTAAAAGTTTATTTAACGCTCACGATTTTAAATCCCGTCTAAGTGACCTCGTATATTTTTTCTGCTTAGCATAATGTCTTATGTTTAATGATTTTTATCTCAGCCATGACCATTCACTTTCGCTTGCTGTCAGTTATTCAGAGCCAACACGTTTATTTTCCAAATTAATCTGACACAAAATCGTGTCATGTATCTTGGAATAGATTATGTTAAGTACTCCATTTTAATGTACAGTGACCTGTGGCTTAATGTTGCTGACTTCTACGAAAGTGCGTTTTTACTGCCACGCAGTTATGCGGAATATAGTACTGCCCTTGTTAGAAAAATGGGCGTATGTTTCATAGAACCGCGTACGTATTAGTGGCGTTATTTCTTAAGGTGGAAGGCTAAATTTGCTTTGACCATCAAATTGCGCATACGTCCTTTTTACTTAAAAGGGTAGAGTAGACCGCCTTCATTCTCGTAGTAATTGACCATCCCACGGAAATGGTAATGTTTTTTGGGATAAAATATAATCCTATGTCTCTGGTAACTTATCATTTTATAAAATAATTTCATTGATTGTATCATTTTGTCGAATTTCATTTCACCGAACGCTTTTTCTGCTCAAACCATGATATTTACAGGATATCTTACAACATAATTACGCAGGCTAGGTTAGACTACCAACATAAACTCATTCGGCAAGAAATGCCTTTCCATGAAATTTTGAATTCTGCGTAATGGTGTGTTGTTGTTGTTGTTGTTTTTGTTGTTCTTGTTGTATGGCAGAAAAATAATGAAAGCCGGATTAATGCAGTTGAAATGAGAGCTCTAAGACGTGTGTGTGGAGTTAGAATGATAGATAGAGTAAGAAATAGAGAGATCCGAGAACGAAGTGGATTGAAAGAAGATGTAGTGACTAAAATCGAAAAGGGTATGCGAATGGTTTGGTCAATTAGAAATGATGAATGAAAAATGAGTTACGAAGAGATATAGCGAGCGAGAGTGAGCGGAGATTTCGGTAGGGACGTCCTATCAGATTCGCGATGTATTGAGTAAGGGCCAAATCAAACGCACCCGAAACCGACGTATGTGCATGAGATTGATGAATGTAGAGGAAGCGAAAGTTGTATGTTTAGATCGGTGCACCTGGCGTTCCATACTCTGCCTACCCCATTGGGAGACAGGTGTGAAGTTATGTATGTATGTATGATTATGTTCGTTGAAAGGTGTTAGGTACCCTATATGTGTATTGACGACGTGCTTAGCCTGAGGTACGCGAGTTCCTGAGTCTTGGGTGTTTTCTATGTATTTCTCTGTATAAGTTTTATTATTACAAGTCTAGAGCTTAGTTTAGGACTAGGTCGTTTGCTGTGAGATTTCCCCCTGATATTTATCTATTTAAAATCCATAGGTTTAAAAGATTTATTACCGCAAGGCAGGTGTGCTGTTTACATTTCAAAAATAAACCTTTACCGTATGGTAATGGTAACTCATGGTAAGGGACCATGAGTTACCATTACCGTACTCGCTAGCGAGTCTAATGCTCTGTCTCTCGCACTCTATAAGAATACTGCGAAGTCTGCGAGTGACAGAGCATTCGACTCCCTAGCGTGTACTGTATTGGTAACTCATGGTAAGGGTACTATGACTCTTTTACCAAGCGATTCCTAAGTTTTTTCTAGGTCTTTAACTGTAGTGTGAAAGGCGACGGCAATGAACGCAATATTGCCAGTGAAAATATCGCAAAGGTATGGGAAAGGGGGCAGCCAGAGACAACAAAAACTAAGCTATTGTTTTCTTGCAGAATGGCATTCGGTCGTGTGACATTGATGTTGGTGAAATACTTATTGTTTAGAATATTGAGAAATTTGGTTCCGTATTTAGGCTGTTCAAAAAACTTTTTCTTTTACACCCCTTAGCAGTACGATAGGTCGAACGTATAAGGCTGCTTAATTGAAAATGCACGCGCTACAATGTGTTTTGTTCGCACTGACGGGACTACTTAATCTCGCCGCTTGGATATCACTCGACAGTCCGCACGACCGGCGTTGTTTACAGAATCACTACCCTGTGGTAAGATCATCTCATGTAAGAGTTTAGTTTATTAGAAAACACAATAATAGTAAGGAGGGTGCCACTGTACATCCGGCGTACGCTCGGCGCAGTCTTAAGAGAATCCATAATACTAATCTTCTAGAAAAAAAACGGGAGGCTAAGGCTGTGTCTAAGTAGCTAGACATTAAGACTTACTTTTGTTTAACTGCCGTCTCTTCCGGTCGTTTTGGAAGTAAATACCTAGATTATAATCATTATGTAACTTGATGGATGGATTTCTAAGTCGAAAGTGATTTAGTTTTATTTACATACATACCTACATACATTAAATCACGCCTGTTTCCCAGAGGGGTAGGCAGAGACCACTTCTTTCCACTTGCTACGATCTTGACAAATTTCTTTCGCTTCTTCCACATTCATACATCGAGTCATGCACGCACGTCGGTTTCGGGTACTTAAGATTCGGCCCTTTTCCAGTATTTCACCGATTTGACTCGAAAAAGTACGCCTAGGGCGGCCTCTTCCGACCCGTCCACTCACTATCGATCTGTATATCTCTTTCGTCAATCTTCTTTCCAAATGACCGAACCATCGAAGCATTCGTTTTATTTAAATTGGAATAATCACTTAACAGATTTTTGAGAATTTTTTATAATTTAAGTTTGAATCTACACACGACTTTAAAATTAAAAATAGGCAATTAATTATTTAAATTCGTAAATGGCGTCGCTAGGTTTGTACCGAAGTAATATTTATGTAAAGTTAAAGAAATACGCGTAATAAGTGTTTATATCAGCTGTCACAGGTATCATCTTTAAATAAACATAGTATAGTGAGTGACCTAAATTTAAATTGCAGTGATTTCTGAAGTAATTCATAAAATAAATGGTTACCATTTTCCTTGTAAAGAAGGAAGTGACGTGGATTTTCAAACCATTTAATGAGTACACAACTTATTTGCGAACGCTATAATTATGTAGGTAAATACATATTATTATGTAGTTCATAAATTTCCTTATCCAAATAGGTATTTAACAACTCAACATAATGCAGAGCCAGTGTCCGTTTCACTAACGCAAGGATAAATACGTTCCGTGCTTTTATTCAAACCTAGAAACAGTAAAAAAAAAACTTTATGTCTAATATAAAAAAACATACCTACGTTTTAGCCTTTATTATTGTCCCAAAGCTGGGCAAAGGCCTCCTTTCCGTAATTCGTCCCTATTAATCGTCTCACTAATTCTCTCTTCGGTCTGCCTCTGCTCTGGTGACCATAAATTACTGTTTAAAAATGTGTAAAGTCAGGTGGGATTATTTTGAGTAAAGAAAAATTGCACGAAAAATTTAACACTAGGTTAAGACACTAACGCCCACTTGCGTAGACCAGAGTTAGCGTCTTAACCCGAGGTTAGGCGGCAAACCACGTACAAAAGTAGACGCTTATCTCTGGGTTAAGGGTTAACTCTGGTCCACGCAAGTGGGCGTAACTAGTTAGTAAACATCCGATTCATACAAAAACTGTAATTTTAACTCGAGTTAGTTTAGTGTCTTAACCCAGTGTTAATTTTTTCGTACAAGTGGCCCTAAGGGGTACTTGTAACTACCTACTCATAGTAACACGTATTTTAATTTTAAAATTAGAATTAAAAGTCCGAATTACTCCCCAGTCGAAATAGCCCCGTCTGACCTTTTCATTATTATATGAATTATCGCCTCGATAAGCTGGTAGTTAAACGGTAAGAGTGTGGTGAGATGGCATGGATGGAAAGGGGGTTTCAAATCTTCGTTTCTATATTTGTCCATAGAGCACAAATTCGTTTAATCTATATTACTTACTACTTATAGGTATACATATATTCTATATAAAGGGCGTTTAGTCTTGTAGTAACTTTGCCTCCTCCAGATCTTTTCCAACTTCAATTTAAAACCGCCCATTTATTCATTCGTATTTTTTGCTCTTAACTATATTTCTCTAACCGCTCTATCTTTACGTTTAAAGCCCTTTTGAATATTGTTAAACTTTGACTGTTAAACTTACATACATACACATACATCTTACATACATATATAAACTCACGCCTTCGTTCCCACAGTGGTGTAGGCAGAGCTAGAGAACTGACAAACTGTTAAAATTATTTTCAAATAATTTTAATATTGACTGCGATTACCTTTATATTAAGAGCGATATTGTGATAGTGTCTAACCATTGTGAGGTATATACCTGAGTCGAAATATCACAGGCTCAAGAATTATTCTACAGGTATTTTCGGTCAATCAGTTGAAAATAAATCTCGAAATTATTAAAAACAGTTAATGATATTTATTATATATGAAAAAGAAAAGTTTAAAGAAAGAGGAAATCATATATAACTACAGACTGATAAAAATGCTAAAGAAAGCTGTTTCAAGTAAAGAAACCGCATGAGAAGTGATATACCTACATAGAAAGTAATCTTGCAACGTCAACGATAAGTGCTCTAAACAGAGAAAGGCAAGGACATGCCACACTTTCATAAAAAAAAATAGATGACGTACCTATATGGTATGCCATATATCATACTATTTTTACAAGCATTTATGTATCTCGCTTTGTTCGTTTGTCTGTCATCCTGGTAAAAAACATATTTTTCGACCACTTTTTTGCTCAGTTATTGTACCTAGTTATGACAGTGAGAGAATATGATGCCAAAGATCAGGTCTGATGATGGAATCGCAAAGGGGCAACAGAATCTCCGCTGTTCTTAATAAATACTTTTTGCTATGGTCTTAAAAAGCACAGTCGGCAACAGAAGTTTGAATATGCGTCGTAAAATATTTCTTTCGACAAGTTACTCATTTGTTTATTAGGTTTAACTAGCTTCTGCCCGCGACTTCGTCCGCGTTATTGTCTCGGGAACTTTTAAATTTTCCGGGATGAAATGTAATCTATTTATTAATATAGTGTATTAGCTATCTCCTCTTTAAATTCCATTACCTTCCTTACCGGGATTCGAACCCAGGACCACTAGCTTCGTAGGCAGGGTCACTACCCACTAGGCCAGCGCAAATACAATGACGTCACCAGTGATCAGCCAGAGATCTGCAGTCGGCCCCTGCAACAACACAAAACAAAAACCAAAAACAAAAACAAAAAAAAAAACACAACAAAAACCA
This sequence comes from Acleris laterana, assembly GCA_963966035.1. Taxonomy (NCBI): domain Eukaryota; kingdom Metazoa; phylum Arthropoda; class Insecta; order Lepidoptera; family Tortricidae; genus Acleris; species Acleris laterana. Next base: position 3,180,484 of record OZ014447.1, on the reverse strand, counting down.
ATAAAAACCACACAAATTCCAATATTCCAACTAATTTCCAACAGAAACTGGTTCAAAATTAACCTTCAAGATTTGAACAAAAGAGACTGAAAGGAAACAATGTTACATAAACGAGGAAGTTGCGTGGGAATATCTTTAAAGATCTCTAAAGAAATAAAACCGAAGTGTAAATATCATTTAATTGGCCATATCGCCCATCTAATGACTGACTTTCGAGTGTAAAGTAATTGTGCAATGCGTTACGTTTGATTTGACTTTATAGTTGCTTCAGTAAAAGGCTTAAATGATAATACGATTAACATGATGTAATCCCATTTTGTAAAAAAAAAAACCCGGGCAAAATGCATTACGGGCCTCCGTGTAGGGTTACGACGCTGTTACTACAAAAATAAAAGTCGTAAAAAACACCAAGTATGATCTAATTTTCTATAAACATACATAAGTTTACCTTTATTCCCAGACGTAGGCAGAGCTACAGAATTACTAACAACTCTAAAAACTTGTTAATAATTCTGTAACTACATTTTGCACAATTAGGCTAAGATGTTTAACAGTGTATTAGTGACAGGTTGCAAGCCCATCGCCTAACAGTACTACACGCCTTTATTCCCTTAGTCGTCTCCTTACGACATCCACGGGAAGACATGGACTGGCACTTTTCTAACCCGGTAATTATGCGGGGAATTTTCTATTTAAAAATATTTGGTACTGACATGATTTTAAGAAGGAATAAACACTTAAGTCGCCTGTAGGTACATAATCTTAAAGATCAATCAAGTGTACTTAGTACTTAATAATTATAATTATGAGAAGTAATTAAATTAAATACTGGTTACTAAGAACCAATAACCTCTAAATTACGCATTTAACTATCACCTTAATTTTAGTAATTTTGTTTTGCCTCATTAGGAAAACGTCGCACTTGTTTCGTATGCTTATTTTTGTCATCTTATTTTTTTTTGTTAGATTATTAATATTCGTTAATTAACATTAGGAACAAAAATAATTAAACTCGCCAAGAAGCTTGAATAATTACATTTTATATTTTATAAAATAAAATAATGATTCAATACAAATACATTAAAAGGTCAAATAAAATTATTAATTTAATAATAAAAATACAGTGCGACTATTCGAAAACTCGCATTTTTTATAGCTAATCCATGACAAATTAAATCTGCTCTATCACGCGCACTTTTTGCCATTACGAGGTTATGCCACAACTTTCGCCCAAACGGGTTGAATTATCATTTACTTGGTTATGTTACCGGTGTGTAATTCTAACTAATCGCTGGGCAAAACGGAAATAGAGATACTGGAAGTTACATTCATTTGTTTTTCTTAATGTTAGTAATAAGTTAAGCTTTCGGATAAGACAAGTACTTCGTTTAACCCTGTATGCAGTTAGAACTTAAAATTGTAATTCGTCGGTGAAACTTCGAAACCGCTTAAGTGACATTTTTAATGAGAAGCAAAATGCACCTTTTTTCTAAAATTTTAAGGTTTATTTTGCTCTATAGTAAATTTGTTGGTTACGCGGTTTTGTAGTAACACCAACGATTTGCTCTGATTTCTCTTGTTCCAAAATTGATAAAAATCAGATGCTAACATACAAACAGTCCGATTGAGCTATCTGTTAGAAAGAGAGACGTGTACAACTTCATATTTCTTTTTATTCCTTTCTGAGCCTAACAGTCTGACTGCTACTCTATGGACCCTTTTTAGTCCCAAGGGCTGGCAAACCATTTGCAGTCTTACCGCGTCCATATCTGTCAAATTTAAATGTCACAATGACAGATAAGGACAAAGCATGTTTTAGCTACCCCACGGTAATTCCACGTTCATAAGTAACGCGGTTGAAACTGCAGTTTTGCGATTGTATTCTCTTTTGCTCATTCCTACCATTAAGGGCTGCTTTTTCAATCTCCAGATAACACAATCTGTCAGGTAAATTGTAGCTCTATCCTTTTCTTTGTCATAAGAAAGACAAGGACAGAGCTACAATTTACCTGTCAGATAATGTTATCTGGAGATTAAAAAATCAGCCCTAAAACAAATTATGAAGACATTTTCAACTATCCCAAAAAAAACGCAAGGTCGTAGTGTAACTTTAACTTCCACAATCGATGTATTATCATGTCAGTTTCTCTTATACCATATCCAGCAACATTACATCAAAGCAACAAGAATGTTAAAATCGCCCAGCATGCCAACTATGCTCTTATTGCGCAACTTAAATCATTTAGCATGTTAACTATTTGCGTTACTCTCGCGCAATTAAAAACTCAAGTCAAACATATCCATCAAATTTGAAGCTTTAATACATTTTAAACGTATTAGAAATAGCTTATGTACCTACTGGTTATTACTTTGAATGGTGTCACTATTAGAAAGATTACCGTGCTTAATTGCCGCGTAAAGCTAATGGCACTATATGCATTACTAGCGACCCGCCCTCGCTTCGCTTCGGTTTATATTTTTCATACAAAAGGATTTTCCCGCTAATTCCAGTTCCCGTTGGAATTTCGGGAACTCCTTTCTTAGTGCACCTCTACGATACCTAAGCTACGTCCCTTCCAAATTTGAAGTGCCTACGTTTAGCCGTTTAGGCTGTGCGTTGATATGTCAGTCAGTCAGTCAGTTTCTCCTTTTATATATATAGATAAGGACTTAGTCTTATTGCTGCCTTACTTTTGAAGGATAGTTAAGTAGTTGATTTTCAAAATGAAAGACGGATTCAGATATTGCTTCGAGTAAATGTGTCCTATCTAATTGTAAAGCGAATACTTAAGATACTTAAGATACAAAAAAGTGTAACAAGTAAATACTTACTGACAAACTTTGTTAAGTCCCATTTTTTAAGACAAGCTTTTATTTTTGCCTTACTTTGCTAAACTACATCTTTACAATTGTAGGAAGTTGATTTAAATCTACATACACACTTAAAAAATGTCTAATATTCTAAAGTAACTCTACATTACTTGGATATTAATTTTGCAACGTACTGATGCATTGCAAAATATGAAAACAATGTAACTATATTATTATGTTTGAAAAATACTCAAACAGAGAACCCGATAACGACTCAATACAAAATTATTTCTCTCTTTCTTACTCAATCCCATTTTTTTCGCGCGCGCTTCCTCTGCACTTTATTTCTTAAAGATAAAACATAATAACACCAGAAATCGTATGCGCTAACATTTTAAGCTCAAATACGCTAATATTATGCTTAAATCACTTAGCTGTGTAACCATCTTGCAAAACCCAATTACCTAAATGACTCTCCAAATACTAGAGCAGAGCATTAAGGCTGAGCTATCTAAGCCTCTTATATAACCTTGCAGTATAGCCGCAAATGGACTCTATTTATCACGTAACATTATCCAACAATAGCTTTATAAAACTTTAGAACAGGAAACGGTTTCTTTATAGCAGTATTGAAATACTAGCATGGTTATATGATTTTTTTGCTGTGTATCAGATTATAAGTAGTTTATTTCAGTCACAACACGGGTTGTTGTTTAAAGTATTAAGTGGCGTGTCAATTGTACTATAACAGTGTTATTACTTATCGCTAAAAAAAAGTTTATCGAATTTCGTTAAACGTAAATAGTTAGTCCCTTTGTTCACATTTTCGTGTTTCTACGGGGGTAAGTTAAGAACACCGGTGAAATTACTATTGCCTTCTTCACTGTCGTGGAAGAAGTAGCAAAGTTGGCAAGTAATTAAAAGTGTAGTCAAGGGCGTAAATTGTTGAGCCACTATGGAGCCCTGTGATAATGACAGCGTCAAACCACATGAAAGAGATTATGTCACAATTAATAACGTTATGCGACAGGGTTCCATAGTCGCTCAATAATTAGAGCCCTTGGTAGTGATTCTGTAAACAACGCCGGTCGTGCGGACTGTCGAGAGATACCAAGCGGCGAGATTAAGTAGTCCCGTCAGTGCGAACAAAACACATTGTAGCGCGTGCATTTGCAATTTAGCAGCACGATGGGTCGAACGTATAAGGCTGCTTAATTGCAAATGCACGCGCTACAATGTGTTTTGTTCGCACTGACGGGACTACTTAATCTCGTCGCTTGGTATTACTCGACAGTCCGCACGACCGGCGTTGTTTACAGAATCACTACCCTTGACTGTACATACAAATAGGTCAAAATTATCGGTCCATCTGTTCGGGAACTATGATTGTACCAATAAACACACAGATACACACATACATAACACACGCTTAACTCATAAAACCTTTAAAAAACCCTTTTTACCGGGTGTTAGTAAACTTTCTTGAAAAAAAACGCAACCAAATCGGTCTCTGTTTGGAAGCTACGACGACACAGACAAACACTTAAATACACAGATACACACAAACTTAAAACTCCGCTCTTTTTATTCCGGGGGTTAAAACTAGCTTTGTAATGTCACATTATAAAGTGACACTTTATAATGTGACATAATAACCCATAACCTTGACGTTTCGACTAAGAACTCTATCGTTTGATACGGAATAACACCAGTGAGGTAAATTAGTCCGGTGAGGCAACTCCATTGTACAACGGACAATAGACGTTTCACCACTTATCTTTGAGAATCTCGTTTCACATCACCAGCGGTTTCTAGAAGCTTCTAAACCGAAGAGGAGTATAAAACGGTGATATAGGTGTTCTTGCTACTTACTGCTGTTATACAACCTAAAGATCCATTAGGTACGCGGAACCGCATACGGAATAAACTAGCGGCCCACGCTCGCTTCGCTTTGGTTTATGTGAGTTTTGTATAACACCAACATATAATTCAGAATTGATCTATATACAGAGTGGTAAAAACGAACGTCACATATAATAGACGGCAACTACCTTATAAAACAAAGTCGCTTCCCGCTGTCTGTCTATCTGTCCCTATGTATGCTTAGATCTTCAAAGCTTCGCAACGGATTTTATGCAATTTTTTTTAATAGATAGAGTGATTCAAGAGGAAGGTTTTTATGTATAATAAGCTCAATTTTTTGTACGGGTGTTACAGAAAACTCATAAACTGAAGCGAAGCGAGGGTGGGTCGCTAGTATTTGATATAGCATATTCTACGCAAAGGAGATTTACCATAATTAAAAAAAAACTGCGTATATGAGGATTAATTTATACTATATTTATTGTATTTATTTATGTACTTTAAAAGCAGTCCAGCTTACAAAAGGTCATAAAGAATCATACATACACTAAAAATACACAACTCTTTTTTTTGGGTGGTCAAGGAAAACTATGTATTCGAACACAGTTTAACCGTTTAAACCTTACGGTATAGTGACAAGGTATAAAATGGATTAGTTCCTAGTGACGTTAACTGTACGAGCCGTATTCGAACCCACGACCTTGACAAGTGCGTTGGACCAGTCACCTAGTTCGGTTGCGTCCATTTTTACTTTACAATACCGTTAAATTAACATGACGAAGCCGTTAGTATAGTTGGGTGGTTGGTAACCCTGACTGCTAAGCCGTGCGGGTTCGATTCCCAGTGTAGGTAATTATATTATATTTTTACAGAACGACATAGATAGGCTGAGTTCCTGGTGCTCGCTGAACAAAATGGAGATGAACACTAGCAAGTGCTCCTATATTAATTTTAGTCGCAATAAAACTATAGTACCGAACAAATATAATATAGCAGGTATAGAACTACAAAGAGTAGATACAATCAGGGATTTGGGAGTAATATTGGATGCTCAGCTTAACTTCAAAGCTCATTATGATAGTATTGTCAAGAAGGCATGTCGAATGATGGGATTTTTAATTAGAAATAGTAAACAATTTAAGCGTATAAGTACTAGGGTTTTACTTTATAATACATTAGTGAGAAGCAATCTCGAATATTGCTCTCAAGTTTGGTCACCTTGCTATGAAGTTCACAAAGGCCGCATTGAAGGGTTGCAGAGACGCTTTCTAATATACTTGGGTTTTGCTTCACGCAATGCTAATAAACTTCACTCATATGAGGCAAGACTTAGGTTCTTCCGATTTGCTTCTCTCTGCAGTAGACGAAAATCTCTGGATTTAACATTTATTTACAAGCTAGTCAACGCCAAGGGATTAGACTGCCCAGAGCTTTTGAGTAAGGTCAGAATAGCGGTGCCAGCAAGATTGCCTCGTCCTGGTACTTATAAATTATTTAGAGATAAGCTTATTAAAACTAATTTAGGCCGTAATTCACCACTGTCAAGAATGATGAAGTTGTATAACCACCTACCAGGCTCGGTGGAAGCTGATATATTTCACGATAATCTTAAAAATTTCAAAAGGAAAATATCGAAGTATCTCAGGTCCTCACCATTCTAAACAATCTACGAGTTTTATGTTATGTTTGTATTCGTTTTTGTAGGTTCCTAGACGCATGTGTAAGTTGTGGTTACCTATAAGTAGATAAGCATCAACCTGGGATGTATATCATATAGAATTAAGAATTTGTACGATGTATTATCTGTTGGTAATCCTTAATAAATAAATAAATAAATAATAAATAAATAAAACTTTATTGTACTAAAAAACTACAAAGGTTTAAAAAAAAACAGAGGCGAACTTATCCCTTTAAGAAATCTCTTCAAGAACCCTTGAACGATTGAGAAAATTGTTTGGCCGTTGTAAGAGGCCCGATTTGACAGCAGACATTTTAATACAAAATATAACCTCAAACCTATATTTTGTAAATGTTTGTACTAAGATGACAGCTGTCAAATCGGGCCTCTTAAAACGGCTAAACTGTAGCTGTGCCCGCGACTTCTTGTTTGAATTTATGTGTTTTGTACAATAAAATGTTTACATACATACATACATATTTTTATTTCAAACTGGGGAATAACATCACGTTTATTTTAAAGCGCATCGAATACCGATACCGATAAAAAAACATGCGTACAATTAACAAATTAATATTATAGGTAACAGTATTTAACCTTGTCCTTTAACAGAAAGTTAAATTTAACCTCGATCTTTGTCCGTAAGGTCAGAATATGTATAATGTGTAGTGCTTCATACTTTAACGGTTATAAGGTATTTAATATTGGGTCCTAACCTATGAAATTGGCGTTTTTTTACGTGATTTATTTCGTACGGAATTTATTTTAACCTTCAAATTCTTTTTAAATTTCATTAATACACTATGTTACAAAGGTTTTAGATAAGTACTAATTCCTTTAAATATTTAATAATAATAATGTTTTCAATTAACTAAAATAATCAATAAATTAAAACCCCTAACGCAATTATGACTCCTACCACAGATTAAGTAAGAGTTACTATGCTCCTACTTTCAGAGCTCATCATCAAACATAGCTAAAAACCACGCAAGTTTATAAAGTTGTAGGTAATAACTCTGGCTACCCCCCTTTGGAACTACAGGCGTGGAGGTATGTATGTATGTATACTTGAAAACCACCCTAGTTAATCTAACTTTCTTTTAAAAAATCCGCGTTCAAATTGGTTTATTAGTTTAGCAGCTACAATGCCATATACAGACACACCAATTCTCAAACATAGGACACTCCTATTTTTCCGTCGAAAGTTAATGTCGCTAAGGAAATCATAATTTCTCTGACCCTGCAAACAATATTTTATACCTTAAAGATATAACATGAAACAATGGCTTCCTTGTTGAAACAATTAAAGCAATTAATCATTAACAATTAATTATTCAGAGCACGTACTACCCTCCTAAACGAATAGGCATTATCTCAGATAAAACTTCTGTAGCAATATCAGCCTCATTACTAACGGTAGAGAATTCAAACTGCTTTGGTTAATGAATTTGGGATAAAGCTTATTGACATAGGCGTAATAAAAACGTAGAAGTCCGGACATTGATAGTGAAAGTGGAATGATGAATGTAAGTTCATGAATGAATGGTTAGATGACGGGGTTTGGAGTAGTCTAAGCGATATTTAAATCAGTCGGATTATCAGTAGGTATACATAAGTACCGTAAAACTATGGTCCTGGCCTAAAATAATAGTCCAATTTTACTTATCACTTTATTCAAAAAAAATGTTAGCTTCAGCTCTAGCTTGAGTTTAGAGCAATCGATTTTAGGCTAAAAAGTACATAAGTAATATACCCAGCAATAATAGCCGTAAAAGGTATCATACTTTAGATTAATGTAATAAGGTTAATTGGACTATTTTTAGAGGCTATTACCAATAGTTGTGTAGTTTTCGGTACTTTATATTGATAACGGACTAGCGACCCGCCCTCGCTTCGCTCTGTTATGTGTGAGTTTTCTGTAACGCACGTACATAAGCCAGAATTTATTATACAAAAAAGTTTCATGAATAATTATGATTTCTGAAGGTGAAATACGCATAAAATCCTTGCATGATTTAGTAGGATTTAGCGAATATATAGACAGGCAGAAAGTGAGACAGCTGAAGTAAGTAACTCTGTTTATACTTTGTAATAATAATAAACAAGGGATTTTTTAATTCTTTAGTACATTACTTAATAGTTATACAACAAAACACAGGTATTGTGTCGAGCTTCGACCTTAATCGAGACACGTCCGAACAGGTATTGTTTACGTGCTGATGGATCAACCAGTGTTACTACATTGCAAGCTCGCCAAATAATTGTTAAGAATAATAATGCCGTAGTATAAATATAACAGTAGTCCATCATCAAACAACGGTAATTGGGATTGTTCATATTTTTACAATTACTCCAATTCAAAAACCATTTCGAGGAATGGGGTTTTGAAGCTGTTCTACATTTTTAAGTTTTTGAAATATTTATCTATTTTGGATATTTCGGCAAAAGTATATTTAACCTTTGTTTGACTTTCCTTTTTTGGCTTGAAGCCCTCTTAGGTGTATTTTACGGGTTAGGCGAAAACCGCTTGAAATAGTATAATTTAATACACTATTACAATCACTTTTTTTTCATTAGATATTATTTTATTGTTGTAATTTATTAGAAAATGCCAACCCAAATTTAAAATAATCATGTCATCCATAAAATGTCTGCTAAATAAATAAAGATATTAAAACAAAACTATTGGGTCAAATACAAAATTAATGAAATAGGTGTCTTAAAATGTCCTATTCTTTCGAATGAGAAACTAAAAACCGTGAGTTATTTTTTTTGGTCAATCCCAATTCGCGCGGCTTTTATGTGTACGTGCCTCAATCGTACACACCGCGAGGCACAAGCAAACTCAACAGAGGCTCTTGCCAACATACGTTACGCTAACTACCGTTTCCATTCATTTCGTTTTTATTTAAACCAATCGCGTCACTACCAGATGACGTGATACGAAAAGTCACGTGATCTACAAGTGACGCGATTGGATTAAAAACAAAACGAATAGAAACGCTAGTTAGCGTAATACATCTTGGCAAGGGATTTAGAACGGACCCGGCCGGTTGTAGTCAGCTGTGACGTAGTCGCGTTTCGTTGCGTATAGATGAATTACCGAGAGCGTGGAATTGCATATGTAGTGGTATTGTGTTTATAGGGAAGAGAAAGAGAGAGAGAAGTACTTTAAGTATTTTCCTTCATGTACCAAGTATAGAGCGACATGCATCGACACTTAAGTGTATAGACAACCCTAGTGCCCGACCGGTAGTAGGTAGCAGCAACTCCTAAAGCGCCGGAGATGACCTACTTTCCTGTTTATACTGTGGTAATACGACAGTTATCTTGTGTGGTAATGACATCACATAATTACTATTGACCCTGGTTATTCATAATTATGACTCATATCGCAGTTAAATGATAAAGATTTTGCTGACAACTACATATATAATATATATATATATATATATATATATATATATATATATATATATATATATTTGTATATATATATGTAGCTGTTGCGCGCGACTCCATCCACGCAGAAAAATCAAACATAGCCTATGTCACTCAGGGTGAATGTAGCTTTCCAATGGTGAAATAATTTTTGAAATCGGCACAGGAGTTTTTGAATTTATTCTTTCTTTCTCGATAAATGGGCTATCTAACACTGAAAGAATTAGTATAGATTATGCACTAAAAGGGCTCAAAATGCGTTATCGCAATTAAAACTAATACAAACAAATCAAAGGTAACCAGAACTGGGGTTCTATTCTACTAGGCGAAACCATAATTATTGCTTTAGACATGTTATCGTATTGTCAATAATGTGACAAGACAGCTCAAATGCAGTTAAAAACACAACGATAAATTCAAAGGCATTATGATTTTATAGAAGAGAATGATTGAAGTGAACCAAATGATTAAATAATAAATAATCAAATTTAATTTGAATCTTTCTTTATAAAAGCTACCTATAAATAAATATTAAACGATTTAACGTTTGTCGGGAAAGTTTGAAAGAGTCGTAACATAACTTTTAATTGAGATATTTCAAGTCAGTTTAACTTGTTAACGACATTAAACGCCAATGGCTCGATTTAGAGCCAATATCAGAAGCAAATCTAAGAAACTGGCATTCAATTTGTCAAAGTAATTTAATTAATCCTCCATGACGCCATTGTGTGTCAAGACTTTATATAAAGGGAGTTCTTAGGCATTGAATTTGATTGTGATAAAAATGTGAGAACAAAACACAATCGTAAAAATTCGACACGTATTATATTCTCACTATAGTAACAGCTTTATCACAATGGGATATTTTATTGTTTACGCGTGTCTGAATTATATTTCCCGAGTAATTGAATAAAATCAATGTGAAATATATTCCGCTATGATTCATCTAAAAGGTAAAAATAATATTCTATTATATGACAAGCGTTAATACTAATATTTGACATGATTCAACATTAATACATAATCAGCTTACAAAGGGTGTCCCATATGCATTATTTGTTTTGAATATTATATATCGCTAATTGTTGTTCCAATGATTGCCTGAGCGCTGTCTGTTTTGTGAGAACCTTTTTGACGGTCTTATCGGTTGATTATTGCCTGCATAATCGCATCTTATGATAGTGCAATCGTCAATACTAGTCACTACTCAGTTCACTAGACGTAAATAATATTTTGCACATCCAAATTGTAACCTACCCATCAGCCATAATAACGAATCGATCGGATCAAATCATTTCAGCAACTGTGGAATAGTCAATACAAACATACGCAGACTGCTAAAATCATATCTTTAAGCTTTTCTAGATTAGGGTACAAATCGATGGTGTCAAAAATTTCTTACCATCTTAAAACACCCTGTTGAGAATTTACTTACCTTTCCCGCCTAATTGAATTTAAGGGTGAATTTTTGAGATGGACGTTTTTTCGTAATTTCGGTGGCGCATTTTTTTTCCATCGTTTGGTGATAATTTATATAATGACTAGAAAGAGATTAAATTTATAATCGAAATGCTGTATGAGGCACCATTCTGAAGTTATTATTTTAGTTAGAAACTATTTTTATTTTTTTTGCACCACCGAAAATTACAACGGTGCCACCGAAATTACATCGTAAATTTACTTTAAAATTAATGATGAATATACGTGCTTCGTACTTTAGAGGATCATTTTTAATTTTAGCTTTTCGTAACCTTTCAGCTAGCTTCTTTTTTTCTAGTCGCTCTTCTTTACTCTGTTTTGTTTTTGTCATTATTTCTCCTAAAAAAATATCAAAAAATGATTGATTAGTCCACTCAAGAATAGGGCAACTGGCAACGAGGCTCTCTGTCCTTAATTCATTCATTAGTAATAGTCTTCGCATTAACTTAGTTTTTATTTTAGTCAATTTAAATAGTTCTGATTATAGACATCATTAAATTTTTAAATATCATTAATAAATAAATATTAGCATCGTTTTATAAAATGTAATTTTAGCTACGCATTTATGCTAAATCTATGACTGTTTTTAACAAAATCCTATACAAAATTGACTTGACTTGTAATATCAGGGCGGAATGACTGGAGAGCCACTCGACCGCCCGTCTGCCTCGGCTGCGTCCCCTAATATCGGTGGGAATTTGTAATTTCAGTGGACAAAAACGCCACCGAAATTACGCCACAGAAATTACGGCATAACAGTTTTTCAAAGATATCGGTTGCACTATATACTTTATTAAAAGATGCATTACGGGTTTAATTTAGTCTATAAAGGTATATTATAAATATCAAAAAAATTACTAAAATATACTTATTTAACGTACAGAAATTACGCGCCACTGAAATTACTTCACAGGGTACCAAAATACATCGCGAAAAAGACTAACCTCGCTAGCTCTAACGGCGCACAGATACATGTCCACTCCATTCGGTCGCGAAAGCACAACTTATGGTCTCTTTAAATAAAAACGTAAACATGGCGGTAAGTCGCTAGACGAACCAGTTATCAGCAGGTATTTGCGAGTCGTTTCGTGAGTGGTCGGCGCGGGACAAAGACAAAGCGGTCTGCCTACTTTTAGGTATTAATATTTTTGCATAATTGGATAATTATTAAGAAGCGTCATCTAATATTCTTTCTAATGATGTATAATACCTAATTAAGATATTGCGTACACACAAAGTTACGCGAGCTTGTTTGGACAAAACTGGAAGTGTGACATGCCTCAGAGTGGTCATATTCGCGCTATTTTTAAAGTTCAAAATTTTTTTTCAGAGATTTGGTTTACATTTGCGTGATGATTATGTATGGCCTCTTAATATGACAGTGTATATGATGAAAAACATTTTTTTTTATATTATTTTATTAATTATTTTCCGTATTACAGCCGTGTGACACCCAAAAATACCTGTTTGAAAATTCACCCTTAAATTTTATAAATAAAGAAAGTGATAAACTTTGAACCAGATGTTAATTATTTCACGCAAGTACGGTGACGTAACGCTGTGAACAAAAGTAAAAGCTCTCGGATAGACGCAAGCGCACCTACTTAAGGCATTACAGACATTACACTACAGAGTGTTCTGCCTTTCTATTGGACGGTAGATAACTACAGCTGATTGATGATAGTTTAATTGGATGCGTATTATGTTTAAACTGTAAAAAAAATACTTTCTCAATATAAGTTATGGGTATTAGATAAAACATTATAGAGAAATACATAAAAATAAAACTATAAATGAGGAACCTTTTGCGCAGCACACAAATATTGGCCCTTACTAGCAATGGAACCCAGGACCACCTGCCCTCGTTGGCAAGATTACTACCAACTAATCTATCCGCCTCACTAGAGATAGTAGCTATTGCTTTATCGGTAGCAAAAGGCAATGTAAAGGTTAAGTACTAAAATCTTATTGGTGACGTTATGGTTCTAGTGCGAACAAAATACATCGCTTACTATGAAATGCAAAAATTAAGGCTACTACTTATAACACAAAAGTGATTTTATTACTGTAATAAAATGTTCAACAACGTTAAATAAAAAAAACATCAGGGTACAATTTGACACAGTCCCAAACTAAGCTCTAACTGTACTATAAGTACAGAACTACAGTCAACGATCAACATACTTAAATATAAAGAAATACATACTTACTTAAATACATAAAAAACAGCTCAGTTCCAGGGACTTGCGCTGCTATTACAAATATTTGTCTATACTGAGAATCAAACATAGGACCGCTAGCTTCGTAGACAGAGTCAAATGAAAAAAAAATGCTAGAAAAAGCAAACGAGTTAGTGGGTCACACGATGAAAATTGGTAACCGCTCTGTATGGACATCTTCATCACCAGGAGAGGAATCTTCACCAGATGCTTTTCCGGCTTTATAGAAAATATTCTTCTCTTGACCTACCCTTAGTACCAGTCCGTGCAACAACATGGTTTATACCAAATCAAGTTACTAATATAATTTTGCATTTGCTTTAAGACTATTACAAAACCTAGCTCGTAGTTTAAGGTAACGACTAACAAGCATTTATTTATCCTTACAAATATCAGGTATTTCCTGGGCGATGACCCTAGCAAAGACAGCCTTTTCATGCTCAGAGCCCATGGCTCAACATCGTCTCCAAATTATATGAGGCTTTGGAATCTGGGCACCATCCGTATTAAATTCATAGCGCATTGTACTCCTATCTCAACCCTTCCTTAGTTGCTTTAGGAATCTAATAGCTCCCGAATCTTCTCTGAAATAGACTTTGTTACAAAATGCTAAAGTTAAGTTTTCACTGAGCTTGATCATTACGGATCGTGACTGGAATATGCCCGGCAACTTTCCAAACTCGTTTATAAAATCCAAACCATTCGTAGAGAAACTAGTGTGGCTATACGTACTAGTACAGTACTTGCAACGGAACTGCAACTTTACTGCAATACAATGTTGTATGTCTCTACTTTCAAGCATACCAGAAGGTAAAAAATAAAATACGCTGATAAATTTTACACTTTTGGGCTGTCGTAGTGACTACTCATTTATCGACTTTCAATATCGATTTACTCAACTTTTCGATAAATTGTTAGCAACTTATCGTGTCATGCGGGTAAACAGATAACATTAAAAAAATATGATTATTTATTTATAAAGAAACTAAAGAAACACATTATTTTGAACATGAAATTAAAAAGGCAGAAATTGATTATTAGAACAGATATTATTAGCCGCATTTGGAACAGATTTCATAAGATGTATTGTTTTTCAAGTAACTTTACTATTTAATTCCATATGTCTATTTCAAATTTTTAGCTACCTAAAGGTTATTTGGATAAGATAGCTCTTTAATTATAAGACCGGCTGTCGTTTATCTCCAACTTTATTTTTATTTTTATTAAGTATTCTATATTATATTGTATCGATATATAATATGAACTTATATATCGTATGTCGATAAATAAGAACTCACTAGCGTTATTGAAAGTGCCACGAAAGTTCCGGGCTCTGTTTATTTCATAGAAGTTTTTAAGTTCGACCGAATCACTGAGACAGAATGATGAGGCCTTATTTTTACGGATAATCTAACATTTGTATATTTTACTAACGTCCCGCCCTCGCTTTGCTTCGGTTTAAAGAAGAATAAGAATATCCTTTGGGAATAATGTGCCTTTCAAATGGTGAAAGAAATTTTAAATTGGTTCCGGAGATTACATGTAAACAAACTTACAAAATATAATAATTATACTTAAATTACAAATGTCTGCATTTAATATTTCGCTCGTTCTGGTTGTACAAACTGTTCAAAATTTAGGAATGAAAATCCTCAGGTACCCTTAAATTTATTGACTATTTAGAGAACTATCAGTAGCGACCACATGCGTCCATTTAGTCCGTAATTTGTGTTCTAAAGTCCGGTAATACATTCGGTGTCAAGAATGCCACGTTGAGTCACATTTGTATGCAAATTGAACTGAGGCTCTAGTTAACGAGAGCAATTTGAATTACCTGTTTTATAGGAATACTAGCGACCCGCTCTCGCAATCCCGAATTTATTATAGTTAAAAACGTTCCTCTTGGACACAGACCACTTACCCTATAGACTCCGCATACAAAGGCGCCCCCGTAAGCCATGCTTATGCTCACAGAACACTAATTGGTTGCCATGGTTCTATTGGCGCGAACCACGACGCGCACACTTGATTATTCGTTGACTTTGAACTAGCCAATCACGGTGCACTTTTCGCCCCCCGCGCCCCGCCATTTTGGCTTAATGAGATACTAGACAAACTGTTCCGAAGCGGAGTCTAAAGGGTAAGTGGTCTGTGCTCTTGGATCACTCTATCTATTGATCAAAACCGTAATAAAATCTGTTGTGTGGTTTGAAAGATTTTAGCATATATACAGAGGAACGGACACGGCGGGAAGCGGCTTTGTTTTATACTATGTAATAAAGACACAGGGAACTATCAGTAGCGAGCACATGCGTCCATTTAGTCCGTAATTTGTGTTAAAGTCCGATAATACATTCAGCGTCAAGAGTGCCACTTTGAGTCACATTTGTATGCAAATTGTACCAAGGTACTAGTTAACAAGAGCAATTTGAATTACCCGTTAGATAAAGGTGTAAGTCAACAAATTAGTAGCTTATTTAGTATTACTGGATGAGGTATGAAAGTTCATTTATTTAGATACCTATGGCAAATTATAAAATGCTAATATTGCTGGTTAGAATCTTGGCTAAGCCTATAAAACCCATACTTGTCTTTGACGTATTATGGTACGGTTTTTAATTCGGCCGCCATTACTGTTGTAAATAAGAGCTATCAAAACGTTGACAACATGATAACAAGGCCAAAACGATATGGTTTTTTACCGTATTGAATAGAGGCTCTGGTGTTCCATTCAACGCGGTAAAACCATATTGGCTGTGACGTGTTATGGCATGGTTTATAACACGGCCAGCATTACTGTCGAGTAAATAAGAAGTATCGTAACGTTGACAATACGATAACACGTCAAAGGCAATCTAGTGTTATCCTGTAAAATGGAAAACCTTGGTGTTTAGTGATATCACTACATCACTACATGTTATAAAACAAAGTCGCTTCCCGCTGTCTGTCCCTATGTATGCTTAGATCTTTAAAAATACGCAACGGATTTTGATGCGGTTTTTTTTAATAGATAGAGTGATTTAAGAGGAAGGTTTTTATGTATAATAAACTCTGTTTTATGTACGGGTGTTACAGAAAACTCACATAAACCGAAGCGCGAGGGCGGGTCGCTAGTTAGAAATATAGCCCCGGATATAATATAATGAATAATGGTTTGGAAAAAAACTACTGAACTTGGCCGTGTAACAGGTAGGAGTTTTTATCAGGCTTTGAATCTTGCCATAAGTAAGTATGCTTATAACCACAGCCATAGTATTGCAAGGGATTTCTCGTGTTTTTTTGCATCTTAAAGAACGAAAGTAGGTAGGTACTTAACAACAGTTAGGTACTAGAAAAATAATATATATTTTTGTTTAGTGGTGTAGCAGTGTTCGTATTGTTATATTCCGGTGCGGTAAGACATCCAACGAAATGACTAGGACTTTAAGTCTTCAGGGTTGGTAACGCATTTGCAGTTTTGAGTTTGACATCGATGGCCATCAAAGTCCGCTTACCTTTACCATTTTAGTGCTTGAAAATGATTAAAATCTGTTCCGCCATTTTAAAAGTACTAACCGGACAAAATTACACACAGAAATAACGACTTTATTTTATACTTTGTGTAATTTAAATAGAACTTCAACCCAACTATAACCTTAACTAACCCCTTGATAACCTTTTCCATAAATATCCCGGTTTCCCCCAGGAATATCATATTCATTATAAGGAACGACATACTCAAATTTCTGATTGACTTTATCTCCAAGCAAAAAGGTCATTATCAATGCGTAGTTCATTTTTAAATCTAAAATAAAGATAAATAATATACTCATGTTTGCTTGTATATCCCTAATTGCTATCTTTTTTTAACATTATCATAGTTCTAATTATCTTAACGGTAAAGGTGGACGAATCGTAAACAATACGATTGCAATAATAGAAGTAAAAACGTAGTGAACAACTAGTTATTAGATAGATAAAAACCCATATCGTCCCCCGTAACCTGTAAAAGTTTCGCGATTGGTATCGCTTTAAAATCTCAATAATAACAAAAGGATATCCTAATCAAATAATTCTTACAGTCAAATAAAATTCAATAATAAAAAAAAATATTTGGTCCAAACGTAAACCCTGTAAAGGCGCTGCACTCGAATCAATAAAACTACGTTATTAACTAATTCAATTCAATTCAATTCTTTTTTTTTTTTAATGGCATAGAGATGACAAACGAGCACACAGGCCACCTGATGGTAAGTGGAAACTGTGACCCATAAACATTCGCATTCACAAGACTGCAGAGCAATCCTAAGACTGCAAATGCGTTGCCAACCCTGAGGACTAAGATGGAATGCCTCTATGCTAGTCATTTCACCGGCTGTCTTATCCCCAAACCGGAACACAAAAATGCTAACACTGCTGTTCAATTCAATTCAAAACATGTCATCATAATTACAATTACCTACTAAAATTACTAAAACTTAAATATTATGTGTAAATGCTGCTATTTTACTTCTTTTTTTTTCTGTCTTCTTGTATCTTTATCTACGCTATCTGTGGATATTTTTGACGTGTATCAATCCATAGCAGCCTTTTCTATAAATAGAGTAAGATTCCTTCGGGAACGCACCATTTATTTAACTCGTGACTCGTGTTACTGCCGTCACGATATAATATTTGCGTTACATTACTAGTTTTCTTTCACAATGTCAGGTAGTAGATATACTTGTACTCGGTCAGATATGTGGTCTGCCACTCTAATATTGCATTACGTTTGCACGTTATAAAACAAAAAGGTCGAGGAATTCGAAGGGCGTTCGCTAAACTAGCGCCATTTTAATTTCAAAGGGAGCTGTGTCAGATTGAAAACATCACTACATATTATTTATTATAAAACAAAGTCGCTACCCGCTGTCTGTCCCTATGTATGCTTAGATCTTTAAAACTACGCAACGGATTTTGATGCCGTTTTTTTTTAATAGATAGAGTGATTCAAGAGGAAGGTTTTTATGTATAATAAATTCAGCTTTATGTACGGGTGTTACAGAAAACTCACATTAACCGAAGCGAAGCGAGGGCGGGTCGCTAGTTACTTATAAATTTAGTTGAAGTATTTACCAAGTTTTAGAGTTGTATTTATGTAATTGTAAGCTCATTATTTATGAAGAAAATAATAGAAATCAAACATTACAAAAATAAATAAATACCTAGGTGAACTTATCCTGATCACTAAATAGTATAAATTAAAGTCGCTCTCAGCTATCTGTTTGACCCGAGATGTATGGTTAGATCTTTTAAACTTCGCAACGGATTTTGATGCGGTTTTTAAAAAGATAATGGTTCAAGAGGAAGGTTTTTGTATAATAAATTCTGTTTTACGTACGGGTGTTACAGAAAACTCACATAAACAGAAGCGAAGCGAGGGCACGTCGCTAGTTATAAGAGAAGTTTCCTCAAAATCTAAATCAAATACGAAACATTCTTGTCCGACTCGTAACCGCTGCTCTCGAAAGAATTTTTAAGACATCAGGAATTTCCCTGACATGTTCGGAATGTTAGTCCTTTGTCCAAACAAAGTAAATATTTCTGTTTAAAACGTTCCGACTTGAAATGCAAATAGGTAATGACGAATTTTGTAGACGACTCGAAACAAGGAGTAGAATGACTAGGTCGTAAATGACTGACTCGCAAAATGACCACATCGCTTGTAGCCTACATCTCAAAATGTCCGAGTCGCAAAAGGACTACTTTCTTTGCGTAACTAGGTAGGTTAGTTTCGTTAGGTTACTTTAAATGCCCGAAGGGCAAATTACCTAGAAATAGGAGCCCCGCCGTGCGGGGCTCCGTCGACTGTACTTAAACAATGATACAATGAAAAAACTACTGTGTCTATTTTGCGACTCGGACATTTTAAGATATAGGCTACAAGCGATGTGGTCATTTTGCGAGTCAGTCATTTTACGATTCCGTCATTCTACTAGTGACCCAAACAAGGATATGGTTTTAATCTCGTTAATGTCAACGCTGAACTAATGTGATTAACTGGCCACACTGGTAACTCCGGAGTTGCGTAAAATAAATAATCGTGACTTCGCACGCTGTATTACTTTCATTTGTAACTTCCTAGGTTCAACTTTGTGAGCTAACTCTGAACTTAGATTTGTTTGAAAACTTAAAGTAAGTATACACTTTGTCAGGGAATGGAGAGGTGTCCTGCAAACTTAGGTTTCTATTCGGTAAAAGCATATTGCTCTTGTCATGCTTTTTTACACGACAGCACGTTAGCCTTTGTACGTTAGGTTGTAATCCCGGTAAGGACAGATATTTGTGTAATGAACGGGAGTATTTGTCCTTGAGTCTTGTAGGTTTTCTATGTATTAAAGTACGAATTTCTGGATATAAGAATGTTTCTCGTTATCTAGTACCCGTAGTACAAACCTAGAGTTTAGTTTGGGACTAGGTCAATTTGTGTGCGATGTCCCCTGCATACATACATAAACTCACGCCTTTATTCCCAGAGTGGGGTAGGCAGAGCTACAGAATTTCCAACAATTATAAAAAACTGTTTGATAATTCTGTTAACCACATTTTGCACACTTATGCTAAGATGTTTACCAGTATATTAGTGACAGGTTGCAAGCCCATCGCCTAACAGTACTACACGCTTTTATTACCTTAGTCGGCTTTTACGACATCCACGGAAAGACTTGGAGTGACACTATTCTAATCCGGCAACCACACGGGGAACCCCCCCCCCCCCCTACCCTGATATTTTATTAACTTACTCGCCCGTAACGTTTGAATTAAAAATAATACCGTAACGTGACAAAAGCAATATGGTTTCCATCGGGTAGAATAAAGGGCCCTTAGTACCAAAAATAACTTAACCATTCGTGTATATCTTGCGGAGTGTTCTAGAACTCGTGTGCTTGCACACGAAGTAAGTGGCGCAGAGGTAACTGTGGGGATTAGGTCAAACGGCGGAGGTATTCTCTACCTGAGACAGTATTTTATTTTATTCAAACGTCTTAGGAAATCGCTGAGGATAGAAGACTCGATGAGGGAGGCTCAAGATCGAAAGAGATGGCGTGTATTGGAAGAGACCTACACTTACACCCGTATTTATAGTCAAGAAAAGTAATTACTTGAGTAAAAGTAGTGACTTAGGCAACAATTTTTATATGGCTTTTGACACTACTAATACTCAAGTAATTTCTTTTCTTGACTATAAATACGGGTGTTAGCATTGGATGGCAATAGGTTGAAGCAGAGAGACAGAGTAATTTGCTTCTTTTTTACTCGTTTTTAGCATTACACGTTTGATGTCTAAATTTTGGACATGGAATATTAACAAAGACGAATTCCGTAGACCGTTTGAAACAAGGATATGGTTTTAATCTCGTTAATGTGAACGCTGAACTAATGTGATAAACTTGGTACACTCGTTAATCCGGTTGCGCAAATAATAGTGACTTCTCACACTGTGTTTGTTTCGTTTTTAACTTCCTAGGTTTAACTTTATGAGCTAACTCTGAACTTATACTCAGAAGCTAGAAATATTATGCATGGAAAATTGTTTGTGAGTGAGTGTGTGAATTAAGTCGGGTTCCTATATTTTGCGGTTTGACCGCGGATATAGATAAGGCTTACTTGAGGTTAAAAAATGGCATTTTCCATAACAAAATGTGTCAAATTTCAATCCGAAGTAAGCCTATCTATCCACTTTTTGAATATAGGAACCGGCCGTTAGAAGGTTTGTTACTACTTTACGCTGAAATGGCTGAACGGATTTTGTTGAAACTTTGATTAGAGGTAGTTTAGACCCTTAACTAACTAATAGATTTACCTTTTATCTCAAATAACCTGTTACGTGTAAAGGTCATCGAGGACAAAGTTGCAGGAAAACTCTAATACCTACTTAATAATGGCAGGTCCGATTTTAATGGAATTTGAAATTGTGAAAGCTTACATCTTAATAAAGACATAGTAGGTATACTATTTTTATACATACATACATACATAAACTCACGCCATTATTCCCAGAGTGGGGTAGGCATTGCTACAGAATTACCAACCACTCTAAAAATACTATTTTTATCTCGAGAAAAAACTCTATTCCCGTATGATTTTCAAGTAGAATAGTAATTGGTTGGGTATTTTATTTATTCACACAAACATATATCTTTGGTGTGTATCACTTCCTATATCTAAAGTGAAGCGTCACTACTTTCCTCTAAATCCAAGAGTCATCGCAAGTCGATGCGTTGAAAACGCAAGTCGACATATTTTATCGTCTCGAAACCGAATAACCCCGTACTAGGCTCAGCAAGGCCATTGTAGTTATAGCGATATAGCAGTCAAGTGTGACATTCGCTTCGGTTCGTGATATTACAGTCACATTTATGACCGGTTTAGTTATGCCTTCGACAGTCTGTGGCCCTAGTAACAAAAAACGGGCAAGAGCATGCCGGACCATACTGAGGTCTGGTTCCATAGCCAAAACTACAAACAAAAAGAAACGAAATATATCTGTAGCACAAACCCCTAAAACAGACTCACACTTTTATAATCTTCAAAGACAATACAAAATTACACCCCCTAATTGCGTACTAGGAAATTTCGCTACTAAACATGGACATGGGGGCAATTTTTCAATCACTATAGAATTTGTCTCGATGACAAAACGTTAACATTACTTACTTGATCAAACGAAGAAACTTTCTAGTTTCTAGATACAGAGATCTAGACTACGGAAGTCTTACTATATTACATGTTGTTTATAATTTATCTGAGTGCACTTATCAACTTCTAGAACTGAAACTTTGCTTTGCTCTTCGATCTAAACTATGTAGCGCCGAACCGAGGACTTCAAAATATCTAGAGAGCAAATATTACTTAAACTTTCCTCAAAAAGTTACGCGTCATAGTGGCGCGAGGTATTACACTCGCGGTCAAATAATTCGGGTTAGAGTGCGTTTTTCATACAAACGAGGCTATTTCGAAGCCTTGGTCCCTAGCCAGAGGTTGTTTTGAGTGAGGTTTAATGGTGGATACTCCAAGGTTCAATAGAGGAGGTCAAAAGTTCTTAAGATACCTAACTGATAGCACAATCAGTTGACACCACAGCGAGAGAGTTTGGGTCAGCATTTGGATTTCCTTACGTTTTATTGTCATTATAGATGTTTTTCTGAAGATGCACAATTCCGGCGTTAGCCGCAGATTCAATCAGTTGGGTGTCCTAGGCACTCTGGAAGTCCTGTATCGATGCTCGTGGTATCCATCATCAGATTTCACTACAAGCATCCCCTGGCGAGGAACCAAGGCTTCGAAATAGCCTCGTTTGTATGAAAAACGCACTCTGACCCG
Organism: Acleris laterana; assembly: GCA_963966035.1. Lineage (NCBI taxonomy): Eukaryota > Metazoa > Arthropoda > Insecta > Lepidoptera > Tortricidae > Acleris > Acleris laterana. The sequence goes on along the minus strand of OZ014447.1, from coordinate 3,157,651 downwards.
AATTATTTGACCGCGAGTGTAGCAGCCATACTAGGCCCGATGTAGTTGTTGTTTATACCTGGGTGAATATTTGGCGTTTCAACCGCCGTCATTATTATTTTCGCATATTATTCAATATAAACTCAATAACTTTCTTGTTTTTTTAAATGGAATGGATACTACCCCCGGGTCCGCTGATTTTGACATCAAAAATTGCTGGTAGTTATCATTATTTTCGTCAATGTATTAAAGAGAATAATGACGGCGGTTGGAACGCCCGAATATTCACCCACCTACAGTTGAGCCATCACATTTTATTCCGCAAGTAACGTTACTTGCGGAACAAAATGTGATGGCTCAACTGTAGGTATAAACAACAACTACATCGGGCCTAGTATGGCTGCGTCTATATCACATTAGACATATTTGCATACTCCCTGAATGATTTCACAAAGGCCAGTTTGTACAGTCACAAGATTTAATTTGGTACCCACCTTAGGTCCAAAGTCAATCTGACATTGTACAACAATAAGGCTGAGTTTCCTAAAAGTTACAGATGACTTGACATCTCTAATGACATTGACGATTTCAAGCATATTTTTCTTGAAATGCGTCCCAAATTAACGCTCGTGACCGTACTATGCTATACTCAATAACTGTATAATAAATTGTGTTACTTTATGAATGTGTGGTTCGCCAACGAAAACTTTAGTGCTCGGTCATAATAAACTTCGAACTGAACATCAAATGGCAACCATACAATATCAATGGCAGTCACAATGACAAGGGGGTGCTCGACATTTTTAATGGCTGACTGCGGCACCTAGTGTCGATTCTTATTCTTATTGCTCACTTGGCTATCGCATTAGGTAACGCCTGTAATTATAGATTTAAGTTATTTAATAAATAAATATCGCGTGCCAAATGTGGATAAAGCATCCGTTACTCTCGTAGGTACTTATCTACCTGTCAGAAGGTGACAGATGCCTTATCCACACTTTATCACACGATAAACATCCTTCACTTTTTGACATGTAAGTACGAAAGTGACGGATGCTTTATCTACATTTTGTCACGATATAAACGCAACCGTTTCTAGAGATGGGCATCTCTTTCAAGACGAATTTATTAATACGGCGGTCAATGCCAGATAATGGCAAAAAAACATTCACAAAAGTCACTAAACTAACACACTTTATTTTGACGGCTGTTCATAATAACACGGTTGTAAAATGGCTATCACAATAGCATCAGGCAGTCACATTAATCCGTACAATAAACCAGGCTTTTTATTATGACACCCGCGAAGTGACAAGGGTCTGTAGGTTATAAGAAGGAATTTTGATGAGACATTTTGCACTGATACCGTGTAGGGATATATTTAAACTCGCATGTGTTTATTAAAGTGGAATATAAACGTATCACTATATTAATTAAAACTAGTTTTGTACTGTTGGTTGTTAGGAGATAAATACTAGTTTTATTATGTCATTGTGTATTTTCTACTATGTAGCCTTGTGTTGATATGTTAGTCGAATACACGTTTAAACATACACGTGTTTATACACGGTTAAATTTCATGAAAATCAGTTGACCAGTTTAATAGATATCAGCACTCAAAGCAGACATCGCCATTATATCGGGTTTTATCTTCCAAATCTAAACTGCTTCATCCTCAAATAAAGCACTATTCCATTGTTAAAGTGTGATTAAATCCGAGTTGAATGTCGTAACTCGTAAGTGTGAGTGAAAGTGGTCAGATAGTCCTTGGCTTTACGAGATCCGGTTGTGGACAATCGGGTCGGTTTAGGTCCGATTACACTGTAACATTGCATTGCTTTGTTGTGATACGCGGTGGTTTTGTATCGGTTCTCATGAGCACATGAAACAAAAGGTTGGATAGAAGTCTATAACATTCTTGTAATGTTGAGGTTATGGTACATTAATTTTAAATATTTCCGTGTGGTTGCCGGCTTAGAATAGTACCACTTCATGTCTTCCCGTGGAAGTCGTAAGAGGCGACTAAGGGAATAAAGGCTTGTAGCATTGTTAGGCGATGGGCTTGCAACCTGTCACTAATACGCTGGTAATTATCGTAGCATGATTGTGCAAAATGTGGTTATAGAATAATCAACAAGGTTTAAGAATTGTTTTTTTTTTTTATGGCATAGAGATGACAAACGAGCACACAGGCCACCTGATGGTAAGTGGAAACTGTGACCCATAGACATGTTGGTAATTCTGTAGCTTTGCCTACCACACTCTGGGAATTTTAGCGTGAAGGTATGATGATGAATTCTAAATACACATTACGATAGAGACGCACTGAGCAACAAGCGAGAAAATACAATTTGTGCTAAAGTGAATTTGTGAGTACTGTGGGGTTATTACGACGTATCTGTGCAATTCATTTTACGCTAAGAGAAAAGGACAGAGTTATGTAACTGCTATATTTCCGTCCTTTACGCTCACTGTAAAATGAACGGCATAGCCATGTCATAATAACCCCCCTGATCGCGAATCCGTTATTTCTAGTACAAGGATAGTAATTATTACGTAACTATCTCTCTAATGTATCGCTACAAATGATCTTACTACCTTTTAAGGTATTCCGACTTCTAGAAACACCGTATCAAATCTTCAAAAAACTATGAAGAAAATCACAGATTTATTAACGTGCACTATAACTAATCTAAGACTATTTTAAAACTTAATTTGTTTAATTTGGTTAAACAACTTTCAAGACTTAAACAAACCTCGTGCGCAGCACAAAAATATTTGCCCATTCAATATTATTCCAAAGGATTGTTCGATTCCTATGCATAATCACAAGTAAATAAACCTTCCACGAATAGAAAAAACACTTATCATTACCTACCATCAAACAAAAAATACGTTTAAGAAACCTCCTAAGAAGCCATCATTCAAATTCACAAATTCAGAACTGTCTCATTCATATCACATCTAACAACCGCAGCGGACACGCTTCACGCCTTCGACATTGTACTGTTTCCCATACACTTGCACTTTCAACGGCACGCCAGTGTACTTCCTCAACAACACTATCATTACACTGCCGTGCATCCGTAAATGCATGCTGACGGTAATTGTAATTGTCAAGCGATTTGTGGATTGCATTTACATTATGTACCATCAGCAACTCAGTTAACTGACCAATTGTGCATCTTGTCACCGTACAATACGGTGCACTAGTGGTCGGTTAACAGTGACGCTGGTTGTAACACTAGCCGCAGAATGGGAACTGCTCTTAGTCATTACTGCATATTAAGTAGAGTGTTAGAATTAAGTACTGGCTTCTAAGCTATTGTTTCTTTACTGACCGCAAGATCCCTGTCTTTGGGAAAGTTTCAGACTCATTTCCCGGACAATACTCCGTTTTAACCACGTGATCGTGAGCCAATAGAAGCATAGCACTGACCTTCGTTAAATGTAAAATAACGGAAGGTGACTTTCATATATTTTGTACTCGAGTAATGGATGCGGGACTACCACACATACACACAAATTTCGTGACGTTACGTGAGTCACACAGACTACAGTGCTTTTATTTTCAATATCGGCAAACTTCGTTTTTGTAACTACATGTAACAATCCAACAAACACATGATATAAAACAAAACCTTGTAAATAAAAAAGCAAGCTTTTTCAACCCGACTCCATTTTTTTAGTGACTACGAGTAGCATAGGTACAGCATTCCCCTAAGCCTACTCATAACTCTGATTAAAATATACCCTATGTCACAATCACAACCAAGAAGAATCTAACAATACCTCATACATAAAATCCAACAAGGCGTTTAGGGTGTAGTGCGTGCCAAAGAAATAGACATTCATGCACTCGAAAAACAAAACCTAATGCATTCGGGTATGTATTATTCCCATACAGCCATATTAACAAATCCAAATTCCCACTATTCGCATAACTTACGTATTACGTAACGTTACGGAATCCAACGTGGTCATGCAAGGCCATACATTAAAATTCAAACCACAACAATTGTACGGTTACAAAACCACGTAAACGGAAGCCAAAACCAGATCAGCCTATGTCTTTAAAGATTCGCTTTCACTCCAATACAGGTTGTAGGAACCGATATCCGTAGAAAGCTTGGTCAGTACAGTACAGGTACTGGTAATTAGAAATCTGTTAGGATGTACTGGTGAGAGGAATCTGGCAGGATGAGTGTCGAGGCCGAAAGGTCAACTAGACTGAACGCTTCGTAATCTTTGGGTACTACTTGGTACCTTGGAACTAAATTGACCGTTGCAACGATCTAACAGGAAACGTTGTGTTGTTCTGGTGTTGCCACACAAATCCTTAAATAGTTTTTGTTAAGGTTTTTAAGTGTGTATTTATAATTTATTATCGCTACCTACTGTTACTGTTACTACTGTAATTTACCTAGGTTAGTTTATAAGTCAGGGGCCCTCTAAAAATCAGCGCTGGGGTTTCTGCCTTTAAAAACTCGGCTCCGACATTTTTAAGCGCATTATATAATATATATACGTGCGTGCATGACTCGATGTATGAATGTGGAAAAAGCGAAAGAAATTTGTCAAGATCGTAGCAAGTGGAAAGAAGTGGGTCTCTGCCTACCCCTCTGGGAAACAGGCGTGATTTAATGTATGTACCTATGTATGATCTGAGTGAAGAGGTTCTCTTAACGATTATTTACAAGAATACAAATCTAACCAACGCCCTTTAAATTCAATATGTTCCAATACTCCTTACTTATAAACGTGGAATAAGCTTGGAATAGTTCATGCCATGCTTTGTCACTTTCTGTCAGATGCAAATGTCACAATTACAGATAAGGACAAAGCATGGCATAAAGTATTCCAACCTTATTCCACGTTTATAAATAAGGGGGTATATGTTTCTCTAAGTAAGTTGTTGTGTTCCGGTCTGGGGATAAGACAGCCGGTGAAATGACTAGCATAGAGGCATTCCATCTTAGTCCTCAGGGTTGGCAACGCATTTGCAGTCTCATAGGATTGCATTGCAGTCTTGTGAATGCGAATGTCTATGGGTCACAGTGTCCACTTACCATCAGGTGGCCTGTGTGCTTGTTTGTCTTCTCTATGCCATATAAAAAAAAAAAAAGTATCCTTGTTTAGGTGAAATTGTTCCCCGATGTGTATGTACACACAGATCAGTAATGTAAAAATAATGCTCAGATTTTTAAGATTTTTGACTGACCAATCGATAAGTATTAAATAATGATTATTGCATTGACCTTTAACTGCGCAAGTTGATTCGGCAATTTATCAGATTGAAGAAAAAGATGGTAAGTGTATTAAGAGAATAAAAGAAACGTATCGTGAGTTACTATCAATAAACTTTGCCATAATGGGCTGTTATGGGGTTATTACCGTACGTATAAAATACAAGTTCGAATCGAACTGGCGGTTTTGATCCTATTTACAGTTCACAAACATACATACAATGGGTACCTACACAATATAATTATAAGAAAATAGGACACATCCATATTAATAGTATTAAGTAAGTATGAACAGAATTGTATTTATTATTATAAATTCGAAAGTAACTCTGTCTCTCTGTTATGCTTCCACGGCTAAACCACGGAACCGATTTTAATGAAATTTGATAATTATGGAGATAGCTTGAACCTAGAGGAGGGACATTAATGGTACTTTTTACCTGTAAACGGCGACTTACCTGGGCGAAGTCACGGGCAATAGCTATAGTATATTTGATTTGATTTGATTTGATTTGATTTGATATCCCACAAGAAAAAAAAAAAAAAAAAAATTGTATTTGATTTTATAACTATTGTGATCTGATTTCAAATTCGTTTTTAGGATATGCCGCTATGTATATCACTTTGTTTGTTATTTACGACCTTATGGTATTATGCAAAATACTAACGTATTCTGATAATGTTGGTACGATTTGTCACGATAAGCCAATAAGAGATTCAGTTCAAAATTAGTTTCACGCGGCATCAATTCTAGCCACTAATAGATTATGGTACGTACAAGAATGCGCCGGACCAGTATCATAGGCACAGATCCCCCTGAAATCCTATCGAGTGGAAGGTTCAAGTTAAGATAGTCCGTCGATTTTTGAATAAAAGAACATCACAACAAATAATCATGCGTGGTAATAAATTCAACGCCCTAATTTAAACATTGACTACCGGCCTTTCAAAACTCCATACAAAAATGACCTCATATCGAGCCATCGGTACTGAACCTTACGTAACGACAGCCAACAATTATGTAGTTAAATTTAATAACACTTTCACACTTTAAACGTGTTATAAATTAAATCGGCTTTAAGTTTTAATCTCGACTTGTTAAACATCCACTTAAGGTAACATGGGCGTATGAATTAAGAGTATTGTGGGACTGGAAATGTCCATACAAAATGCGGTAACGTTTCTCTCCCTTTACTCCTAGTGCGATTTTTATAATTTTTGATTATGTTGTAGATAATTAAATAAACCGGGCAAGAGCATGTCAGACCATGCTCGGAGTAGGGTTCCGAAGCCGTTACGACAAACACAAAAAACTATCTCAAAAAACAACATGTATGAATAATTTTTTTAGTTACGAGTATCTAAAGTAATTTGATGCTGACTTTGATGATTTTTTGGTTGGTATAAACACTTTACTCGCCTGTATCTCAAGAACTAATTAAGACATGGTGTAGCAGAAATCTCACACAAAACGAAGCGAAGCGAGGGCGGATCGCTAGGATTCCATAAAAAAGGTTTTGATCTTGTCTTAAAAGAACATAGATAAAGACTGCCAAAATTAGACGGGTATAAAATGATACATACTACATGTACGTATTTTTAAATATTTGTTTTAATACCATTATTATCCTTAAAAAAAAGCACCTTATAGGTAAGTGTACCTAATAAGTTTGATTTCTTATTTACAAAATACGTAAGCACATCATTTAGGAGACCTTGTTTCTTGCATTGTGTTTCCATACCGTTAGACGATTCACCTACAGAAGATGAGACCGGTTACCCTAAGTACCGCCATCATATAAATTTGAGAGTAACATACCATAACCAATAACACTAATTCGTTAAATAACTGAGAAACGACTTGGAAAAGCAAGCATTTTACGGTCTGGAAAATATTAACCTTAAAACATTTTAAATTTCAGTAAGTAGGCAAAACAATGGGTTTAAAACTGCCCGTATTATGGTCGCCTTTATCGCAGTGGATAAAGCATTCGGCACTTTCGCACTTACATACTGATCAGAAAGTAACAGATGCTTTTTGCACGTTCATCCACATCGATAAACACGACTTTGTCTATTGGCCGCTCTACACGATATCCCATCATGGGCCAACGTAGGGACCGAGTTATGCGTGAGATACAAGAATATTTTGCTCGCTCTAGGCTGTAAATGTGTCTCTTACACTCGTCCATGATTAGCCATCGTATAGAAGGGCCAAATATGTGTTTATGGTATTGTTTTTAAAAAGTAGGGGGGAGAGGAAGCGGGAAAATAATTCTACACGTGCGAAGGCATGCATAGTTACCCATAAAAATGTTGAGCATACTTAGAACCTTGCCATTGCGAATGCGATTGTTATTTTCATACTTGTCATTTAATGTTCAGTTTGAAGTTTACTATGACAGTGCACTAAAGTGCTCAACATTTTCGTTAGGGTACTGTACAAATGTAAATTTGTATAGCGATTTGAATCAGCGCCCTGTGTCTTTATTTTGTACTGAAATTTCCAAGGACGTTAACATTGACGGTGCCGTTCGAAGTATTATGTAACCGTAACATAATGAATGGAAACGTGAGACTGTTTTAGGGGTTCGTGTTACAATGGATTCCGTAAAAGCCCACGTCGTTTTCGAATTATAAAGGCGATTCAAAATCGTGACGTATGTTTGAAATTTACGTTCTAGGGCTAAATAAAAAGGACGCATGTGCAATTTGATAGTCAAGTAAATTTAAACCCCCTTCTTGAGAAATAAGGTCACTAATACATACGTGGTTCTATGAGACATACGCCTTATTTTCTAAGGAGGGCAGTACAAATGACAAAAACACAAAAAAAATTACGTCATAAAATTAAGCATGGTGACTTATAATAGCGATTTAATGGGTAACATAATAATTAGAGAATACAGTGTTAGATAACAAGTAATAATTACAACAGAATAAGTAATGTGATGCCAGAAAAGGGACTGGACTCAGTATTTTGTTCCACAGGCGAGACGTGTCGAATAAAAAAAAACACAGCATGGAAAATGACATTGCATAGGTAGCTCCTAAAATTATATATTTTTGTATTGTTACACATTTAAATAAAATTGTTGCAAAAACTGTTTTGAGAAATATAATACTAAAACTGAGATGATCACCAAACACAATCACTAAAAAAAATCATACTCGTAACTATGGTAGTAAGTGAATAACAATGCTATAATAATTATAAAATAACAGTTATTACCATAGCAACACTCATTATAGAACTGTTTTCACGTTTCAGTTACGTTATAGGTGGTATTCTGTATAGTTAACGAGTAGGAAAAATCTATTTATTTAATACTCTATAAATTTAGACAAACATGGTTTAATAATACACTTGTTACTTCCTCTATTACCAACATAGTGAGAAATAAAACCACATTATGTACATCCATTAAAGTTAATATAAATATGCGAAGTCATGAATCCGTTGTTATAAAAGAAAACGTGTCCGTAATCCGTATTACACAATGCGTTACGAGATCTCTGATGACATACAGATTTACCTCTCGATCAATAATACATTTACATACCTAAAGTTTATCATTAACATATGTTTAAAGGCGTGAAGTTGGAAAAACAACTTCAACGTCATGAAAATAGAGTTAAGTTTTCTTATTTGTGTTTGGGTGACTTATGGTTTTGAAAATGAGGATGCTATTACGATGTATAGTAGTGTGTCAAGGTTGAACGAAGCCAGATGAATCAGATACGCTATGAATTTAAATGACATTTGATAGATCGTTGATAAAGTCGTTACGAATAGGATTTGAAATGAATTTGAATTCTGCAATATGTTAAATGTCATGTTTAAATGTAGAATCAAATGATCGTTGCATGGACCATATTCTGGCTCAGGGACTCTATTCTATAAAGTTCAACAATATTGTTTTTGACGTGTTATAGTATTGTTTTTATCAAGTAAATAACAGTCGTTACGATGATAATGCGATTACGGTAACAGATCAAAAGCAATATCTGTGGCAATATTGCTTGTCGTCGCGTCGAAGAAAAGAGGACCAATTTAAAAGACATTACGGAATAAAATATGAGCTTGAATTTGTCTGATAGTAAACAAGTGAAAATGTATGTAAACATGACAATGCACAAAAAAATAAAGAAATAAGTGTTACCCATATGTTACTGGATAATCACACGCAAATTGACCTAGTCCCAAATTATAAAGGCTTTGACATTCAACTGAAGATGTAGACTATTTTGTCAAGAGAATTCATCGTGTCTAGATCATTTTGAGCATGTAATTCTACTTAGCTACTTTTGACGCTGACTGTGCTAAGTATACTAGACAATGATAAATATAATTATAATGTATGTTACAAATGAATGTTCACTATTAATAATTGTAACATTTCTTTAAATCCATTGTTTATATTACTCGTATCTATATCTATATATATATATATCAATTACTGTTGGCAGAAAACGTATGCCGGTGTCCCGCGGCTATACCACATGAAGGGAAAGTACCTTAAATATGGTCCGTAGGATACTATGCTATAAAGAAGCTTTATTTTATTTTTAAAAGTGAAAGATTAAAAAAAAAACAATAGTTTTTGCATGTGTTTGGCGTACTAATAAATTTTCTAGTAACTTGAATGTAAAATTTTACATTGTTCCTTTATTTTTGGATACACTGTTACTTGGAGGGAATTATTTTTTATCAGTTACCCTTTCGACTGGGATCATAAAAATACAGTATGTATTTTTTGTCATATTAGGTCTGTTCGATTCCCAGATGAGGCAAGCAGTTTTACAAAAATCTTTAAATGCAGTCTTATTTATTTTTTTAAATAAAATAAAGTCTTCATAAAGCAAAATCCTCAATCTTATATTAATATTTAAGGTACTTCCCCTTCATGTTGCATAGTCGTGGGACACCCTGTATACCGTTACCAAAGCCTTCATCAATTTTAAAAATTCACCACGGCCTCATAGCATAAAGCTACTTAATTATACAGCACCGGAGTGGTTCATAAATTCACGGAAGGGAACCGCTGAGCTCACGCACATACCCAGCAAAACGTGAAATGAATAAGTTAGGAACGGCTTTATTTTCGATGAAGTTTTCGCTACTAAGTCTGGGCATGTATAACATTGTTGTAGGAACGAATAAGCGATTTTTTTTAAGATATCTACTACTTCATCCGCGTAAATTTCTCTTGAGTGCTTTTAAATTTTCCAAGATGAAGCCATGTGTTAATCCAGGGTATAAGCTATCTCCATTTTAAGTTTGATTCTAATTCTGCAGTGTGAAGGAGTAACAAACAAACACACGAACTTTCGCATTTGTAATATTAAATAGGATAAAGTAGGATAACTCCTTTCAGTCCCAATATCTCTTAAAAAGCCCAAACGTTTTTCATGTAACCTAGCTACGAACTATCGCGATTACCTAAGTTGTTTGTAATTAAAAAAACACCGCGCCTAAATCGCCCATGCTGATCGGAAACTATGTTGCCACAGCCAAACACAAATACACATCGATATCATCATCATCACCACCATCATCATCATAACTTTATCATAATTATCATCATTATCATCATCAACATCATCTTCATCATCATTATCAACAACATCATCATCATCATTATCATCATCATCAACAACATCATCTTCATCATTATTACCAGCATCATCATTATCATCATCATCATCATCATCATCGTCGTCATCTTCGTCGTCATCATCGTCATCATCATTACTTAAAAATAACAATTCTAAATTTCCCTTTCTCATTGTTGCAGGAAGAAAACGTAGCCCTCAGACTGATAAAACAAACAAATATTGAAGAAACTGAAAGCAGTCCCTCACCAGATGAACCTTACACCAGCACCGGGCGGTACTTCGATGAAGGGGGATACGTTAAGGGTGCAACCGGATCGAGGGACTCAGATCCTTACGTGAGGAACCGGTTCAACCAAGCTGCGTCTGATGCTCTGCCAAGTAACAGGGTTGTTCCTGACACTAGGAATGCCATGTAAGTACCAATTCTTGAGTAGCTAGTGTTTATGGGCGATGGCGATTAGTTCCCATCAGGTATCCCGCATAAAAAAAGGAATAAATAGAAATCGGCTACCAGCAATTCTGATGATAGCGAGAGTACAGAGACTAAACGAAGACCTTAGACTGAAAGAAGACTGTGAAATTGACAGCAGATTACTAATGTTTTACCAAATCATCCTTTGGCAAACTATAATTTTGCAAGGAGAATTGCCGCCGCATTGTTTTACAGTTACATCTTTATACAAGTACAAAGTATAAACAAAGTCGCTTTCCGCCGTCTGTCCCTTTGTAATGTACAGTCAACCAATTTGATTTCTAGGCCACTTTGGACTATGTTAAAGTGACGTAACGTTGTCAACCAAAACGTAAGGGACTCCCTATGATTTGGTTTACAACGTCACGTTGACAAAGTCCATAGTGGCCTAGGAATCAAATTGGTTGACTGTACGCTTTCAAACTACGCATAGGATTTTAATACGATATTCATCAATAGCTAGTGTTACAGAAAACTCACATAAACTGAAGCGAAGTGAGGGCGCGTCGCTAGTATTTAATAAGCCTACGTAACCTATGTACCGTAAAACGGGGTGAGTAGGGACCACTGCAACCTAAAATGAATGAAAATGTTACTAATTAACTGTAGGTGTCTGACGCCTCAGGATAATGCTGAGCCAGTGTCCGATTCACCACCACGAGGACACTCCGTGCTGTTTCTGTCACATTGTTTGTTATCTTTCATTTGTCTATCTGTGTGTCTTCTGTGTAGTGAATAAATGTATTTCTTCTTCTTCTGCTTTTTAATTATAGGACATAAATAATTTCCAATAGACTTAACGTTATTGTCCATTTAATACTTGTCTTGTTTTTATTTGTAAAAAGTTATGACTTATTTTAAGTTGTGTCCCGGTAATACGTTTCATACGTTTTGAAATGCAAGTTGTAATTTGATACATTTTTCAAATGTTCTTTTGGTCAAATGAACGGACCGCAATAACAGCACTGAAGCAGTAACATGTCACTGTTAGTTTATCCCTTAACCCTTATAATCCCGATGGATAAAGCATCCGTCACTCTCACACATACTGGGGCCCTAATATGGCTGCGTTTGTCGCGTGACAAAGTTTGGATGACGTATCTGTCACCTTCTGACACGTGAATAAGTACGAGAGGGACGGATGCTTTATACACAAGGTCAGAAAATTACAGAGGTTTTATCCATTTTTGATTATCCACATAATAATATATCCGGTTTGTGTTGTGACAGTAAGTTTCGGAAACTTTTTGCTACATAATTCATTTTGTGTAGCAATACTTAACGCTTAACACGTAAAAATTAAGCTAGAATTGGCATTTTTTTTAATATGCTTTGTTATAAGTTTAAAAATGTAGCTAGAAATAAAAGATTCAGAACACAAGGAAATATTATCATTTTTGCAATATTATTCGTATTTGCAATTTTGTTTTCAAACAAATAAGGCATTGTATTAGATGACTTGGCACTCGCGTTGTAGGCAATTTTTCCTGGAAAACTTGGCAGGTGCCCAAGATTTGCTATATGGTTTCACAGTGCGCTTACAAATTGTGACGATGTGGCTTTGCTATAAGTCAACTCCCGGGGATTTTCAACCTTGTTATTTGCCTCTTTGTTGAGTGTCATGTTCATGCCAGATATATTGTTTTTCACTTGTTAGTCAAAGGTTGCAATAGACAGAGTTATCTAAGCAATCCAAGGACGCCTTTGCGTAACAATGGCACACAATAAATGGGTAAGTGTATAATTTTATAATATTAACTAGCGACCCCCCCCCCCCCTCTCTTCGCTTCGTTTATGTGAGTTTTCTGTAACGCCCGCACATTACTACCTCCTCCTCTATATAAATACATAAAAACCTTCATCTTGAATGAATGTACCTATTGATGTGCGCAGTTTAGAAGATCGACTTTGTTTTATACTAAATATGTAAAGATATAAATAAAGAGGAAAAAAAAATTGTTTGTTTATTTGAATTTGGGGGTAATATTTGAAACTAGAGAATTGATAAAAAAAAACATTTTACAAAACGGAAGTTACATTATACCTGATTAATAAAGACTATATTTTATTCCGTTAAATCGGAGAAAGGGAGCCTGCCCTGCTTCTATTTTATAATGAGACATACTAGATAAATGAATAATTTATTTATTAAAATTACTTTTATTCAACACGGTTAAACTCCTTAAAAGTTTCCAAGCTATATCAATAAACAACTTCTACACAGACGAAGTTTTATCCCACAAAGCAGCCTATTGGCAATAATACAGTAATAGCTTGTAACTGACAAATTTAATTAGTTGCAAAATATACCTTACTATCTTACTAGCTACGGTGTATTTTGCACCTTATTTAATTTGTTCGTTACGCGATTGCAGTATCACCGACGCAAAGGAAATCTGCCCTCCTAATCCAATAGGCCGTATCTCAAATAAAACTACTATAGCAATGTCAACCTCATTACTAATAGTATAGAATTGAAACTGCTTTGCGCTGGTACGGTACTTGAACTGGTGCCAAGCTTCCTAGTTTGAGTGCTTATGTTAGGACTAGGCTAGGCTTGTGCATATATTTAAGCACGACCGCGGATTATAAGGTATGTGACCTCTGACCTCTATGTCGATGGGCAGGCAACCATTATAGACCCTATAGCGGCTTATAATATATGCAATATGTAATCTACTCCTCTATAATTAAGGGTACCTACACCTATATTCTATCGACTTTCACTTCGTTGTATTATTTCGTCGAATTTATACTGAAACCAAGATGACTTCAGGATAGGAAATGCAAATAACAGGTCATAACCGGTTTTAACCGGTTATTTTCATGCAAAAACGGTTAATAACCGATTAAATTTCGTTCAGTACTTCAGAATATATGTAAGACTAACTCTGCGCAATAATACGTTCGTTGAAAGGTATTTGAATATAAGTTTATGTTAAAAAATATATTCTTGAGACATGTTTTTGCTGCTGCCTGTACTTTTTTTTGCATAGTCGTCATCTACTCGTCAAGACGATTCTAACAAGCCCTAATACGACGGGCTTATCATGTGTAATTCAGGAGTTCCTATGGCCACATTTAGTCTCGATCATCAGACCAGCTCGATGGTACTATATTATTGTATTGTCACCAGAACTAAAGGCGTATGCAAATTTTCAGCTTCATCGGAGACCGGGAAGTTGGTGGGGATTATTAGAATCGTCTTGACAAGTACTAGATGACGACTGTGCTAAAAAAAAATACAGTCAGCAATAAAAACTTGTCCCAAAAATATATTTTTTGTGACTTATTTTATTTTATACTATTTCGCGTACGCATCTTGATTAGGTATATAGCCTCATTGCATCTATTCTACTGGGTAAACCATATTGTTATTTATTGCTTTTAACATGTTATCGTATTGTTTTTAATCCGGCTGCCATTATTGTCAAGTAAAATAAAAGCTATCGTAACGTTAACAATACGATAACATGTCAAAGGCAATATGATTTTACCTTGTAGAATAAAGGCTCAGTTTAATTGGTCAATACCGCGCATGCTTGTAGCAATCCATTGACGACTTGTTTTAACGTTATTCAGCCGTGAGCTATTGCGGCGATGCAATGTATCACAAAAAGCATGGCTATCGACCAATAAAACACAGCCTTAGGCACTTGTCCCACCGCCGACGATGAGCGGGAAGCGAGTACCGCCAGCGATCAACTAGTAATATTTTTGTCTCACTTATTGACACGGGATCTATATTTTTTGTTCCGTCAAACTAGTGGAAAGAGTTCTCGCCGGCAGTGTGAACAGCCAGCGATGAACGATTAGTATACGTGTCTCTTTTACTAACACAGGATCCTTATCTTTTGTTCGTTTCTTGGGCGAGAAAATCGCCGATAGCTGATCGCTTACTCGCTCTTGGTGGGACAAGTGCCTTAAAGGCCTTGTAGGCGATTTCCTAAATACCTATTACTCCAAGATTTCAATGTTCGTCTTAACGACCACTTTCAAGGCCATGTTTCTTTACTTAATTATAGTTTACATGTTTTTAAAAGGGATTACCACATTTAGAATTCATCGTTTTTACCTCAACTTAATTATTTTTACCGTTAATGATTATTTTAAGTAAAGTATTTGTAACCATTTCAAGTGAAAGAAGTCCAAGGTTTAAGTCAAAGTTCAACTTAATATTTCGACAATGTTAATGAAGTAAAAATGTAATACAGTGCAACGTGCGAGAAGAGAAATGTAAGAATACACGTAAATGCCAATGCTTTGGGCTACAGAAAGAATTTACATACATAGAATTGCTATAATTAAATAAAGATAGGTATGTTTATGATTAAAAAAAGTACGATTCTATTCATGTGTAATTTTTTTAATTAAATGTTACAAGAACATTACAGCACCTAGGATAGTGTAATAAAAATGTGTAACATTTGTAATTGTAATGTAACATCAAATTTGGTTGGATTATTTCAAATATAATATAAATCAAATTTACACGATTCAATATTGCAATTAGAGTTCTAATTTAATTGGCATTGGCATTTTTTTATATTTGTAACATTTAAAATCGAAAATATATTTAAGTGATATGTTATTTTAACCCCATGTTTTAACTACTAAGCTAATCTACCAAAGGCGTTAAAGCGACAAGGTGTAAAAGTGTGTAGCTAATTTAAAGCTGGCTATGTACACAGCGCAAAAATGTTAAAAGGGCATTACAATTTATCATTTTTTATTTTTATATTAGGTAATTGTATTGTAATGGTTTTTCTTTTGTACAATAAAGTGTTTACATACATACAAACATAAGTACATACAATGACCAATCCATTCAATTATTTTTTCTTGTTCCCAGGTGCCGCCTTAAAAAGTATGATCAAGAGCTTCCCCAGACAAGTATCATAATCACATTCCACAACGAAGCGCGCTCCACACTCCTGCGCACAATTGTCAGGTAAATACAAACCTTATTGACACAGTTAACCTAGTTGGTAAGCGTACAACTCAATAAGGAATGTGCATGGATTTTTTAACCACATAGACTCATAGTACAAGCTTAGAGCTTAGTTCCGGACAAGATTTATAATATATGTACAAAGTGTACAACATTAATATCTTAATGATACTATATCTTGAAAATGATGGATGAAAGAAGATTGACGAAAGAGATATACAGATCGAAAGTGACTGGACAGGTCGGAAGGGGCCGCCCTAGCCGTACTTTTACGAGTCAAATCGGTGAAATACTGGAAAAGGGCCGAATCTTAAGTACCCGAAACCGACGTGCGTGCATGACTCGATGTATGAATGTGGAAGAAGCGAAAGAAATTTGTCAAGATAAAATCAGAAACCCGAATTTTGATTTTTCTTAACTATTCATTAGCCCTAATTTTAGCATCCCGAATTTACGTTATATCTATTTTTTATATCCGATTCTTAATAGCTTTAATTTTAGGAATCCGATTCCTATAAAGACCGAATATTACTATACCTTACAAGTCTAAAACCTAGAGCTCCTATTCCGCGTAGGTTAGGCCCTTCGCGCCTGGTCGCAACTTTAACCTAACCTTTATGTGGGTAAAATTGATCCAATCGATTATTGGTTTTTAATTTATATTTAGTTCAAATAATGATTAGTTCAAACAGTAATTAGGACGTATGACTATTAGGTCTATTAATCATCAGGAATAATCATTATACGTTTTAATAATACAGAGCATTTAAAGTTTATTTCATTTATAACTTTAGATCTAGTAATCAATTAGGACATACAAGTTTAGCTGTCATGACATTAGGGCTAATGAAAATTATATCAAACGTTGATATACCTAATGAAAGCTTTTATGAAATTCGGTCTAGTGGGGGAGAACCCAAATTACCTGTTCAGTTATATTAGAAATTGTACAACATCCCAAGGAACAGCAGTAAATAAAAGGCGAAAAGCGTTGTTCTTATCTGTTAGAGAACGATTCACAAAGCCAACAGTCAATGGAATGTTTCTATCAATTGAACAGATACAAACATTCTAATTAAATGATTGTGTTACAGCGTCCTGAACCGGAGCCCGGAACATCTCATCAAGGAAATCATACTGGTCGACGACTTTAGTGACAATCGTGAGTAAATATTAACACTAGCGATCCACCCTCGCTTCGCTTAAATTTAGGTGCGGTTTCTGTAACACCTGTATATAAACCAGAATTTGCCGTTACACAAAAACTTTTCGTGAAAAATTATCTAACTGATGGAAATCGCATAAAAACCGGTTCAGTCGTTTTTGAGATTAGGCAAACATACAGACAGACGCGGCCCCTTTTGAACCCCCTACGCAAAAAGAGGGGTGTTATAATCGATTTGGCCGTTTAAGATATATCGACTGAAAAAAGGGGTCACTATAAAATCAGGGGTTTTTATCTATTGAATAGTTTAATGTAGGGCCTGTTTCACAATCGACGAGTAAACTTATCTGCCATTTAAAGTTAGCTCTCTCCTTGTCTATCTTCAAGTGTAAGAAAGAGAAAGGGTTAAATTCTGTCAAATATGTTTAACTTTTCGATAGTGAAACAGGTGGTTTGTAATTTACATATATCACACTGCTAGATCAAATCAGTTACAAATACAACTGTATTTTAAAATGCAAGTAAATGGAATATTTTATTCAGTAATTTCGCCACGTCAGAGCTTTTTTACATTCAATAATTACACTCTCTAAAGTTAATAAAATGGTTGGTAAATTCATTATTAAAAAAAAACTAATTTATAACAAACGTTACGAATTTGAAAAATTTCGAACAGAATTCGTAATGTACCCGTGGTAAATACCTTTTAACTGACAATTACTATACCCTTACCATGAGTTACAATTAACGTACACGCTAGCGAGTCGCAGCTCTGTCCCTCGCAGACCCCGAAAGTATTCTTAAAGAATGCAAGGGACAGACCATTCGACTCGCTAGCGTGTACGGTAATTGTAACTCATGGTAAGGGTACTGAACTCATTACCTGCAGATAGACCTTATTCATAGTGGCATAGGGACGCATTAACAACTGACATGGGCTGTCCTAAATTATTTCAATCAATGCGCATGCGTTGTCCATCACGACCACACATGCATGACAATCGCTGCCTTTCGTCAGTAAAAAGACACAAATAAATAAACATCGAGTTAAGCAATTTGGACCTTACTTTAATTACAATAAAGTCACATACTCTAAAGTTGACTAGGGTGTTTTAGTCTCTTTAAAGGTTCAGATTGAGCTGCGCAAGATTCCAATCCTGTACTATCTAGATCTACACATGCCTCGACCTAATTTTAGGCATTCACTATTACGCTATTGAATAGAAACCGTCATTGTTGTTTGTATTTTTTAATGAATAGTTTCGTGTTTTGATGATGAGTCAAATACTAATGCAACTTAATATAGAAACTCGTATCTAGTAAAATGTTCACCTTCATCTTCTGTTGTCCTTACTTACTCTTAGCTGGAAGAGATCCTATATGAGATAAGTCCGCCTATGTACATTTATTATATTGAAGCAAATATTTCTTGCATTTTTTTTTGTGCAATAAATAGTTTACATAATAATATAACATTGCAAGAGTATTCATAATAAGTGGTTTCAAAATTGGTAAATACATAATCAATGTTTTACACACATCCTTCCTCCATTCCTATTCTAAGGACCGTATTAATAAACTAATCTCAACTCTAATGCTCGTCTTGAGATGTGTCAAAAATGACAGTGTTCTATGGTTTGACGTTTACTTTGACGTATCTTGTGACCGGCCTCTCAGCCAAGATGAGTTTATTAATACGGCTCTATGTTAGAATTATAACATCGAGTGACAGGTTTAACAACCTTTCGATATTAAATGTAGGGTAACCATGGGGTAACCACGAAAATTAATAATACGTAAAGAAGGGTGATTTAAACAATCTACTATCAGACCATTGGAACCTTGACCCAAGGATTCAAGTCATAAGAAGTGTCAAACAAATTGTTGTATAATGTCACTGTGACACCTTTCTATGGTGGGTCAGGGTTCCATTGGGCTGAGAGTAATTATTCTAATTTCTAATATTCTTTTTCACTCCAGCGGAGGACGGTGCAGCACTTCGCGCAATCCGCAAAGTGCATGTGCTCAGGAACACCAGACGCGAGGGCCTGATGCGCTCACGCGTCCGCGGAGCTGACGCCGCCGCTGCACCGGTGCTGACGTTCCTCGACTCCCACGTCGAGTGCAACGTCAACTGGCTGGAGCCGCTATTGCAGCGGGTTAAAGAGGTACGCGGAATATCTTTTTTTTTTATGGTATAGGAAGGCAAACGAACAGACGGATCACCTGATGGAAAGCAATTACCGTCACCCATAGACACCTGCAGCACCAGAGGAATCACAGGTGCGTTGCCGGCCTTTCAAATGAGAGTACGCTCTTCTCTTGAAGGTTTGAAGGACGTAACGGTCCGGAAATACCGCAGGCGACAGACCATTCCATAGTTTAGTTGTGCGAGGCAGGAAATTCCGTGTGAAACGCACAGTTGTGGACTGCCAACCATCTAGTTTATATATCTTATAGTTGAGGCCCTACTAGCTACTCTAGGTTCATCCTTGTCACTCGAGACTAAATCCAGACATACATACATACATAAACTCACGCCTTTATTCCTAGGGTAGGGTGAGTAGGCAGAGCTACAGAATTACCAACAACCATAAACTATAAACTTTTCGATAAATTCTGTAACCACATTTTGCACACTTAGGCTAAGATGTTTACCAGTGTATTAGTGACAGGTTGCAAGCCCATCGCCTAACAGTACTACACGCCTTTATTACCTTAGTCGGTTTTTACGACATCCACGGGAAGACTTGGAGTGGCACTATTCTAATTTACCGTAATCGCTAGCTAACTTAAGACTGCGCCGAGCGTACGCCGGATGTACAGTGGCGCCCTCATTACTTTTATTGTGTTTGTTAATAAACTAAAGTATTTTTTGAAATTGGACGGATTTTTTTTGTACTACAAATGAAAACACAACTTATAGGGTATATTATATCATATAGTTTAATAACAATTCATCTTCGAGTTATTAACTTAACGGAAAAAGTGGCCGCCTTTTCCCGTTAAGCTGACTACTCAAAGGGTAATTGTTATAAAGTTTGTTACGTATCCCATAAATTGTGTTTTTACTGTCACTACAAAAACATTTCGTCTGATTCCAAGGAAATTCTTTAGTTAATTAGAAAACACAATATATATATATATATATATATATATATATATATATATATATATATATATATATATATATATATATTTTATGGTATAGAGTAGACAAACGAGCACACAGGCCACCTGATGGTAAGTGGAAACTGTGACCCATAGACATTCGCATTCACAAGAATGCAATGCAATCTTAAGACTGCAAATGCGTTGCCAACCCTGAGGACTAAGATGGAATGCCTCTATGCTAGTCAATAATAGTAATGAGGGCGCCACTGGACGCTCGGCGTTTGCTCGGCGCAGTCTTAACAATCAGAGAGTAAACCAATATCATAACTTTAAAACAACTTGTCATTTAACATCATGATTCATGACAAATTGTCAACAAGACGTTTCAGCCTGACATTGATAATTAAAACTTACACAATACAGATCAAAGACTAGCTCAAATACTAGGGCTAACCAAGATCACAATAATATGACATTACCTATCAAAGACTACACAACCATTCATAACCTACCGCAAACCTATAAATCTCATAATTTATTATTACCTCATTGCAGGTCAGGTAGCTATCATTAATCATTCTGTCAATATTACTGACGTTAGCCATCAATATTATGGACCGACCTACCAATAATTTGCTAAGATATCGTGGAACTATGAGCCAATACGGGTTTACAGTTACGAGTAGGCCACTTTATATACAAGACTTGCTGTCCATGGCCGTCGCCGCACGGGTGTATTTTTTGCATAAAAATCTTATCCTGATAATTACGAAAAAACTTCATTTCTTCTCATTTATAACCTACTTGAATCAAGATTATTTTGATACTGACTCAAACCAAAAAAAAAAGTGTAATCGGTCCACAATTTTACCAACGCAGAAATCGTTGAACATACCTACATAAAAAAATACATACAGTGGAACGTATAACCTCCTTCTTTGAAGTCGGGTAAAAACTTGTAAAAAAAATTGAGGTTCTTGATTATTTTGTGACTAAAGAGGCCAAACATTTGAAAATAATA
The DNA here is from genome assembly GCA_963966035.1 of Acleris laterana. Classification (NCBI taxonomy): domain Eukaryota; kingdom Metazoa; phylum Arthropoda; class Insecta; order Lepidoptera; family Tortricidae; genus Acleris; species Acleris laterana. Next base: position 3,136,084 of record OZ014447.1, on the reverse strand, counting down.
CTTATTTCTCATCTAGCTTAAGCCATACAATGAAAGAAGAATTTTAAATTTCAAACGTCATGACAGTCATTTCAGTGTCAAGCATCGTTTAAATTTATGTTTTGTGTAAAAATTTAAAATAAATCAATTTATTCAAAATATCCAGCAGAATCTAAGTAAGTATGGCTTTTCAACCGTTGACCATTCATAATGCCATAGTAATCGAATCCGTGAAGTCGCTCGTGAAGACTTCTTTCATAAAGGCAGCGAAGACCTTGAACCCCAACCTTCAGCAGACTGTCATGCCGTTCATCAAAAATCCTTTCCTGATAATTAGCAATACCTGGATAAAGAATTTCCAGCCTTCAATGGGACGTGTACCAAAGGATGTTGGGAGTCAAAGAAAGTCGTCGAAAAATTCGCCCCCTCCCCTAGCTAAAGCGTCTACCTCAGAGGACAGACTTAAAGAAGCCAAGGAGAGCCTAAGAAAGAGAGGTCTGATGAAGGATATTGAATTTCCGAAGGAAAATTTTTGTATTAAACGCATGGTGTTTAGAGAACAATAGATTTGATTCGAACAATCTTATTGTATTGGTGAATTGAACTGCTTTTTTTTAATATACTTTTTGAATGGTATTTGAATTTATTTAGACACTTTTTTCAAACCTTTACTGGTATCCGAATCTTAAGTACCCGAAACCGACGTGCGTGCATGACTCGATGTATGAATGTGGAAGAAGCGAAAGTAATTTGTCAAGATCGTAGCAAATGAAAACAAGTGGTCTCTGCCTACCCCTCTGGGAAACAGGCTTGATTTAATGGGTGCAGACTCGTGGTCACCCCAGTGCCTTTCGACGGAGCCCTGCCTATGGCAGGGCTCCTATTTCTGAGCGATTTGCCCTTCGGGCATCTTAAGATACCTAACGAACCTAACCTACCTTCTTTTGCGGAATATAATTTATTTCTGACGAATAACCGACTAAAGCGAATAGCACTGGGGTGACAAACTGGTGTGACTACGAGTCATCCGCTGATTTAGGGTGGGTATGTATGTATGTATGTATTCCCACCCAAATCAACTGGCTGTGAATTATCAACGGAGTAATACTGATGCGGAGCGCTTATTTACGGGTGCTTTGGCCTTTGGGGCATGTTTTAACCCTTTGAACGCCAAGAACCTATAAACTGATCATGTACTGTCGTACATAAGACGCCATCGACCGACATAGTGGTCACAGATACAGTGCAAAATAGACCAAAGTATTTGTGACGTAAGGTTTACGTAAGGACGACGTTTGTATCAAGTCAAAGGCGTTCAAATTGTTAACATTAACAGTAACTCAGTAACATAAACTAAACCTATTATTAGTATTGGATCAAAAGCTGCTTGTGTGGAATATTTTATTCTAACTTTTTCATATTTTTTATACTTTTATCCAAGCATTTGATCGGACTACCTAGGACTGATCCACTTTGTTCTGTGATGATAAGACCACGGGCTTACATAATGTGGTCCAAATTTCAGCCCATTCCGTTAACGGGAAGTGGGTCAAATTTAACTAGCACAATTTGTTCCGTACAATAACCAAAGAGCACTTAGAAGGTGCTTTGGCTTTGAATCACTCTCTTACTCGCTCTTAATAAGAGCGTATCAGATCAGAGCGAATGAGAGACAGATTTGTACAAACCCGAAGAGAACTATGGCACTATTATGTACATTGCAAGTTAACTAAAAGCTTGGAAATAGGAAACTAAGTAATTAATAATATGTAATTAATTATAAATGGTGGTAGGACCTTGTTCAGTCCATCCGGAATTTCATCATCTTATACTTCTACCTACCCCCAAGCAACAGTGTTCGCATTATCGTGTTCCGGTAATCCATTGTATCTAAGGGTACGTACGCACTGTCCGGTTAGCGGCACTGCGGCTGGTCATCCGGTTGCCGGTGGCGTCTAGCGGCAACCGCAACCGCAGTGCGGTAAACCGGACAATGTGTAAGTACCCTAAGTCCATGCCAAAGTAGAAGCAGTCTTAAGATTAGCCACAGATGGTGTCAGATCCCAGTTACCATCAGGCGGCCTGCGTACTCGTTTACCTCGTCTTTTTTACGGCATAGAGAGGACAAAGGAGCACACAGGCCACCTGATGGTAAGTGGAAACTGTGACCCATAGACATTCGCGTTCACAAGACTGCAATGCAACCCTAAGGGCGAGTTGTTTGATCAGTAGTTAAACTGACTAATGGTTAAAATTCGAAAAAATAATTGAAAATTTGACACATTTTTTTTTTTATTTTTTTTATTTATTTAGGAAAACAAACAGCCGTGTACAGAGTAATACTCGTACATACAATAATGAATATGAATAAGGCCTTAAGTTCCATATATTGCTAGGTTACAATTTAAGTAGTTAAACATTTGCTTGAGATTCCTTCAAATTTTCGATTCCTGAGCACTAAGATGGAATGCCTCTATGCTAGTCATTTAACTGACTGTATTGCGGTAGGTTAATGGATAAGATGGTGATAGCGATCCGGACGGACCCTGCACAAGGTCCTACCACTTGTCTATGCCATGAAAATAGATATAATAAAAAATATACAATCAAATTATTCTTCCTTCAGCACATTTTCCTGCGGCATAATCCCTGCTTATTCTTTATTATTTATTTATTTATTAATTATAACATGTTAACATACTTAGTTGTATTACAACGACCCGTGAAACTATTTTCACAGGTTAACTGTGGGATCCGCGATAGACGCTGACTGAATTAATTCTCCGGATAGGTTAATTCTAAATTATTTATTACCTAAAATAAATATGGTAGTAACAATGTAAATACATTTTTTTTTAGTTTTGCATGTCATTTCTTTTTACAGAAGAGGATTAACACTAGGACACAAAAATTGTATTCCACGTTTCAAAAGCCGTATAAATAAAAAAGAATTTCAAAATTCAAACGTCATGACATTTCTGTACAAATTTTAGCTGTCAATTCATTTACAAGTTCTTGTCTGACTTAAATTCATGTTAAATCTCAAAATTAAACCAAATTATTCTATATTATTCAGCGGATCTCAATTTATCGGCAATGGCTTTTCAATCTATGACAATTTGCGAATCTATGCTAATCTACCGATTGGGCCAGCAGTCGCTTTTAACTTTATTCGTAAAAAATGCAGTGAAGAAGCTAAAATCTAACCTTCAGCAGGCTCTCAAACGATCATTAATGAAAAATTCTTTATCCCTGCAAATGAGGAATATTTGGATAAGGAATTTCCAGACTTCGATTCCTCTGCGGTTTCCAACGAACTGTTCTGTGCTTCACCACATCACCAAAATGAAAGCTATTTTAAGCAATGAAATGAAGAATTTCAACGCCGTCTCAGGAGGTACGCATGCTTTAGATTTTTCTGGAACTGCTGTCTATTTGGTTTTAAAGGATGAACGTTCATTAAAGGAGGCTCCTGCGTCAAAAACAGAATCTACCGGACGTACAGAGCCTACCCTTGAAGAAAGATTGGAAGAGGCCAAAGACAGCCTGAGGAAGCGAGGTTTGATGAAGGATATTGAAATGCCGAAGGATTATATAAAAAATACTGCGTTCGGAAAGCAATAGATCTGGTCCAAATTCTGCCAGTGGAGATAGCCTGATGGGTGAATTTTTTAGAATGTTTTTTTAATATACTTTTGTAAATGGTATTTGAATTTATTTAGCCCGTTTAGCCCCCTCATATCTTGCGATTTTTGGACGTCAGCGTCTCAATAACACAAACCCGTCGTGTTAGGGCTCGTTAGAACCGTCTTGAAGAGTAGATGACGACTGTCCAAAAAAAATACAGTCGGCAACAAAACCTTGTCCACATAATTATTTTTTTGACAGAAACTTATTACATTTTTACTCTTATCTCATTACTGTTTTGCACCAGATTTTTACCTAACCTTTTACAAGTCTATCAATTAATGCGCTCCGGTAATAAACTTTAAATTTGAACTCAACAATCTTTGCCTAATAAAAAATGTCGGAATTCTCGTAATTGTCACATTAACTTCAAGCGCGGGGGACCGAGCGGGATTCGTGTAGAAAATTAGTTTTTTATAAAGGTGAGAGTTAGCTATATTTTTGGGTTTATACAGGGTGAAATCTAAGTCGTGAATCAAACGATCGCACCTGTGTTCTACCCACAGATATGAACAACTTTCACTATGGGACCAACTCTGAAATCACGAAATAAAAATCAGCTTCATACATTTTGGTCGAGTACGTATTGAACTTTTCTATGAAACAGCTGATTTCAGAGTTGGTCCCACAGTTTTTTTTTTTTATTTTTTTTTTTATGGCATAGAGAAGACAAACGAGCACACAGGCCACCTGATGGTAAGTGGAAACTGTGACCCATAGACATTCGCATTCACAAGACTGCAATGCAATCCTAAGACTGCAAATGCGTTGCCAACCCTGAGGACTAAGATGGAATGCCTCTATGCTAGTCATTTCACCGGCTGTCTTATCCCCAAACCGGAACACAACAGTGCGAACACTGCTGTTTGGCGGTAGGTTAATGGATAAGATGGTGGTAGCAATCCGGACGGACCCTGCACAAGGTCCTACCACCCGTAAAAGTTGTACAGTGAAAGTTGTTCATATTCGTGGGTGGAATACAGAGGTGATCATTTGATTCAAGACTTAGATTACACAAAAAATCCTACGTCATTTGTCATAATGCATCGTTAGTCCCAATTTGCCTGGGTTATTCTCTCGCTTTGGCTTTTTTATCGCTTTGTCAACGTTACGATACGATAGCCCTTATTTACTTGCTAGTCATGGTCATGATGGCCGACCTAAAAACAATACGAAAACATATCCAAGCCAAGACAAAGCAATATGGTTTTTCCAATAGAATAGGGGGCTCTAATCTCATAGTGACTTAAATTGCGTGTCATAAATCACTACATAGTATAAAACAAAGTCGCTTCCCGCTGTCTGTCCCTATGTATGCTTAGATCTTAAAAACGATTTAGGCGACTAATCTCTATATTGAAAAATGACGAGGTATAAAAATGTCGATACCGTAAATAATGGCGAAAAATAACAAAGACTAGAACTATTTTTGTCGATGTATAAAAATTTCGAAATATAACAATGACCATCTGATTTTTGTCGATGTATAATAATGACGACAGGTAGGTTTAGGTTATGTTATTTTTGCAGCAGTTCCGAAGGGCCAAACACTCTTATTTAAATCAATTAGACAGTGTCGACGGAGCTCCGCTTACGCGGAGCTCCTATTTCTGGGTGGTTTGGCCCTCCGGGCCTGCTGCAAAATTAACATAACCTAAACCTACCTACATCCCTGTTCCTCCTCGTCTGAATTCCATTTCGACATTATTATACTTCGTCTTTTTTTTATTTCGTCGTTATTATTTCTCGACATTTTTATACTTTGACTTTTTTATGTTTGGAAAATCGGCATTATTATACCTCGTAATTTTTCAATATAGACATTAGTCGCCTAAACCTTAAAAACTAGGCAACGGATTTTGATGCGGTTTTTTTTAATAGATAGAGGGATTCACGAGGAAGGTTTATATGTATAATTTTTTTTTATTTTATGTACTGGTGTTACAGAAAACCCATATAAACCGAAGCGAAGCGAGGGCGGGTCGTATTTTATAAAAGAACCCATGGTTTTGCAAACATTATTCTGCCGTCATTTTTAAAAAGGCAGTCTTCTGACCGCACTTACTTTTGAGATAAACGCGAAAGCAGCCTTAATTTTGACTTTTTCTCTTTAATCAGGTTGTGTAATAAAATGTGACGTAATGGTGGTTTTTCTTGGTAAACGGGTATCAGTTCCTTATATTTACATTTTTATTTTTTATTTTTTTTATTATTTATTTATATAAAATTAATGATTAATTGTGAAATGAATTAAGTGTTTATTTTTACTATTTATAATAATCCACTTAAAGGCAGCCAAAGTCCCCAGGCTGCCTTTTAGTGAATTATTAATAACAATATATTTTTGAAAATCATCCGGCCTCTCAATTACTTGCTGATAATTTTTTAAAAAGCAGTTTTTTAGTAAGGCTGCCTTTTAAAAAAGTTTCGAATCCAAAAATCTTTTTAGAGTAATTATTAACAAAGATGTGAAAGTCCAGTAACTGCCTTTAAGTACATTATTACACCAAACTACTTTTTTTAAGCGAACATTGGCTAAATTATATCTATTGAGTAATTCATTAAAAGGCAGCCTAAAATGCTCAAATGCAATTCACTGCTTTTTAAGTAATTTTCTTTTAAGTGTTATTTTTTCTAAAACTTGGATAACAACAGTCAAGTGAATTCAAATGAAATAAAAAACAAATACAATACGAGTAATTATATCAAACTTTTATTAAATTCAATTCGCAGAGATTGTATCTCAAACTTAAAGTAAACTTTAATACTTTAAGTCTATAGAGCCACGCCCAAAATTTACCTGTATAATATTTCTAATTAAGTAAACTGAGTCACTAAAAAGTAGTACGACGTAGGTACTATCAGACCATTGGAACCTTGACCCACCATAGAACTGTGTCACAGAGACGTTATGATTCAAGTCATAAGAAGTGTCAAACAAATTGTTTTATAATGTCACTGTGACACCGTTCTATGGTGGGTCAGGGTTCCATTGGGCTGATAGTACAATGCCTTTTTAAAATAAAACCGTGTAGCTGCAATAAAATGGAAATATCAACAAAAACTTCAAACAATAAATCAAAATGTATGTACTTACCTATTTGTAAATGTATTATTTTTAAAATTAATATTGCATTTAATTTAAGCTAAGAATTATGCTAGTGATTCAGATTACATGATCATTGTTATAACGTTTCTATATAAGTAGGTACTTAAAATCTAGAAACGTTTATCCTTAACAAAATTAAAATAATATAAAAATGAATAATAATAGTGAATAATAATTATTTTGAATAATATAATTATCAAAGATCGGAATAGGTAGAGCTAATTTGCCTAAACTAGATGCACCTTCATTCAATAATGTATTCCCATTTCGCTCACGCATGAATGAATATGCGTCAAGTTTAGGCAAATTAGCTCTGCCTATTCCGATCTTTGATAATTATATTAAAATAATAATAATAATAATTATTATTATTATTATTAATTATTATTGCTGAAGTGGCAATGGGCAGGCCACATAGCTCGGAGAACTGATAACCGTTGGGGAAGGACGGAGTGTTGGACGGCCTCCCACCCGGTGGTCTGACGACCTGGTTAGGATCGCGGGGAGCCGCTGGATGCGAGCGGCTCAAGACCGTGACTTGTGGCGCTCTTTGGGGGAGGCCTTTGTCCAGCAGTGGACGCCCCCGGGCTGATGATGATGATGATGATGAATTATTATTATTTTCCGTGTATGGGGTGGACAGTATTCTGATACGGGCTCTCAAATCATTATACTTAATGATGACTCGAGTGCCTGTGTCAGGATAAATGGGACGTAGGTAATACGGACTGGTTTAGCATCGAACGTGGTGTTCGACAGGGCTGCGTAGCGCCTCCTTGGCTGTTCAACCTATTCATGGACAGTTGTTTGTCAGATCTGAAAGAGTATCATTGTGGAATAAGGATGAATGAGTCAGTTTTTAAAACTTTGTTGTATGCTGATGATCAAGTTCTCCTTGCATCATCGGCGGACCACTGACAACAAATGGTAACTCTGATGACTGAGGCGTTTGAAAGAAAAGATTTGAAAGTGAATGTTAAAAATACGAAAGTGATGGTTGTGGAGAGGGATGAAACTGATACAGAATGTGAAATAATAATTGGAGATGAAAAAGTGGATCACGTGAATGAATTTGTGTATTTGGGTTCTTTGTTTACGAGAGGTGGGAAATGTGACGCGGATATTGAAAGAAGAGTAAAAGCGGGAAATATGATGAATGGGGCGTTACTCTCAATCTTGGCAAACAAGGTCATATCGAGCAAAGCTTGCCTGGCCATTGTTCAGGGAGTATATATTGACACAAACATTGATGTATGGTAGTGAATCTTGGGTATGGCAGAAGAAGAACAGTAGGTATGTGTGTGGAGTTAGAATGATAGATAGAGTAAGAAATAGCGAGATTCGAGAATGATCTGGATTGAAAGAAGATGTAGTGACTAAATTCTAAAAGGGTATGCTAAGATGCTTTGGTCATTTAGAAAGGATGGATGAAAAAAGAGTTACGAAAGAGATATGGCGAGCGAGAATGAGCGGAGATTTCGGTAGGGGACGTCCTAGACGGACCTACAGTGATCAGATTCGTGATGTACTGAATAAGGGCCAAATCAAAAGCACCCGAAACCGACGTACGTGCATGAAGAGATTGATGAATGTAGAGGAAGCGAAAATTGTGTGTTTAGATCGGTGCACCTGGCGTTCCATAATCTCTGCCTACCCCATTGGGAGACAGGCGTGAAGGTATGTATGTATGTATGGATTTAAAATTAAAAGGCACTGAAACTTGCGATCATCAGTTTCCGTACAGCTACTCGTAGTAGGTAGTATATTATGATTATTATGAACTATTAGTTTTTATGTAAATATAGATTAGTAAGTAAGAGGTTAACATTACATATATTTGTGTATAAATATCACTGTAGTCTTACAACCATAATCGTTACAAAAAAATAAAATAACGCAAATAACGTCCATACGAAGAAAAATCCAAATTATAAAAAATACTTAAAAGGTTTTTAAATACCAGCATCTACTGATATGGGTAAATTCTTCCAAAACAATAATTTATGTGGTGGCATTATGGGGCCAAGCTTAGAAATAATATTATCTTTTCTTTCTTCCGAAATGCCTTTTGGTTTTTCACGAGGTGACAAAACCGTGACAGTTGGATTTTTGAGAAAATTGTCTTGAAAAAAAGCACATTGAAATTTTTTGGCCATTATAGTAATTTTCATAAAGAAGGTCACTTGGTGGCGCACTGATTTGTGACGTCTCAGACTTTAAATCCACTCAAAAATTGTATTGGCGCGACCAAACATGACTGCCTTTAAATGAATTATTGCGAGAAGACTGCGTTTTAGTATCCGATGAACACGATTTTTTTTAACTAATAATTTTTTAAGGAACGTAAACTCCGTTGTTCGAAGTATAGAAGTAACTATTATCTAGTAAATAATTATTAAGAAGGCAGCCAAAGTCACATGACTGCCTTTTAAAGAATTCTTCTGCAAATGCGGCTTTTTAATGAATTATTGTACAGCTAATTTATATAAAAATAATTAGGAACAGACAGTTTGGTACAAAACTGTCTTTTAAATAAGTTTTTGCCTAAAATTTTCCAAATTATTTTGCAGTCAAGGTACTTAAGCTGCTTTTTTATGAATTAATGTGAGATGACTGCGTTTTAATGAATTTGGTAATGGTATTCAACCACTTGACTGCCTTTCATGGAAAAAATATCTCGAAAACCAAATGTGATAGAGAAAAACGGGTTAAATAGGCAGATGCGTCTTTTTTTCCTGATCACGACCATATACATAACTCAAATTTGGTAAATTGTCAGATGACTGCCTTTTTAAGAATCACGGCAGTATTGTGACGTCTTAGAATGCCAATGCCAAGGCAAGTTATAGAGCTTGTAGCTGTATTATATTCTCTTGTAAGTCTTTTAGGTATTCCAAGCGTGTTTGTGCTGGTTTATGGAAGACGATTTCCATTTTGAGGCTTGTTTGTAAGCAATGTAGTTTCGATTTCGATTTCTCTTGTTCCGCTTGAATTCCAATTCCGAAGTTCAGGATATTAACTGACGCGACGGTAGACGTCTGACGTCATACTACGTTCAACTTTGTCACCTTCATTTATGTTTGTAAGATCTAGTTGTCGCTAACGTTGACACTTAAATTGTTACTATTAGAATATAATTGCAAGGAAAAATCGAACTTGTTGTATACCACATTATGGTAGACCACATTTTTGGCAGACTGTATCGGGATATTAGAAAGTTCATCCACCTAATCCGATGGTTGTCAACGACTTCTTACAGTACCTATTTAAAGTGGCCAATAACATTTAGTAAATTGTTCATTTCGCAATACTTACATTAAAAAGATTTCACTTGAAAACGTAATTTGACGACATTTTTTTAAACTTAGCGATACTTTTTGTTGTTTTAACAAAGAATTGTCTTGGAGTGCGGTACCTTCAATAATTTTCCTTGGTAGTGTCGATTTTTAATTTTGTGTAAAATAATAATGTCTTAATCTACGAGCTGATTAATAAAAGCCCGCTCTTGCTCTGAATGTAGTCTCTAACACTCTTCCCTCTTTTTTTTGTCGGTGGTTAAAAACCCTATGAAATTATTCCTAGTTTAAAACCTATTAAATCTGACACGTCATTTTTACGGCTAAAGCTACCATAGACAAACATACAGATGACTTTTGTTGATAGTTAAAAAACATATTAATTCCTTTATAAGCGTTTTATACGAGTGTTTTCATTACACCTTGTTACATAACTCCATTAAGCCTTTGAAGTCGTATAAGTGGGTGGTCAATGTTGTCTTTATTAACGGGTATCATAAGGTCAGGTTAAGTGAGGTCGTGAGGCCTCAATCACCTGTCGTTATAAGAATTGAAGTGCTTTTAACACTTCCGCTGATGATTTCAGTGAAAAAGTTTGTGTTACTATATACTAAGACTTGTGAGTTCGATGCGTTTGTTCTGTATTATTATTAAGGGTTAATTCAGTCTTAAATCCTAATAATACGTTAGATATAAACGTTTAAGTCATATCTTTTTAGTAATCAATACTTACCTATACTTTATAAATGTAATCTATAGAAGAGTTTAGCTAACGAAATTTATTCCACAGTATAAGCTGTCTCCAATTCCAATTTCATCCAAATTCGTTCATCCGTTGCAGCGTGAAGGCGAAACAGACTAACACACAAACATTCACATTTATTATACTGGCTTTTGCACGCGACACCGTCCGCGTAGAAGTAGTTCGTCACTATTCCCTCGATAACTATCCAATTTTCAAGCATAAAGAGGTAGCCTATGTGGTATTTCACTCTATGATCTATCTTTGTGTCATCATCGCAAGCATCACAACTTTCGCATTTATTATATTAATAGGATTAGTACAACAAATATAAAAATATAATTTAAACACTGATCTCAATGAACACGGAAATAACCTTTCGCAAATATTTCGCCATTTTGCAATTTATCAAAATGGCGGCGCGATCGCACCCATTATACCACAAACACAAAACGATACCAATTACTGTCTGGTGATGCAACTCTAATGCAAGCGCGTACGCAACGTACGTGATGACCAAAACCGCATAATCTAGACTTAAGTGGCTAATAGTGCGGTTTACACGGGTTTAGTACTTGCGCTTAGTACTAAACTACGTGTTTGTCCTTTGGATTTATTTGATGGTCGTACGTATTAAAACCTAAAATGTAGAAATCTGTGCGTTAAGTTATAAAATAAATTGAGTATATTAATTATAGATAAACTTTTTAGAAAACCACTAAAAAATATCTGTTAAAATGTTTTGGCATACATTGGAAAATAATTCACTATTTGTGTGGTATCTTGAATCTTAGCTGTTTTTTTGTCGAAGTTCGAAGGTGATCTTCAACACCTTGTCTCTAGAGTTGTTTAAATATATTTACTTACATAAAAATGCTTCGTTAGACGTTTACTAAACGAAGGTTTAATTGCAATGCTAACAATTTCTAACCACCAACGCAAACAGCCCAATAAGTTTAATATGTACACACGTATCTGTGCATAGATGGTTCTTTGTTTTTTTTTATTGGTATAATAAGACCATAAAGACTTATCGACTCTGAAAGTAAGGGTAGTACGACATTATTTTGTGTGTTTTATCTATTTAATACGTGTACCAATACAGTAGTATATTTTTGGAAGGAACCAATCACTATGACCATTCATGTACCCAAAAATTACTAGCAAATAAATATATTCATTCATTCTTTAATTAATTAATTCATTCATTCATTCCTTTTATTTGAAATCCCCATTTTGAAATACAAACGCGTACTTTCCCCTGCTTCAAGCATCAAGTACAAATGCAAGTGACAGCTACTAACCTCGTGTAAAAAAGGCTTATAAACTGATTTCTAACGACCAATTTAAACCTAATGTGCTAGATTTTAAAGCCGATGCTCGATCAGAATCAATGTGTGTGAAATGGAGAGCTGTTTGTTTAATTTCACAATAATGGCGGTCTATAAATGCGTTATTACCACCGAATACGGTTACCCAACGAAAGAACATAATTGTTTCATGTCGACATGCATTTTTATCCGACTGCCAAAGAGGTAATGTTTTTTTGACCTGTATGTTTATTTGTATGTATCTACAGTTGAATGCACTTATATCTATATATACACTTATTGCATCAAATCAAATATGTGATAGACTTATATTATGAGTAGCAAGAAAGCGTATCTGTAGATATTTTTGGCATCTTGGGAAAGTTATTAGCAGAAATGACAGCTAGGGATTGCCTATATCGATAAACTTAACTATCGATGCTTTTCCGATATCCTGGTGATCGTTCCAAGTTTTGTTTGTATTTTTTTTTTAAGTGTGCAAATGAAACAAAAATAGCAACATAATTCTGGTCATTCTTAATTTAAAAAGGATTTTTTAACCTTTGCTCATTATCGTCATAATATTGTATTTACTCCTAACAAATTTTGATCGTTTGTTATAACAAAAGGAAAAAAAAAATGATGATGTTAAGTGAAGGTTAAAAAATCCTATTTAAATAAAGAATAACCCGAATAAATAATGCGAACCCTAGTACAATAAATAATGCGAACCTATGTACTTATTTTTATTCGTTTGGGTTGACTTCGTCCACATTACCATTTCGCTCACATTCCTATCTAGTCCACAATCCCACTTCGTCAACATTCTCATTATCATCCATATTCCCGTTTCGTCCTTATTCCCACTTCGTCCACAATCCCACTTCGTCAACATTCTTAGCTTTACTAACACGCGGAAAGTAAAATGATAAGTAGAATAAAAACATAAATAAAATGTGGTTGAAGTGGGAATTTGGCCGAAATGGGAATACGGACGATATCGGAATGTTGACAACAGAGGAAGTGGACGAATTATGAATTGATTGTGGACGAAATGGGATTTTTGACGAAGTAGGAATGTGAATGAAATGGGAATATGGACGAAGTGAACCTAAACGTTTTTATTGATGGCAAAATGTTTTGTAATTGTTTATGTGTAATTAAGAGTTTACATACATACATACATTATACAAGCCCAGCCTGTATGAAAATTTCTTTCTACATTACATTATAACAAGAAACTAGGTCAATTTGTGTTAGGTCGTTTCCTGATGTTTAGTTATTATGTCTTGTAAACTATGACAAGATTCGTATATAACTAGTTGGGAAACAACCAGCAGGACTCAAGGGAAATTAACGTCCCTCCATCTTATAAGGCCAAGTCAAGAACTCGGTGAGATATTAAATAAAATAAATACCAAGGGACGATGTTAAGCAGCGACCACACCAATGCTTAAAAAACGGTGACGGTACGAAATCGCATTGACGCGTCGTATTAGCACCGTTTTTGACGCACGCTCCCCACACCGCTGCTTAACGTTGCGTATATCACGGTACGTCAAAATGCCATGTTATTACTATGACACATTCTTTTGTTTACGCACCGTCTGCGAATTTTGAGCACCGGTGTGGAGAGCATGCGTCAAAAACGGTGCTAATACGACTTGTCACTGCGATTTCGTACCGTCACCGTTTTTTAAGCATTGGTGTGGTCGCTGCTTTATACTTTGCTTAGTCCTAAATAAAGCTTCTAGGCTTGCACTATAAGTACAACCTTATAGTCTATGGTGTAGTCTTTGGATTGCAGTCTTGAGGGTGAAAATATCTATGGGCCTCAGAACCCTACGGGCCTAGTATACTAAACTCGTTCGACCGTCCGTTGTTTTTGAGAGAATAACACCCCTGTAGCTAAACATTAGGCTAAAAGAGCTTAACCGTAATCAGCTGATTCTAACTGCCACTTTCCGGAAAATCCTTTATTGTGTCCAGATCCACGAATGAGATCTTAGGTTACATGTTGTGAGAAAAACTGGCTGTTTGTGATTCACTTAATGAGGGTTCTGCAACAATATTTTTTCAGAACTGATCAATTGTTTTCCGCATGTATTGTTTGTCTGACTGAAAAGTCACATGGACTAGTACAGTCTAGATATAGCCCATGATTAGTCTAGATTTTAGATTGTGACGTGTTTTTTTTTTTTTTTTTTTTTTTTATGGCATAGAGAAGACAAACGAGCACACAGGCCACCTGATGGTAAGTGGAAACTGTGACCCATAGACATTCGCATTCACAAGACTGCAATGCAATCCTAAGACTGCAAATGCGTTGCCAACCCTGAGGACTAAGATGGAATGCCACTATGCTAGTCATTTCACCGGCTGTCTTATCCCCAAACCGGAACACAACAATGCGAACACTGCTATTTGGCGGTAGGTTAATGGATAAGATGGTGGTAGCGATCCGGACGGACCCTGCACAAGGTCCTACCACCCGCAAATCAAATAAATACATAATTAAAAGTGTACTACATAAACCTAGGGTAACGGCACCAATGATGGACACTTTTAGCTGACAGGCACCAGTAATGGACACCACTCTTAATTCAAATTTCATACGGTCCTAAATTGATTGTTGCACAAAACTTGTTTCTTATTTTTCCGAAGACAAGGGTACTGGAAAAAAGAATTAAGTGGCCATAAATGGTGCCTTGTCCATTACTGGTTCCATTACCCTACTAAAGTAAAAAAAACTTTGAGATACGGAACTCTAAAACCAAGGCTAATCTCAAGCTAACCGAACAATCAGGACATGACATCAGATAACATGAGAATCCTCGAAAAACTAAAGTAAAGTATCTCATTAAAGGATATCTTCAAGCGAAACATGGAATAACTCGGTGAGCTCAAAAAAAAATTACTTGAAGATCCTCTTGAAGATACTTTTATTTCCTTGGACGTGATTAACTTACTACATAATAAAACTAGTTTTTGTGCGAGTAAGTTTCGCTAGCATTAGCTCAAAGCTCATCAATCAAATGTTTTTGCTGCGATTTGCCGGAACTAGTGGCCATAGCCAAGTTTTACGGAGGACAGAAATAAATAGAGATTTTTAAGTATTATTCGTCACTTCGAACGTACTGCGATCAGTTCCCGGACCTATTAAGAAAGGGCTAGGTCAGGAGACTCTGGAGAACTAAACCGACGCACGTGTATGAAGAGATAGGAGTGTGGAGGAAGCGAGGGCAATTTGTCTGGATCGTAGCAAGTGGAAGGAAGGTCTCTGCTTACCCCTAAAGTAAGGGGGCGTGGATTTTAAGTATGTATGTTTCGTAAACAATTTTTTACATAAATAATTTATTTATTTATTAATTTACATATATAGCAGTTGTAACATTTTAGCATGACCTTGGTTTTTTTAGCCCCCAACAAAATAGAGGGATTTTATAAGCTTATCGTGTGTATTTGTGTACGGTCACAGAAAAATACGCTTGAAGTCATCAATGTCATTAGAGATGTCTTCTTCTTCTTCTTTTTGCCCCGCGGCGACTTCAACAGCTACTACCGCCGGGCTATGGCGTTTCCACGAATATAATCAGTGATTTCGCCAGTGTCAAGTGTATATAAGTATAAATCAATATCATCGAAATATAATATATATTATTATATTTCGATGATCAATATAGCAATAAAATACAATCCAATCTTCTCTGGGAAGATTGGGGGCAACGTTGTTCGGTAGTTTGTAGGACAGAGGTCAAGATAGTTTTAACCTATGTACCACTTCGAGTCCACTTGTAACGAGAAGAAAGATGCCAGATACGCGAAATAAGTCCAAGTTTTCAATCACTGTGCAACACAATGGCATAAAAAGTACAAATCACTATCAGAAAAGAACTTTGAACACCTAAATACACAAAAAAATAAAACTAAAACAAATTACACATCCGCCATCTTTTAACGTTGCAAATGTTCTCCATTAGAGATGTCAAGTCATTTGTAACTTTTAGTAAACTCAACCTTATTGTTGTAGAATGTCAGATTGACTTTGGACCTCAGGTGGGTACGAAATTTAATTTCGTGACTGTACAAAGTACCGCGTCCAAGTTGGTCTGTTTGTTTGGAAGTTACGATGTCACAGACTGAAATACAGATACACATAGAAACATAAACATTGAACAGGTTAAGCTTATAACACCCCTCTTTTTTCATCAGGGGTTTAAAAGTGAAAGCTAATATTAACTTTTATTTCGGATTCTCCGCGTTTTTCTCTATATCGTGGTTTAACGAGATCGTAGTGGTTGTATTCCTTAACGATGATATCATGTAGATATACCATTATACATTGACTTTTAGATTCATAGATATTATTTGAAATCAGAGATCATACTATTATGGTTAGAACTTACAGCTAACCAGCATAAACTTTGCTTACTAACAATTGCTAAGTTTTAAAAGGTCTAAATAAAATAAATAAATAAAGGTTTAGGTGCCAATCTCACACATTAACCTTGTTCTAAACTAAACTCTAGAATAAGGTGTACTAGAGTCAGGCATTATAAACATTTCGTTCATTGAATCCAAAAGGGACACATTGCAAAATGAGTCAGTGTTGCATTTTAAAATTAGAAGCCATTCGTATAAGATTTTCAATGCAAGAGCAAATTATTTTGGAATGTGTCCGTTTTGTATTCAATGAGCAATTTGTCTAAACAGGAATTAACTTACAGCATTTTTTTAACATTCAAAAACCAAACATCCAAATTAAAGTATCAGCATTTAAATAACATATATTTTTTTCGAAAAGTTATTCGACATTTTGTGGTTAAATTGAGGTTTTGGAACCAACCAAGGCAATACATCAACGTCGTATTACAGTGAAGGAAAAAAAGGTCAATGTTATACAAAAACAGACAAATTAGTTACTTACGAGTAAATATGATATACTATCCCCGCCCTCGCTTCGCTTCGGTTTAGATTTTTCATACACAAGGATTTTCCCGCTAATTCCCGTTCCCGTGGGAAATTCGGGAATTCCTTTCTTAGTGCACCTCTACGGTACCTAAGCTACGTCCCTTCCAAATTTCAAGTGCCTACGTTTAGCCGTTTAGACTGTGCGTTGATATGTCAGTCAGCCAGTCAGTCAGTTTCTCCTTTTATATAATATTTAGATTATTAAATGATTTTCGATAAAAACAAGAGCTTATTTTTTCTGTTCTTAGTAAATCACAAGCACCATCGATATACAGTCAGGAGATTAAATTTGGTACCCACCTTAGGTTTAAAGTCAGTCTGACATTCTACAACAATAACGTTGAGTTTTCTAAAAGTCACAACTGACTTGACATCTCTAATGACATTGACGTCTTCAAGCATCTTTTTCTTGAAATGGGTCCCGAATTAACGCTCCTCATGACCGTACAGTCAACCAATTTGATTCCTAGGCCACTATGGACTTTGTCAACGTGACGTTGTAAACCAAATCATAGGGAGTCTCTTACGTTTTGGTCGACAACGTCACTTTAACATAGTCCAAAGTGGCCTAGAAATCAAATTGGTTGACTGTACCATGCATCGTGATTATCGTGAATAGTTATTCCGACTCGTGTGGTATAGAATAAGTTCTGTCCGAGGTTTCACAAGAGATTTAGTTTGAAAGTGTTGCGTCTCAGCGAGAGCAAACATGGCCTAATCCCAGAGCGAGAGGGACTGAGTTATTACCGTAATAAAGTTTAGACTGTGTCCATACTAGATGTACCGTCCGTAAGTCAACCGATATATTAACCTATTGATTAATATAGCATGTTGTGAAAGCATTATTGTTTGTTTCTAGGTTTTTGTCTAGGTTTGTTAAACCAAACGACGTAAACCGCTAAACAGACGATTAAAGCGTTAACAGCTGTCAAAATGTACGAACTGACGGTCGATTATCATCGATTAAATTGAATATCGTTACGTGAAATGTCCGTCCGTCCATTCGTCCGGATCCGTGAAATGCACGTCTGAACGTTTAGATCTTTTAAACTATGGAACGGATTTTAATATAGTTTTCAACAATGGATAGAGTGATTCAAGAAGGTTTAAATTATATAATAAATTCAGGAATATGAACGAATTTCACTGACAACTCACACAAACCGAAGCGAAGCGAAGGTGGATCGCTAGTTTATTTTAGAATATCAAATATTACATGTCAAGTTAATTAACTAGACCCGCCCTCGCTTTGCTTTGGTTTATGTGAGTATGATATATAACCTTTAGCCTACCTACCTATAACCTTCCTTGATAAATGGGCTATCTAACACTGAAATAATTTTTCAAATCGGTCCAGCAGTTCCTGAGATTAGCGCGTTCAAACAAAGAAACTAATCAGCTTTATAATATTAGTATAG
This sequence comes from Acleris laterana, assembly GCA_963966035.1. Taxonomy (NCBI): domain Eukaryota; kingdom Metazoa; phylum Arthropoda; class Insecta; order Lepidoptera; family Tortricidae; genus Acleris; species Acleris laterana. The sequence continues at coordinate 3,117,572 of OZ014447.1, read as the reverse complement.
ATATAGTAGAGATATATAGATACTAGAGGACTCTATACGCAGCTTCCCGTTACTCCCCCTTTACCCTTTAGGGGTGCACCCGCAGGATATCCAAGGAATATCCCCACCTTTCAAGCGAAGGAACAGCGGTTTCTGCTTTGCGTTGATCGATCAGCCAGCTTGAGCGATATATTCGTAACTTTATAGTTGTTGACTGTACAAGTCGTACTTGTTATTCGAACATTATTCAGATCTTGGACCTCTAGTTGCCTAAGACTCGATGGAAGACGAGATGTTGTGTAAGACGAACGAGCACCCTTCACTACGTTTGCTAAGTCTAACTTAGACTGATCGGGTGTTGTCATTCTACATAAACTGACTTACGAGGGCTGCTACTTATGTAACCGGAATAGAAAAAATAAACAAACGTACATGGCTAAATATGGTTTTATTGTTTTTCGAAGTATTCTCCGTGATAATCGATGCACTTTTGCATACGTTGAAACCAATTTATAAAGCACTTTTTCCACTCTGACTGAGGTATCTCCAAAACGTGCTGTCTGAACGCGTCGACGGCATCTTCACGGGTCGAAAATCGTTGACCACGTAATTTATTCTTTACATTTGGAAATAAATAGAAATCATTGGGTGCCAAATCAGGGCTGTAAGGTGGATGACCCGTTAATTCTATATTTTGACCTTCCAAAAATCGAGTCGTTTCACGTGATGTATGACAGCTGGCGTTATCATGGTGCAGAATGATTCTCCGTCGCTGGTTGTTTTTCCGTATTTTTTCAAATACTTCCGGCAAACAAATGGTCGTGTACCACTCCGAATTAACCGTTTTACGATTCTCTAGGGGCACTGTAGCCACATGGCCATCAATACCAAAAAAGCAGGCCACCATTTGCTTCAAGGTGCTTTTTGCACGAGTTACTTTCGTAGGGTTCGGCTCATTTTGAAACACCCACACCGTTGATTGTTGTTTAGTTTCGGGATCATACGCATAGATCCAGGATTCGTCACCTGTGTAGATATTATAAACAGCTTTTGAGTCACCACGGTTATATTTTTTCAACATTTCCTTGCACCATTCGACGCGAGCCTCTTTTTGATCCTTAGTTAAGTTGTGCGGGATCCAACGCGAACAAATTTTTTTCACAGCTAAGTGTTCATGTAATATCTTATTAATGCTCGTCATACATATGCCTATAGTTGCCTCTATCTCGCGATACGTAACATGACGGTCATGCATTATAAGTTTTCGCACAGCTTCAATATTTTGTGGTACAACGACCGATTTCGGGCGACCATCCTTAACTTCGTCCCTGAGCATACTACGTCCACGATTGAACTCACTAAACCAGTGATACACAGTAGTTTTGGATGGAGCTTCATCACCAAAAGTCGAAGTTAGTTGATCTATGCACTGTTGTTGCGTTAAACCACGCCGAAAATCGTAATAAATCATAGCACGAATATTTTCACGAGTGAGTTCCATTCTTGCAGCGAGATTAAAATTTAAACCCGCCAAAAACAAAATACTAGCGTACATAAGAAAAAAAATATAATAGCGGCCAGTATTAAAAAAAGTTCAAATTTTACCATGGAGGTCAGATATAGCGTTTAAAAATGTTGGAATCCTGGATTCCGGTTACCTAAGTAGCAGTCCTCGTATTTTATAAGACATGTATCTTTGAAACAATACTTTTTATCTCAGTTCCTCAGAAAAGCAGGTTTTTCTATTTAAAAACAGTGTTCAAAATTCGATTTTGCTGCGAGAGAAAGATAGTGAGCACCAAACCATAGTTATTTGCATCTCCTGTCTCTTTGGCTCCCTCGCTGCGCTCAGGCTTCTAGATTCAATTAAAGGCACCTCCACATACTCGGGATTCAAAATGGCTCTATTTCATTTCTTACTTTAGCAAGGCCTGGATAAGGGTTACTAAGCATCGAAATCTGTTCGATGTCACCATTTCGTAATATCCTAAGAATATCTCGTATAACTAACTCCCATCGCCATTTGCGATCTTATTCACAACTAGACACTTGAATTTCTTTTGACTTATGCACTGAAGATGGTTCCATTCATAGTAAGCAGTATGTCATTCTTTTAAATAATTCGCTGCAACAGTCGTCCAAAATTAAGACCCGGCGTAACAGGTCATTATGTATACGTTGACAGATCAACCAGTATATCTTTCTCGATAGTCAATTGTTTAACTAATACATCGGTCGGAGTAGTACGTTCTGACCCAGTGACTCACCTGACGTGTTTAATATACACCATTACTATTTTGGAAAAAACTCGTATCTGATATTTCGAGATGTATGAGTTTGAACTTTATTTTCTTCATATTTAGTTTTAAAATCATAAGTCAGGAAATATGAGATACGAGGTTTTTTCAAAGCAATGACGACATACAACTACCTTACTACTACTATTTTCTGGCATGGAACGTATTCAAGCTACAATGTCATCATGTTCCGGTTTAGACCGTGACATTCGCATCTCATGAATACGAATGACCTTGGGTTCAGCTGTGGGTTAAGTTTTGAAAGCTTGCCCTGAATTGTTTGACTGTTATATGATAAATTGGTTTAGATATGGAATTATTAATTTTTAATTTGAATACAATACAATGCAATTACTGTGTATTGAACACCGTATACAATTAGAGCAAAAACAAAAGAAATGTTTATGTAGAGTCAACAGGCATTACGTTTGTTGAAATTAATTTGTGTAGATGAGATTCATAAAATTGATAATTCAATCTATTATTAAGTTAGTGACTCGACAGTTTAATAATTACTAATAAAAATGTAACGTTAACCAGTAGTCAACTTTCTTTCATAATTAAACACAAAGAAAACATCCAAGACTCAGAAAAAAATACTAGCACGAAGACAGAAATATTTTTCCATACCGGGGAAAGAAATAAAAAAAATTTTAACACACCTGTACAGGGCGTTTTGGATACAGTGAACTACCTTAAGGGCTGGATTCGTTCACAGCAAACGAAACTGAAAAATTCTAATATCTGTGGTGGCGGCATTGAAAATGGTGCATACCGCATTCCCGAAGTCGAGATATTTCGTTTTACGTGCGACTTTTACTGAACATGAATTATCATAATTATTTTTATACTCCTGAACTGAGCTGTTCACTTTATCCCAGACACCTGTATAAGCATGCTTTTTTTCAAAACACCATTTAAAAAGTTCCTTTTCCAAATTTACTATCGCTTGTTATAGTTACTAACGGTAAGTTTCTCAATATAACGTTACTCATTAGCGGTATATCATTTTCAACTTCTATACTTACACATATATCTTTCATTGACACGCTTAGTTCGAAACCTTTCTAGAAGGGTCATAGGTATCATAAATACATAATGTTTATGGGTAAATCCCTTGCGAAATCGGCCCAGGGACAAACTAGCGGAGTAAATTATGCATGTTGATGTGAAATGTGTAATACGAGGTACTAAATAGGTACTTACATGATTCTTGCATGTTTCTACTAGGTAAAAATTAATCTAAACATTAAAAGGAGAAACTGACTGACTGACTGACATATCAACGCACAGCCTAAACGGCTAAACGTAGGCACTTGAAATTTGGAAGGGACGTAGCTTAGGTACCGTAGACGTGCACTAAGAAAGGAATTCCCGAAATTCCCACGGGAACGGGAATTAGCGGGAAAATGATTACCTAACTCAAAAAAAATGTTTTGCCCAACGAAGTGGACACGGGAACAGCTAGTAATATATAAAAGGCAAACCTGACTCACTGACTTATATTATCAACGCACAGCTGAAACTACTGTACCTAGAAACTTGGAATTTGGTACAGGGGTTCCTTTCATGATGTGAGTGAGCACTTAGATAGGATTTTCCGAAAATCAACCCCCAACGGGAAGAAATAGGGGTGGCGGGAAACTAACTACGCGTACGAAGTCGCGGGCGCCCTCTAGTAGGTACTACATATTATAACTTAAAGTCCCCCGTGTCTGTGTGTCTGTATGTTTGTGATAATCTCAAAACTACAGAACGGATTTTCCTGCGGTTTCACCATGCGTGAGATATTCTTTTACGGAAAGTGTTTATGTGTAAAAAAATCTGCATTAATAACGGACCAAACCAAAGCGAAGCGAGGGCGGGTCGCTAGTAATTATTATGAAAGTTTGTATAATTTTAATCAGTCATGTTACAGTTACTCTGAAAGTTACTGGAATACAATTTTGCTTCAAATAAACTATCTTATTGTGCTCCTATACTAGTATAAAACATTTGTGATATAACATTTTGTCACAAATTATAACAAACTTTAGTGCCAGTAATTTAGCTTTTGGAATTCGAAAAAAACCGGATATAAATAGATAATCTATAGTGGCCTAGGACTTAAATTGGTTGACTACCACAAAACCTTTCATTCTAATTCGTATTCATATTAATGAAGTCTAGAGACTTTCAAGTGAACTGGGTCAAGGTTTTAACCAAGTCGTGCGACTCAAAAACGTGTGTAGGCCTTCATAAACAAATTGTACATCTATTGGCTAGTAATTTAGTGTTATATCTAACATGTTATTAAAATAATGAGTTAATTCATTTGTTAATAAATGATTGATGTGTGTTTGATGTGTGATGACATGATGTCGCATAGATTAAGCACGTAAAGTCACGAGATTAAATTTGGGACCCACCTTAGGTCCAAAGTCAATCTGACATTCTACAACAATAAGGTTGAGTTTTTTCAAAGTTACAAATGAATTGACATCTCTAATGACATTGACGACTTCAAGCATATCTTTCTTGAAAAATGAACACTCGTGACCGTACCGTAAAACGGGGAAAGTAAGGATAAAGGAGTGAGTGGGGACACAACTTGAAATAAGTCATAACTTGTTACAAATAAGAACCAGTATTAAATGGACAATTATGTTACATCCATTGGAAAATAAATCGTCTTATAATTAATAGCATACTAATTACATACGTACTTACACCGTTTAACGTCTATAATCAACACTTATTTTATCGAAATAACTTTCAACAAACGTATACGCATAATTTGAATTTCATCGAAAGACGTTTCTCGACGGATGAGGTTTTTTTTTTGCTGTCAAAAGTCTAACCTAACCTACAGGATTAATGTTTGAGATATTATTCTGAAAACATCATGATTTCAGCAGAAAATGCCGTCCGATGAAATGATACAAACAATGAAGTAGAATTCGATAAAATTATGGGTATTGTAGATAATAATATATCGGTTAGTATATAATATCGGATCCCCTTGACTGCTATACATATCGTTAGTCATACTTTTTTTATCATAACTTCTTTCAGGCTGAAGTTACAGTTTTTAATAAACGTATATCGTGTAGATTATTTAGGTTAGGTTAGGTTAGTTTTATAAAAATCCTGAAAAAATAACCGTGGCCTGAGAAAAATGCATTATAACTTGCGAAAATTATGACTTGAAACACATTATGACTAAAAATAATTATGGCAGTCAATATAGAGACCCATCTAATATAGTATTGATTAAATCCAACGTAATATTTAAGGTAACGATTAAGTTAATTACCTTTTTAATAATGATTCATGTGTGATGACATGATGTCTCGCAAAGTTTAAATTTACATACTCGTTCTGTTTATGTTCACAGAGTTGGCCAAAACACCTGCTAGAATTTTGAATACAAATTACGAAATATTATTGTTTTAAAATGTCTTGTATCCGAAAAATGCATTTCTATACACTTACATTATAAATAAGGTACCTAAACAAACCGATTTAAAAAAAAAAAAACAAAATTCAAAATATTTATTCAGTAAATAGGCCACATGAGGGCTCTTTTACACGTCGGTAATATAGGGTGAGTCTACCAGCGCTTCGGACAAGACAAGACCATCATTTTGGAGAAGAAGCGCCGCAAGAAACTCCAGCAGAAGGTCAATTGGTTTAAATCGTCACATCTCCCAATTGAACTTAACGTTTTTTTAATACCTACTTCAAATTGTCATCTAAAAGTAACACAACTTCATTTACCGATGCAAATTACTAATGGCGATTATGTTTCGGATAGTGTATTCGAAATGCTTTTAATATAATTTATTTTATAATAATGATCATGTGCAAATCGAGATATAAGTATATACGACGTAAAAATTTAGTACTGTTAAAATACCAAATTATTAAAAACAAAACAGAAACCGGTATAGAAACAGAAAACGTTGATTTCATGGATAATTCCATATCGAAATCGGATAAACTTGAATATCTTTTTATTCGGCCATTTTCATTAATAGGTTACTTTATCGCGCTGCATCTAAATGGAGATTCGTAGTCCTCTGGGTGCTATTCTTTGTCGCAAAAGAATATGTCGATGTCGAATTCATTTGCATCCTATGACATGAATGGTTAAGAAATCTGGTTAAGTTCCGTACGCCATCATAGTTAAATATCGAACTATTACAAAAAAAAACAAGCAATAATGTTAAAAAAGTAACCACCAAAGCAGACCAAAACAGGAACGGGTAAAATTCAGTACTGTAGGTGTCTGTCGGGTACCTTTTATTATTTTTATCGAATTTTCATTTCATCATAACCCTCATGTTGAGCCAGTGTTCGATTTACTAAATTATTAATTATTATAGTGTTTGAGTTTATTCGTTACAAACATACAAAAATACGAAGATATAAATCGAAAGATTGTCTCGTTGTCATATTAGTGTAAATTAGGGTTCATTGGTGTTTCTTTACTACAAGGCAAAATCCATTGTAAATCATAATATTGATCCTTACCTAATAATGCCGTCATTAAGAAAAAACATCCTATCGTCAGTGCGCCTGCAATACCGCGTAACTAACAAATTAAATAAGTTGCAAAGTACACCTTAGCACCTAAGTCAGTAAGGTACATTTTGCAACTACATGATTTTTTTACTTACGCGGTATTGCACGCGCACTGACGCTATGTCAAATTTATTTTCAGGTGTCGAAGTAGGATGGTTTTCCGTTAAATTTATTTGTGATAAAGAATACCCCAGCCAACATGGTTGACCTCAGGTCAAGCCGCTCGTTAAAGACATCCCGGCGGTCCCGGCTCAGTGCGGCAGGATAGAACAAGGCGTTCCCAAGGTCTTTTTATATTGGGATTCGTTTACGATCCTTTGCTGATGTTGGGAGACTTCTTTTACTGGTGTACTTAAAATAAACGACAATTTTATCTTTGCAAAGTCAAAGTATTTAACTATTAAATAGTTAAGTATAAACTCCCGAAGTAATTGCAACCCTACATTTAGTATATAATAGCACTGTGGTATTAACTCTAAGATAACCTAAAAACCAATTAGCATTATATTTAAAAAAAACGCGTAGGTCTGTATCGGTTCGTTTTGGAGCTACGATGCCATTAAATAAAAAATAAATAAATAAATATAAGGGGACAATCTCACACCAATTGACCTAGTCCCAAACTAAGCTCTAGGCTTGTACTATGGGTACTAGACAACGATATAAATACTTATATAGAAAAATATAATTACTTAAATACATAGAAAACATCCATGACTCACGAACAAATATTCGCGCTCATCACACAAATATCTGCCTTTACCGGGATTAGAACCCAGGACCACTAGCTTCACTTCAATGTAAGCAGGGTCACTACTTACTAGGCCAGCGCTCTAGCAAGGCAGATTTGTGATCTAAGGTTGTAGCCTTGAGAATTCAAATGTCTATGGGTCACATATCCCACTTACCAACAGATGGCCTGTGTGCTCGTTCGCCTTCTCCAATCCATAAAAAAAACTAGTCAATTACCTATGATCGAATAACTAGAGCAGTGTTATGTTGCGTATAGTCAAGTCTCCTTGAAGGAATCCAGGCCATCAAGCTGTTCTAATGGGACTATCATTCCGTCATCATATTACCAGGAGTTCAGAACCTGTAAAGGGTCTACTTCAAACTAGCTGGCCTTACAGTTAATTGAAATTGGAATTGAAAATGTACTAAGTGAATCTATACTTACTGATGGCACTTATTAATCTTTCCAGGATCCAACGCGAGTGGTGTGTCCTGTCATCGATGTCATCAGCATGGACACGTTCCAGTACATTGGGGCTTCAGCCGACCTTCGAGGTGGCTTCGACTGGAACCTGGTGTTTAAGGTACACTTTATGTTTTTGACCAAAAATGGCTTGTAGATCTACACTTAACTCCACCCTTAAGAGAAACTCTTAGGGCCGTATTAATAAACACATCTTGGCTGAGAGGCCCGTCACAAAATTCGTCAAAGTCAACGTCAAACCATAGAACACTCATTTTTGACGCATTTTGAGACGAGCATTAAAGTTGAGATTAGTTTATTAATACGACCCTTAAATATCTTCTCTGTAATTCTGTCGACGAACATACACTGATTTACCCTTATTACGGCCAAACTTAGCTTAGCTTAGATATGGACGAAATTTGAAATTGAGATATTTTATACCCTGGATTAAGACATAGTTTACTTTTCATACCGGAAAAATTAAAAGTTACTATGCCTAGGAATATCATTGTTTTTTTTTTTTTTTTCAAATTAAGCCCTTTCTTATGACTTATTATTTTTCGACCCCTTTTCAGATATTATGTCATATTGATTTTACTAGAAACAGATGCGGGCAAGAAACTTATACAACTATGCCAAATTGCAAATTGATAGCTTCTATAGTTTCGGAGAAAAACTGTTGTCACATATATAATTCATAAGGATTCCTTTTTTAGCAATCTGGTGCGGAAGCCTAAAAAAAATAAAAAATAAACGAGAGAATGAAGAATGAAACCGCTCTCTCCCGGTTACCATATGAAAGGCTACCAAATACTGATACTGATATTCTTTCCACAGTGGGAGTACCTATCGCACGCGGAGCGCACCTCCCGCCTGAGTGACCCCACGCAGGTGATCCGAACCCCCATGATCGCAGGGGGGCTGTTCAGCATAGACCGCAAGTACTTCATCAAGCTGGGCAAATATGACATGAGGATGGACGTGTGGGGAGGGGAGAACTTGGAGATATCTTTTAGGTAAGTTGGATGATAGTCTAGAGGGGTTGCGAGGAACTGTGTATGTGGGATCTAAAACCCATAGTCATTTGTATTTTCGATACTACAATTTCAAGACTGCAAACCTAACACTGCTAAAGCGTTGCCTACCCTGAAGACTAACACTGACCCTGTTTGTATGGAAACGCACCGTACCGGCTTAATGCTATGATAACTTACATCAAAAAATGTCCTAGGATCAAAATATTGGATGGATAAGATGGGAAATGGATATTGTTGATCCCTGGACATTGTTTGTGTGTGCATATTTTTTTACATTTTCATTTCGCAGAATTTTCGTTTCGTCGAAAGGCAATTCAGCCGAATGATTTTTTTTTTTGGCAGTCACCAGACCTAACGTAATTAATGTATGACATATCCTAAAACATCATGGTTTCAGCAAATAGCGTTCGATGAAATGAAATTCGACGAAATGAAACAATTGATGAAGTGAAATTCGATGAAACCTGTTCCTTTGTATGCTACTATTTCCCCAATACTTGCAGAGTATGGCAGTGCGGCGGTTCCCTGGAAATAGTCCCGTGTTCCCGGGTAGGCCACGTGTTCCGGAAACGGCATCCGTACACGTTCCCCGGCGGGTCCGGGGCCGTGTTTGCGAGAAACACACGCCGCGCCGCTGAGGTGTGGATGGATAACTACACGCAGCTGTATTACAAATCCCAACCGATGGCGACGCAAATCGATTACGGAGAGTAAGTTGCGATCTTTTTTAGAGCGTCGGTGGCGTAGTGGTTAAGAGGGTCGACTCGTGCTCGTAAGGTAACCAGTTTAAGCCGCCGCGGTCACCATATGCTGTAACCAGCAAAAATATCTGACACACTCTTATAACTCTAGTAATAAAGACGTGTCAGATATTTTTGCGCCCAACGTTGGAGTTTTTCTAACTTAACATTATCCGATGCTCTTACGGTTAACGAAAAATATAGTGAGGAAACCTGCACATTCGAACAACCGAGTGAGTAAGAGGGTAATTGCACAAAAGATCCTAAAGGGTCGTTGTTTATCTGTAAAATAGGATAAGATAAGTTGAGATCTTAAGAAACTGGTCAAGTGCGAGTCGGACTCGCGCAACGAGGGTTCCGTACCTCCGGTTTATGCTACTTTTTTTTAAAAGTGTTAATTTGGTGGTAGCTTTAAGGACCCTGCATAAGGATGGTAAGTGGAAACTGTAAAGGCTTTTGTAATCTCAAGAGTACAATCTTAAGACTGCCAACACGTTGCCATCCCTGACGACTGAGAATGCCTTTATGCTAGTAATTTCATCGGCTGTCTTATCCCCACACCGAAACACAACAACACGAACACTGCTGGCGGTAGGTTTCGGATGGTGGTAGCGGTCCGGACTGACCCGGTAAGGCCCACCTGCACGTTAATTTAACCCTAGATTAACCCCAGGTTAAATTATTTAAGAATGTTACATTCATAACTGTTAATTTTAACAAATTTACCTGTTAACTTTGGATTACCAGGGTTAATATTTTACGTGCAAGGTGGTCTAAAAGAAGTAACGTCACTTAGGTTCGTAGTTTGACTACGGAACCCTAAAAACTGTCTCGCTACCCTTCATAACGTAATCAATTCTGTCTTCAGCATTTCAGAACGAGTGGCCCTCCGAAAGAATTTGAACTGTAAGTCTTTCCGGTGGTACCTGGAGAATGTATACCCTGAGCTCTACGTTCCGCCTTTGAATGAAGGCCACCACCCCATCCGGCAGGGCTCCAAGTGCCTCGACACCATGGGGCATCTTATAGCTGGTACTGTAGGTAAGCATGAACGGCGTGATTCATAAACAGGGTTCGGAGTTTTCATACGGTAAGACTAAATCGAGCAATGGAGTCGACATTGAAATTATAACTCACGTCGTACTCATACTCACACTCAATTATGTATTGCATTCTACAATGATTGAATTGAATGATAAATAAAAAAGTTTAAAGAACACTATATTAATCCGGCATAATAGTGTTTCTTTTCCGACTAAAGTAATGCTATCATAGTATTTATAGTGTAATATTTTCCTCTGATAATTATTTTTATGCTTCAAAACGATTAGACTATTGCAGTATTAACCACCTAAATTACGTAAGAAATTCAATATAATACAACTTAACAATTACAAATAAAAACTAAAACTATGGCAAATAAAAAAAATCAATTAAAGCATTTTTAATTAATTTATAACCTTAAGTAGGAATCTAAACATCAGTATCCATTAAATATGTAGCTATAGGAATAATATATTTAATATATTTCTTCGGATAGTCTTTGTTACATATGTGAATACTCTGTTGAATGACATACGAACATATGATTGAGTATAAGTATGACGCGAGTTATAATTTTAATGTCGACTCCATATCTCGCTTTAGTCTTGTGTGTGACTTATGTGTTTCTCTTCAGGGTTTTAAACAATAATCATACCATGGTCGCTTGTATTTTATAATAAAATAAAAATAAAAATACGTTCACAAAAACGTTTGGTTAAAATGCTTTTTCTTTCAGGAATGTATCCCTGTCACGATACAGGGGGCAACCAAGAATGGATTTACGAGGAAGGTCTACTACGACATCACAATATGTGCCTGTCTATAAAGGAAAATGATGAATTAAAAGTGGTGTTGGCTGTATGTAGCCCATCCAAAGCAGCACAACATTGGATAATTAGGGGTAGTCAAATTGCCCACAAAACAATAGAAGACGCTTGCCTGGACACGGACGGACCAGTTCTTTATCTAGATAAATGTATGACAGACCGTCCTTCCCAGAATTTTTCGCTTTAAATGGGTGAATCTTGGAAATACGTATATTTTCCTGGGAAAGCGGCCTTTATCATCCGTTTTTTTTTTAAACCATTTCTTTACCGTATTGCTAACGTTAAGGCTTTTATGAACTTGGAAGACAACGGCCGCCGTAGCAATATAGATTTGGCAGAAAGATGAGTTGAAATTACGTAGAATACAGCTAAGGGTCACCAGCACACATAACCGCTCGGCATCGGATCGGCATCGCCTCGCCTCATTTATATAAGGCAAGGCGACGCCGTTACCGTGCTGATTAGTGTGCGTTGCAGTAGGGAGTTTCATACAAATGATACTGAACGGCTCGAGTTGATCCCTTTCCGAGTTGACATGTGTGCTGTGACCCTAAGGAAAGAGACGATAGATAAACGGAGGAAAATAACGAATCGCGTGGTAAAGAGAGACCTTGCGTCTTGTCACGAAAAGGTTTTATAAAACTTCTGTAAAACCAGTTGGTTATAAGCACTATAAGTAAACAAGATAGGACTTAGTCCAGGGAATTAAATATTTAGCTATGTTTGGTATAACATTGTAATACCTACCTAATTCCAAGTAGTAAACGACCACAGCAGGCTGGTAATATTAAGTATATTTATTAACAGCCTTATCTTTTTTGTTTGGAATATGTTTATAAATCTCTGACAAATTTGACAACTCAAAATGCTCCAATGTGGACAGTTCGTCAATAGCAATGTTAACATTTTCTCATTACTGACTACCGTCACTACCGTCTGGCAAAACATGCTATCAAAATAGGTAATCGAATTATTGATTCTGTTATAGAGAACATACGGCCTCTGATAATGAGGGGGTGGTGTATGGTGGCTCATAAATACATATGTTTCAAACCGTACAGTATCTAATTGAGATGTGTACCAATTCTGCCTTACTCATGATCTAGAACGTGATTGATGATTTCCTACTAGGAAATGCGGTACCGGTACCGTTTCTGAAACCGGGACTGATCTGGAACCGAGAATTTCCGGTGCTTCCGAACTTAATTCATGGAAAAAAATGGGATCATTTTTTTGATAGTTTTTTTACATCTTTAATCCTTTACTTGTGTCTGTGCTCGAGTTTTTAATCACCCTAATTGAATATGAAAACATCAGTGATTAATTTTTTACTTGTAACACAGATTAAGACAGAAATTTATTAATTCATTTAAAATCGATTTCCTTACCCTGGAAGAACCGTGAAACCAGGATTTTTACGCTAGAATCGTGTCTGAAACTCTAAGTACCATCAGTATACGTATATTCATGATACGGGTTAAACCACTCGTTATCATTAGCTAATACAATATAAGACGCGGGAGCAAGTCGAAAAAAAAATTGCCAATCCCAAAAAGCTATAAGTATTATTTTTGCTTTTTATCTGGATTACCAACATCGCTTGTTAAGTCAAAAAAGGTTAGGTTAGACTTGTGAGTGCATTAACAAAATCAACTGAGATAGGAAACAACTCATAGGCAATTTAAATTTTGGGAAGTGATGCATTCGACCAGTAACATTTCGCCCAAACGAAATAGACCCATTTACCCGCCGTACTCAGAGACATTTTCTTATACCTCGTTCCTTATTCAAACCTGTGTATGAAAAACTGTCACCAAGGAGCGTCTTTACCTTTATTAATCAGTGGCCAGTGTCGCATCCTGTGGAGCGAAAGTAGTCCAGAAGAATATTTGAATTTGGAACCATAGTAGTTATTATTTATATGACATGACGTTCCACGGATTAACTGACTCAGTCTGCGTACGGCCGTTAATGTGTATATAAACAGGATAGTCACCTATTTCTTTCCTTCGTCTATCGGGACAATATCGGGACATAAAGGTGAAGCTAATATAAAGCGAGGTTTAGACTAGCAATAAAAAAAAAAAAAAAAACTTGCTCTAGAACTGAAGGCAAAGGAAGACAATAATAACATTCTGCATTTTTTATTGCTCGTCTATTTTGCTTATTTTTGAACTTCGAATTTCAGTTTGCGAAACTTAAGAGATGTACAGTACAACCAGAGTATAAATATAATACTTGGTCGTCTACCGCTGTCCGTTTTCTGGCATTTTTCTGTATATTTGTTACGCCAGAAAACAAATTGACAGCGATAAATAGTCGAGTACTATTAATTGAATACTCTGGTTGTACTTAAAGTTCTACTACTATTATACAAGACTCATAATTTTATATCGAATATAATTATGTCAAGTATTAATGGCATCTCATAGATTTTAATAGCACGTTATAATTAGGGTTTTTGTTTTATCACTGTATTTTATTGGAATTTATTTATTATGTTTTTTTAATAGACCTTTTAAATCGCTACCCACAAATAGGAAAATAATTACAAAATTTTAACTTTTGTGAGTGAATCTCCCTGTTTTTTTTTCTGATTTCTTTTTTCAATAAATGAAAAATTATATGGGTAGCTAAAAAATCTGCGGCAAAAGACATTGATTTGACCATTCTGTATTTTTTGCCTTTTGAGTAATTTATGTATTAATTTTTTACTTAAGTCTATTTTTACAATATTTCTTAACATTCCTAAAATCCCTCTTTATTTGATTGGGTTGTTTAATTTATATAAGTTTTTAGTTTATGCGTTATTTGTACAGACGGAAAAAAATGTGTAAAGTATGTTTTTTAATGTATTTGACAAATTGTGTACGGAATTAGTTAATAAGTTACTTATTGACCTAATTATGAATGTAATAACAAATAAGACTTGATAAATGTCTTATGAAGTTATTCGACATTTTGAGTGCAACTGAGTATGTACTCTAAAATAGGAGTTACCAGAAAATTGTAAATATGTAATTAATGTAAGCGCCGGGAAAGTGGAATGTGTATATTAATATAGCATTTTGTATAATTAACATCATACTATAGATGTTAAGCTTTATCACGTAGAGCTATAAAGTTTAATTTAAGATGAAAAAAAAAATCGAGTGTAATGGTGGCACTTTACTTAGCTATTATTTGTCAAATTTAATTTCCAATAAAAGATGTAAGACCAGATTTTGGCAAATACTGACTATTGAAGTGCTTTCATTATATTTAGTTTTTTTATTTTATTTAACGTGGCCTAAACATGTTTTAGCGATTTAGAAACTAAAGGAGGGATAATCACAAAAACAAGTCCATTGAGCAATATTTGGAATATTTCTATTCTTAATACTCTTAATTGTAAGAATTATTTCGTAAGTTATTGTCTAATAGTATTGATTATTAATAGCACCTTTTTGTTTATATTTATTTAGTTTTTATCATTAATCAAAATTATAAGACTACGGCAAAATGAGTTAGCCAAACATTGTGTGTGATAATTCGCACAGTGGTGGTTAAAAGGTTAAAAAAATATTATGTAGCATTAAAGTCAATTGGTTTAGATTTTAAATACTAAATTAACCGTTTTTTCTCTATTAGCTGTAAACCCATCAAGAATGAAAACTAGGATAACTTATTCCGCAGTTTTTTTTAACCGATATTAAAAAGAGAATTATCAAAACAATAGGGATTAGTTACCATTTTGTTATTGGCTGTTAAGTGTTAAAAGGTTAAATAAAAACTAACTGTAATATCACTGCCGATTGTAGATATTTTTACACCGCTTTTAACTCTCACTTCTACACCTTGCCACTTACATAAATATGTGCATTAAATATTATAATGTGATAAAGGGAACGTATTGTAATGTAATGACAGTTAGTATAAATCATTATAAATATAAATGAATAAAAACTCAATCACTTTTCACGGTGGTTGTACTTTTAAAAGGTACGGATTTTATTGTAAAAAAAATGTTAACATTTTTGTTTTTTTCTTCTTCATTTATTTGATTTAACTTTTATTGCTGTTTTTTTAAAACTAGAAATAGATTATAAATATGTCTCAACATTAGTTTTAACAACTGAAAAAATTCAGTATTTCTCGTGAATGAGGTCATGCCAGTGACAAGGTATCTCGTTGTTTGTTTGTAACATCACTTCACTACATATTATAAAACAAAGTCGATTCCCGCTGTCTTTCCCTATGTATGCTTAGATCTTTAAAACTACGCAACGGATTTTGATGCGGTTTTTTTAATAGATGGAGTGAATCAAGAAGAAGGTTTTTATATATAATAAACTTTGTTTTATGTACGGGTGTTACAGAAAACTCATATAAACCGAAGCGAAGCGAGGGCGGGTCGCTATGTATTTATAAATGTATTATGTGTATACATTATACGACTACAAAGAGATGAATCCACCTTTGGACCTTGTAACAAAGCAATGAAGTGACTAAGTATAGCCTGTGTTTAATTGAAATTGCCAAAGATGTAAACAAATTAGTGTCAACACATAACCTCAAATATTCATCAAACGTGTTTTTATTTTAAATAACGTATAAATAATAGTTATTTAATCTTGAACTTAATGTTAAAGTAAAGATCTAGTGTAAAAATCATAGCAACGACCACTTGATCTTTAAAAGCACGTGATTATCGAGTAATTAATAGTAAATTGGTTCATGTGGTTGTGTTTACATCTTTGCCAATTTAAATTGGCACAGACTATAGATGCATGTCTTTGTAGTCGACTGTACCTATTCAACTCAGTTAAGGGTACCACAGACAAACAGATTCACAGATCTGAAATTTAAGAAATAAACGACACATTAGAAATAGATGCAAACGCTACTAACGTTTTTCTTTTGTGTCACTCAAAATGTATGGGATGACATTCTCGTGAGTTGCGATAAACCACGTGGTCAACTGTCATCCCAAGCATTTTGAGCGATAGTTTGCAACTTGGCTAGGGCCTCAGGCTTATAGTCTGTGATGCCCTTAATGAATTGAAACATTTTATACGTTGTATAATTGTGTATATTCAGCAACGAAGGTGAATAGCATTGTATTAGGTATTTTATTTTCATCAATTTTTTTCACTGACTTCATCTTTATAAAATTTAATTATATTTAAATGATATTTTTATGGAATAAGTATAAACAAAAATAATGTTAGAGCATGTGAGTTATAAATGCACCTAAAGCACAAAGTAGGACATCCGACAAAAATGTTTTTTTTTTTATTTAAGTATTTTATGAAATGTTAAAAAAGCGGCAAACATGCCCTAGTCAAACTTTGTTAAAATTATTTTAATTGACGAGATTTATTCAAAGTGTGATTTTATTTTAGTGAGAGTTTTTTTATTTGGGTAAATAAAAAGCGTATGACGAATTCAGAGTTTTTTTTATGTATAAAAATACGTAAATCTAAACCTAAGTAACCTTAAATCCACTTATAAATATAACAAATATTATAACACACATCACTGGTTTATCTAAAAAACAACTAAGAGATGTATCTTTAAGCTTTTATTTTTTTGATTGGTGTCTATCAAAATTTTACACAGTTTTTTAGTAGGTAAAAAAATGTCTGTTCTTTAAATACATATTTAATAAATATGGTAGCACAAACTAAGTGGTCTTAAACTAAGTTCTAGACGAGAACTACGGATTCTAGATAGCGATATAAACACGTCTATAAAAACAGAGAATTAAATACCAAGTTATATAAAACACTCTAGAATCATCCCGGAAATATTGTCACTAACTAGAATTTGTAATGAACTGTACAAATTTAATTGATCATATTCAATCAGTGTGACTGTCATTTTTTGGCCCACATGAAATTACTGCTAAACACCATATAGAAACCCTAAAATAACATCCTTTTAGTTTCAGATCTGATATCTCATAAACGGACCAACTGATTTTCATTAAAGCTGAGTAAAAACCAACGCAGTTAAACTAGGTAGCTTTCTATATTTAAAACCTCAAATAAAAAAGCGATTCGTCCGTTTCGGAGCCCCGATGCCACTTACAGATGCACACGTTAACTTTAAAACATGCGTCAGGAGTTTAAAAAAGTACATATTTACGTCAGGAGTTAAAAAAGTACATATTTACGTCAGGAGTTCAAAAAGTACATATTTGCGTCAGGAGTTAAAAAAGTATAGACAAAATTGTTAATGCATTTGCAACTCCTAATTACAAGAACGCTTGTTATATTAAGTATTGAAGAACAATCACCCCTTCAACACATCCAAATACGGCAAGTTCATTTTATTCCATTGTCTTAACCACAATAAAAAATATTAACCATGTACATTAAAGCCAGAGTATTAATAGTACTCGGCTGTCTGTCACTTTCACACTCTCAAGACTAACAAAAGTACTGACAGATGCCAGAGAGAGTATGACAGCGATAGACAACCGAGTACTGTACTGTGGTTTTACTGTACTTGGTTGTCTACTTGTGTGTTTTTTGGTTAAGCTTAATCATTCAAAATAATAATAATATTAAGGCGTAACTAAGATAAATCTATCTCTGATAAGTCTATCTATGATCACAATCAGTAAAAATTCTTAAATATAATTTAATAGGTAAACTAACTAGGTAACAAAAACTTAGGTAACTAGGGTAGTAACTAGGTAAAATAATAAGTCTGGTAAATACAATTCAAGTGTTTACAGTATTCACACAAATAGCCTGTTTCAAAATACAAAAGTTGATAAGGCCCAAAAGCCTTCATTCAGTAAAGTAAGACTGTAGTATTAACAGTACTCGGCTTTCTATATTGGTTTCACGCCCTCTCTGGCATAAGAAATATAATCATAGGTGCCAAATAGAGTATGACGATGATAAACAACCTTGTATCTACTACTAATACTCTGGTTTTACCTTGAATAAGTTAGTGGTATTTGAATAGGTTGGCAAAAAAATGAGACCACTGTTCAGAGTGAAAATGGCAACATGATCCAATTATTTCAAAAATCGAAGGAGCCTTTAGACAAATTATAGTTCGATCTGCCATCACATCAAACGTTTTTATCAAGCTACAAGCTCACGCAGTTACACACAGGGTGTTTGTGTTCACAATTGACCACACTCAATACGGCGAAATACTCATTTTCGACTTGATAAACCTGCCTATAACCTTGATCGCTCTGAAGGCGTAGTTCGGCGCCAACCTCTGCCGCAGAAGGTAGTAGCCTGCCAGGTGCATGCCAACCAGCATGAGCACCAGAGCGCCCCAGTCCACCCAGAATGATACATCTGCCATGCCCATTAGCTTCACGAAATACCTGGAAAGAAGGGGAACTGTTGGTACATACATGATGATGATGATCTGTCTCCCAACGAGGTAACCAGAGACTATAGAACGCCAGGTGCACCGGTAAGCATACAACTTTCGTTTCCTCTATATTAATCAACCTCTCCATGCACTTACGTCAGTTTCCGGTGCTTTTTATTTTGTCCTTATTCAGTACATCTTGAATCTGATCACTATGTGCATCTAGAGCGTCCCCTCCACTGTAACACCCGTATTTATAGTGAATGAAAGTAATTACTTGAATATTAGTAGTGTCAAAAGTCATATAAAAATCATTGCTTAAGTCATTACTTTTACTCAAGTAATAAAGGTACTTTAATTCACTATAAATACGGGTGTAAATGACCAAACCGTTCTAGCATACCTTTTTCGATCTTTGGAGCTGTTAGCTAAAACCGAAATGCTAAAGGCTGTCAAGTACTCCATTTAAGAACCATAATACTATAATATTGACTGTGGAAGCCTATAGTAGTAAGTAACTTAAAGTTTGCTTTATTGGGTCCTTAGGCAGACAAGAATTCGGGGCCCTTTTACCAGAAAAAACTTAATTGCTTTATAGTCTCGCGATTGTTAAAGGCCCGACTTGACAGCTGTCAACTCAGTTTCTTTTTGTGTTTGAGGTATGATTGAGAATATATTTTGTACTGCGTCAAATTGGCCCTTAACGAACGGTGGGACTTGATAGGTTAGATTAGGTTTAGAAGAGGTTTAGGTGTATTCAAAAGGAGCAAATTATAACTTTTTATCGCAATGGTTTAAAAAAATCACATATCACGCTTGGTTATTCGCTGTTAGGTCAAGTTAGAAATATCCCCCATCTCCGACCGACACATAGTTAACGTAATGAATAATTTCAACTCACGCGACGTTCTTGAACTCGCAATAATCCACATGGTCAGGACAGACGAGATCGTCTCTTGGTGGGCCGTATATGGCTGCCACGAGACCCTCGATGCCGTATCTGAGGAAGGAGCAGGCGCGCGCTATCCTCCAGATAAGAGGAGCTGGCAGGTCGCCGTAGCCGATCCCGTATACTGCTAACAGCATCAGGGGCACGCTGAGGGCTGGACCCAGGAACACAGCATTCTGTATGGAAAAGGTCACTATTAAGATGAAAAGGTCACTATTAAGATGAAAAGGTCACTATTAAGATGAAAAGGTCACTATTAAGATGAAAGGTCACTAGGGCGTTCCATCTTAGTCCTCAGGGTTGGCAACGCATTTGCAGTCTTAGGATTGCTCTGCAGTCTTGTGAATGCGAATGTCTATGGGTCATAGTTTCCACTTACCATCAGGTGGCCTGTGTGCTCGTTTGTCATCTCTATGCCATAAAAAAATATATATATTAAGATGAAAGGGTTACAGATCTGATATCGTCGGTAAAATTACCTTGGTAAAATAATTATTGCTTTTGACATGATATCGTTATAACGTCTTTAGGCTGATGTGATAATGATGACGAAATTTGTACCATTTTGTTCTAGCCTATCTGGCTTCTTAACCGTACTAATATGCCTGTAGTAATATTGTTCAAATTATGGTAGCTTGTCACTTGACAGTAAGAGTTACTCCTACTTCTGCAGTTTTATCAGGACCTCTAATTCTAACCCCATCTCGCTTCTCTACAGTAACACTCTCTACGTTATACTTCACTTGACAAGTAACTAATTACAATATAAAAACAAAATGGGCCTAAATAAACTGAAATAGAGTCCATATCTATAACTGTGGCCTTGCTATAAACAGCCAAAACTGAAGTTTCAGTTAGTGACAGACAGAGATATACTATCCCTACAGCTCTCTATAATATAACTCGTATATCCCTTTTAGACCTGAAACTTGGCCACTTCCAAGAGCTCGTAAAACGGCTGAAATGGACTCACTTTACTATGTTCAACTTACAACAACATTCAATGTTGAAGATATCACAGTCCCCATAGACTCTGAGATGAGAGCCACTGTGATACAGATGGTGGTGAACATCAGTATCCTGGACGCTTCCATTGGCTGCGAGGTCAGAG
This sequence comes from Acleris laterana, assembly GCA_963966035.1. NCBI lineage: Eukaryota > Metazoa > Arthropoda > Insecta > Lepidoptera > Tortricidae > Acleris > Acleris laterana. Next base: position 3,096,498 of record OZ014447.1, on the reverse strand, counting down.
GATACGTGATGCAGAGGTACAGGAGACTGAAAGCGATGGTTGCTGGGGTTCTGGATACCACCAGCGCTGCGTAGTAGGGCTTCAGGCCGTACCAACGGTTGAAGTATTCCCGCTTTATTAGTTGGACCTCTGTTGGAACTGGAAGATGAAATAGTATTATTGGTATAGGTAAATCGAAAATGGATGAGTTTAGTTTGAGTCACTTTAAAATTGATTAGCTGACCACTTTAAAATATGATAATCCAATGGATGTCTATGTTACGTATCGAATTCCAAACTAATTGATTTGCAGATGTACCTACTTAGATTTGCCTGTAAATGCACTTTAAAATGTTCAATTTTTAGTAGACTTTATCACTCTTCGGTAAACAAAAGAATTTACTTGCAAAAGTACGCTTCAATCTTCTTTCATTTTTGATTCATTTTTCAAAAAAAAAGGACCAATTTAAAATTTGCTTTTGGTAATTCCCAAAAATACCAATGTCCCTAGACGATGTATTTGTGAGAACGCTCTCGTTATCGAAAATGTATACGATTGACGTAAGCTGCCTGACGGTTACATCGAGCGCGTGTCAATTTCATACAGTGTGACAGTTTCGATAATAGTTTACGTTAGCGATAAGCATCTTATCTAGTCTCTTACATCCTGCTATACTTACAAGCCAAAAGAACAGGCATCATGGGAATGTAGAACATGGCAATGATGCAGGCATAGCAGAAGCCGAAGTTGAAGATAGTCTTCGAAGCGTCGTAGCCCATCCGATTGAAGAGGGTGCCAATGAGGAACCCGAGGAACAGGTGGAGCCCCACTCGGAGTTGAAGGTAACCCTGGAAGGAAGTATTCAGCTGTTTATTTTGCACCTGTAGGTGAATTATCAGATGTTGCAACCAGTCAGGTTCTTGGCAGTGATAATGATGGAGCTTGAAAAGTTTTAACTGTCTGTCTTCCAACACGTTTAGACGCAGGAAACATTACACAAAACTAAACAGTCAGTTTTTTAACCCTTGAATTGATTTGAAATCAGCATAAAAAATAGTAGCTAAAAATAATAAAGAACATTAATATAGTATGTGCATTATTAGATACACTGCCAATTTAAGGGTTAAAGGAGGAATACAGGGAACTCGTTATTTTGTCTAATTACTAGCTGCTGCCCGCGATACAATCCACGCAAAAAAAAACATCCTGTTACTCAGGGATAATGTAACATTGTAATGGAAAAAAATATATTTGAAATCGGTTCGGTAGTTTCGAAGTTAATTCGTGACAAACATAATTATACAAATTCAAAAACACAAATGTTTCCTCTTTATAATATTAGTGAAGATTAGGATTACCAGATAGTTGTGTATAAATAAATAAATGAATTTTGAACCACTTCCCGTTATTAAAATGAGATAAAATTCAAAAGACACAGTATATGTATTGTAGTAGAAACCCAATGACATGACATAAAAAAAAAGTTTTTTCCGTACATAAAATTGTCCGATCTTGCTCACGCAAGTAAATGTAATTTTCAGTAACTTAAGTAAGTATTTAGATTTATTTATTTCATAATACAAGTAGCAGTTATATTGCACCCGTTTCAGCTTTAAATTATGACCGTCAAATATTAACTTTTGACCGTGTGATTAGAAAGATAGTTGATATGGAACAACTTGTTTATTTACATTTCGTTGTGACACATGTTATGAATGAATTAGTTAAGATGGGGTACACTGAGAGCATCGTCAGGGAAGGCGATGATAAATTAGTCTGTAACTCAGTCAAATATTAACTTAAAAAAAGTTACCAATATAGGGATGAACCAAATCATCCATCCTATCTAGTGTTAAAATTTCTCAGAGCCTTTTTAATCCACCCTGTATAAGTACCTACTAGCGACCCGCCCTCGCTTTGATTCCATAAACCAGAATTTATTAAACATAAAAACCTTCAGTGAAAAAATATTAACTGATGGTGAAATCCACTAGGAAATCCGTTCAGAACTTTATGAGATTATCGCGAACATACAGACAGATACGGCGGGGGACTTTATTTTATAATACTCGTATTCAGTGATTTCCTGTCAATAAGGTAAATTTATTCAGTTAACTACCATAATGATTATCTATAACCTGTTAATACATTATTTACTTTCAACTACACCTCTATGTCTTTGTTCTTGATGATGTATGTCCATAACATATTGGCACATCCATATAGACCGTTGCACATAAATCAATATTGCAATTCTGGCCTTACGTCCAAAACAGCACATGCAATTTTACAACGAAGCATATGTTACCTTCTATGGTCATACATAAAGTTTCATTCCCATCATAATGACATTATCACATACGTCTTTTTACTAGATGCGAAATTAATTGCGCTCGAAGCACATGTTTGTCTAAGACCCTGTTAACCTCTGACTAGGTTCACATTATGTGTAATCAATCATATAAACAGATCGCTGGAAGGTAATTTGTCAGAAGAATATTACTTAGGGCAAGTTCAAAAGATCAACGTCATATTATTATGAAACTAGCTACCCGCCCTCGCTTTGTGCACCTGTGCATAAAATATAATTTATTACCTATACATAAAAAACCTTTCTCTTGAATCACTCTGTCTATTAAAAAACGGCATCAAAATCCGTTGCGTAGTTGTAAAGATCTAAGCATGCATAGGGACAGACAGACAGCGGGAAGCGACTTCGTTTTATACGTCGTTTTAGCGGGTGGTAGGACCTTATGCAGGGTCCGTCCGGATCGCTACCACCATCTTATCCATTAACCTACCGCCAAACAGCCGTGTTCGCATTGTTGTGTTCCGGTTTGGGGATAAGACAGCCGGTGAAATGACTAGCATAGAGGTATTCCATCTTAGTCCTCAGGGTTGGCAACGCATTTGCAGTCTTAGGATTGCATGGCAGTCTTGTGAATGCAAATGTCTATGGGTCACAGTTTCCACTTACCATCAGGTGGCCTGTGTGCCCGTTTGTCTTCTCTATGCCATAAAAAAAAAAAAACTATGTACCTAATCATACTATTAATCCTAAGACTACAATGTCCTCGAAACTATAATCTTAAGATCCCTGAGGACTAAGGTAGAAATAAAAATAGAAATATTTATTCAACGCACACGTAAGAAAAATACAATATAAAAGAAACTAAAGTAAAAAGGAAGACATTACGTTGAATAGGACCCCTCTCAGCATTGTGCCGCAGCGGAACTTTAGATGGACTCTGACTTAAAAAACTAAATAAAAGAAATTGTTTTTGTTAGGTGTTTTGTATTGTAATTATTCTTACCCGATTCCTAACACTCTGCAACAGCATCCTCCTCAACAGTATATTGAACTGTTGACACGACGTAGTCCCGTACTTATAGCTATGTTCCTCCACGCCTCCAGCATTCAGCTGCTCGATATCCAGCTCCTGGACCCGGCAGCCAGGATCCTCGATGGCGAAGTCCCGCCACCGATGGTTCCTGCCGTTCTCTACCGCTGAAACCATTCTGTCTACGTGCGGTCCGTATTCTCCACTTGATACTTCTATCACTGGAAGGTAAGAAAAGCCTTGAGAAAACCTATTATCTACAATAAATATAAAAATTAACCGCAAAATGTGTTGGTAAGCGCATAACTCGAGAACGGCTGAACGGAATTGGCTGATTTCTTATTGGTTGTGTTCGTTATTATCAGGGTAAGGTTTATACGTAAGAAAAAATATAAAAATCCAACGGAAAGATCGGGAATTTGCAGCGGGGCGAAGCCGCTGGCGGGCAGCTAGTGTAAGATATTTTTAAGTTGTGGTAAGTGCGTGATGCAAAATTTGCCCAGATTGCTATTACCTACTATAAGTATCACTGCTGTCCATAGTTCAGTATTCTTAATCCTTCTCCTGTTGCTAAGAACTTCCTGCGGGCCTAATATGGCTGCGTTTATCGCGTGATAAAATGTGGATAAGGCATCCGGCACCTTCTGACTCATAAATAAGTACGAGAGTGACGGATGCTTAATCCACATTTGACACAGTATATAGATGCAGCTATACTAGGCCCGCAGAATAAGTGAGTTAATGACATGTTTATTTTCTTACTCAAGATTGCACATTCCGTATGATTGATTGATAGTTTGAAAAAGCAATTGCACATTTAATCCGTTTTAATTTATGTGCAATAAATGGCTTAATAGAGTAACAAATAGGTAACTATTTAGTAAGTATGTCGAGTGGGACACAAGTGAAACGCACCGTAGTTAGGCACACTGTTTTAATAATCTATGGAAACAGAGGGCGCGCGGATGCAACCGCTGCCACAGATACACAGTAACTGATGTGGTTTAAGAGATTAAAACTATAAAAACGAAGCATATCTAACATTACCGAGTTTCTTTCCCAACAAACAAAACCCGGCTATTGGTGGTTGTTCAAATACCAAAACAAAAGCTTTACATTCGTACACTTACCAAAATCAGCAGGATTGTATGTCATAGGGCAGATCAGATTCAGTTCCTTAAGGAAAGGCACGACGCCAGCAGACGTCCCTTGATAGGCACATCTTCCTCCAGCCACGACGAACACGTGGTCAAACTCAGCGAACAGCCGAGCTGAAGGGGTGTGAAGAGAGCAGACTACTGTTCGGCCACCGCGTGCCACTCTCTTCAGGAGTGAGACACACGTTGATGATGCCACGTCGTCTAGACCGCTGGAAAAATAATGTTAGTTAACCATTGCCAAGTCGCTAAGCAAAACATTTTTATCGCCGGTAGATACGCGCCATTGTACGAGCAGCAATGGCCTATAATCTATTTGTTAGTTACATTATGTAACCTCCTAAGGTTCACCGTACATACAACGAAATTTATCAATGTACCATGAATCTATTATGAATGAAAAAAGGCAATTTTCTAATTTGATCATTATATCCTAAAAACAAAAGAAATTCTATTTTACTTCCTTTGCGCTAGATCTTTATTTCAATGGTCGTATTACATATTTGTACTATTATTAGTACAAGGAACCTCAAGAGGAACGAAAACAAAAAGTCACGTGATATAGCCAGTCAATAGAAGCAAATGACTAATACGTAAAAACTGGACAAAGCCAATTTGATTGGTGGTTTTACAGTCGTTGGGTTTGTTTACATTTACTAGTTGTTGTTCAAATCAATACATAACTTATAGTGTACATAACAACTACCTTCAGGGTAGTCAACTAAACAAAAAATTACCACATTTTATCGTTAAGTTACTAATAGGTCAATTGTTGTTAAATTATGTCATTATACCCTTTACGTACTACAAAAAAACAATGATTTCCAGACAGTATTTCAGTCTGTTAGAAAACAGTAATAGTAATGAAGGCGACGTCCTAACCCCCGAACGCAAAGAGTTTTAAGTTTAACGTGTGTATATGGCATCGTAGCTCCCAAACGGATAGACCAATTCGAATGCAGTATTTTATTATATTAAGTTAATTTAATCGAAATAGTTCTTATAATTTTGGGTGGCGGAGCCACCGGTTGAACGGTAGGACAAGTGGCAAGGCCATTTTGAAAGTATACCGATAAGTGGCATGACCGACGTGCGTGCATGACTCGATGTATGAATGTGGAAGAAGCGAAAGAAATTTGTCCAGATCGTAGCAAGTGAAAAGAAGTGGTCTCTGCCTACCCCTATGGGAAACAGGGTGTGATTTAATGTATGTATGTATGTAGTCGCAGGGTCCGGTCATGGTAGGGCGGAAACTTCGGGAAGATGATGCAATTTCTAATGAACTTTGCTCCGTTCTTGAATACCATCCTTGTCTATTGACGAATGCATCTTGTAAGTGTGACGAAGCCAATACTAATTTTGATGGTTGTGTTAAGTGCGAAATAAGTCATCGCACAGGGTTCGGGACTCGGGTCATGCCACTCAAGAGCTTGTTATGTCATGTCCGGCTCCCGGACACCTGAAACTTAAGGAGCGGTCCGGCACCCGGACTTTGCCACCAGAAGTGTTAGCTAACTTTGATGAACATGAAATACACAATTTAAGAGTAATTAGGTCTGTTCGTAGGTAGTGGTCGCCATTACAAGGGATTGTATCTATTTAATTGTTAAATGTATTTCTTATTGTGTTGTAGTTACAGCCCCGTGGTGAAACACGTGAGTTACTTTACCAGAATAATTACTTCAGTCACTAGTCATTAAAAATGAGGTAAAACTGTCGTAATATGGGTGACTTGATAAAAAATGCAACATTTTTATTTTTAAATTTAAACGTAAGACTACAATAATGGTACTTCCTTCTCGTTATGTATGACGTAAGTAAATAAAAGTTATTTTATTGACAGAATAATTAGCTACATATTATTTAAGTACCATGATGCCATACAAATATTGGAATGACATCAGCGTTTAAAAGCAAAATCATTTTTAATATAATATTTTATTATAAAAGTGACACCACGTGCGTGTCAACTGATCAATGTGAAATACGATAGGTATAGACATGTTTAAATTACTTAATATCCTGGAAAATAGGAATAAACTAAAAGGTGGACGATGTCTGCAAATTACGTCACAAAAATTACAAACAATATTCGTAATATGCATAATGACTACAATTGATTTAACAAAAAGAACATCACTGCAAAAAATATTATAGTTGTAAATAATCATATTTACCTATTATTTTTTTACATTTATTTATACAATAATAGAACTCAAAATTTAATAAAAGTCTTATCCATGTTCTGCTTTCGTCACCATAATTGTATCCGTTGTCCGCCTATTAGTGACGACCAATTCGCTATAGGAACAAGATGCTGATTATACAATCATAGAGCCATTCTTAGTCCTAAAGGTACCACGTATGTACCATAAGGTACTCGTGGTGTGTTTGTCTTCTTCAAGTCTATACAGTGGTTTGGAACATCCCCCACATATAGCCTTTTGGTAAGTGACTTCTGGTCGCACTGAAAGTCAACTTACGTAACCCGCACTGCAACCATTTTTTTTTTATCACACACGAGGGACAAATATACTATCATTAGCGGGTGCAAGCGTGATAGCGATGCCCAGCCTAACACAATTAATCCACATCCCATAATCAGCGAGCGTAGTATGGTTGTGTTTATTTACTATAGACACAGCATCCGTCACTCTCGTACTTATATACGTGTCAGAAAGTGACGGATGTTGCGCTTCTCGCGGGAGAAAATGTGGATAATGAATCCGTCACCCTCGTACTCATTATACCTACGTGTCAGAAAGTGACGCAGCCATATTAGGCCCCCCAGGTTAGTTTGAATAATAAACAAGGTCTTACGTGGTAGGTTCGTCCAAGAAGACCACAGGTGGGTTGTTAAGCATCTCAAGCGCAATGGCGAGCCGCTTGCGCTCCCCGCCCGACAGCCTCTCCGATACCGTGTCGCGCGCCTTGCCCAGGCGCAGGAGTTGGATTATCTCTTCCACCTGGATCAATAGGAGGAACACTTGGCTATATTCACTTACTTCAAAAGAGCGTCGGTGGTCTAGTGGCTTACGGAGTCGACTCGTGACGTAAGGTACCGAGTTCGAACGCCACGGTTATCATGTACCAATGAGTTTTTCTAAGTGTATTAGCCGATGCCCTTACGGTGAAGGAAAAACATTTGAACAGCTGATTGTGTAAGAGGGGGTAATTGGAAAAAAGATCGTAAAGGGTCAAAGTGTATCCGAAAGGGACCATTTGTAACATAAGATAAGATAAGATTACTTACTTCTCTGCCATTCATGATAAACATGATACATGAACACACCATATAGTAAACGTATCACAAGGTTAAAGTGGTAAATGAACAGGACAGTTGGGTAGGTAGAGGGGAAGAACCAGCTTTAGATTAGCCAATGCAGAACCTCAAAACCAAATATAGTCAAACCTCGTAGAAGGAAACTAGTTAGTCAAGCTGGTCTTAATTAGCAATGATTGAAATGAGGGTGTTGCAGTCAATGCAAGAGCCTAAAAGGATCTCGGCTCCAAGCGGGATGGCTTTACGGTCAAACCGAAATAGATTTAATTAAGAGTTAACGGTCAGTTGGAAGAGCACCTACCAAACTAACCGTTTGATGGTCTTGATAAAGTAGATAGGTCTTTGGAGTGAGGTAAGCGCAGGAGTTACTACTTCATATAAGACAGAGTAGGTATCTTCATCCAATTACACTGTTCAGAACAGAATTGCCATTGGTGGATGGATGTTATATAAAAGGTAAATCATTATATGCTGATTACTTTATTAAGCTGGTCAGCTTTGGCAAAATCGCTTGATCAGCTCTGAGAGCAAGGTTTGGCACCATGCCCAGGGTGTTTAATTTTCACAGTTATACTTACAACAACGCCTTTCTTCTGCCTGCTCAGGTCTGTCCCGAGTTTCAGGTCAGCTGCAATAGCCATGGCCTCCTGTACGGTGATCAGCGGCTGCAGCAAGTCTTCCTGCATGATGTACCGGGATAGTTTCCGGAACTGCCGCAAGTTGCGTGGCTCTCCGTTTGTGTATAACTGCCCACTGGAGCCTATGACCCTGGGGGGTAAATTATTTTATGATTGTTTATTCGACCTGAGACTTACCGACTTAGACTTAGACTAAACAAGAGGTTATTATTTTACAAAGGTCCCATAGCTTCGTAAGGCCTAACGTCCTAAATTTAAGGCATTTGTCAAAGTGACTTTTGACTTTAGTGGACCTTACTAGGATAGAGTAATAGGCATCGAAAAATAATTAACGGAACTCCTCAAATACCTGCAATTATACAGAATTTATAAGTAAGTGTATGTACATTTACCAGGAATTTAAAAAATACTCTTTTTATTTAGTAGAACATGATGAAGACATGATCTTCTTTATCTTTCTTAATGTTACACACTTCCATGGCTGGGATTAGCGTTGAAACTGGAAGCCCTAATCGCAATAAAGCAAATTATAAACCAACTCTAACATTCGACATCGCTCGAGGTAAGGTTAATAGACGCTGCCCTCAACCAGTATATTTGAATCTCCACTTTCAATAACTCACGACGAGTCCCCTAGTCTAGTTAAAATGGTTGTAGGGTTGAAGACAATTTACACGGATTTTCGGGTCAGCATATGATGGTTACTTGACTTAAGACATAATGGTACCTGTATCCAGCCAGTATGTTGAGGAGGGTGCTCTTGCCAGCCCCAGAAGGTCCGAGGATGGCTGTGAGCTGCCCTGAACGGAACTCGCCATTGATGCTACGAAGAATGAGCTTGGAACCTGAGAACAATACACTTGGATCAGATAACATGTAATAGGCTATTTTGACAAAATAATATTATATTATTTACTAGCAACCCGCCCTCGCTTCGCTTCAGTTTATGTAATCAGAATGTATAATACATAAAAACGTTTTTTTTAAATCAATCTATCTATTAAAATAAAACCGCATCAAAATTCGTTGCGTAGTTTTAAAATCTAAGCATACATAGGGACAGACAGACAGCGGGAAACGACTTTGTTTATTTATACATGTGTAGTGAAACAGGTTATTTTGACAAAATAATATTATATTATTTCAAATAAAACTGATCTTCACAGCAAAAAAACAAGTTTTGTTTTTTCGTAGTGCGGGTTTTATTTTTTCTGCGCTATTAATTTATCTTTCTTTTAGACGTTCATAGTGACTCACTAAACATTGGCCAAATACTTCTTGTAAAAACGTGTGAAAGCCATAAATGAAGAAAAAATAAGGTACCTACTTAACGTATTCTACCAATTTTATGCCTGACTGTGGATCCCTCAGTGTTCAAGTCTGACACGTACTTGACCGGTTTTTTATGAGATCAAGTGTAATTTTAAAAGCTGCGGCTTTCTGATTGTGGATAAGTTACGCATTCGTCACGATCTATGTCAAATATAATTCTAAGATCGCAAATTGCTGTAATTATTGAAAGAACTCAAGTAAACCGGAGTCAAGGTGCTGTTATTACCTATTTGAACCGCACAATATGTACAATTCGTATTATTATAGGTAGCGTGTCGCAATAGAACGGACGAACGGTTTGTTGTAATGAAACAAGTTTTATAATAACTTTAAAGAGATTTAATGGCCACCCTTTTTTTCAGGGCTGATCATATAATTGTATTTTTTCTTTCCTTAATATCGTTTTAATTTGGTTTTCTTGATGCCATCCTTTTTTTAATGATGTTTTTCTCTGTTGTTTTTTGAGCGCGTCGAATAAGTGTTTCTATTTCTTTTTTCTATATCTCTTAAATAGCTTGCATGAATCCGAGACACCTATAAATAATTAAATATCAGGGGACAATACACACAGGGAACACAAATCGACCTAGTCCTAAACTTGATTTGTACAGTCAACAGCATAAATAAGTGATCATTTCTGTACCTTGTCGCTTTCAATTAAAATTCGAGTAAAAGAAAAAATATTACCTACAGCCCATAACGAATCAATTGATTTCCAGTAAACCTTGCTAACTGTAAGGACTATCATTAGTTTCAAAGAAATTCAAACGCCTATATTTTTTGAATAGCAATAATTCTCCGAAACTAACGCACTTTACAATATTGTTTCAGTTAGGTATTAGGTTTCCCTGAACATACTATTTATTTAAACAGATAAAACCAGAAAAAGAGTATATGCTCTCATTCTATGAAACATTATAAAGTTATAAAATTTTCAAAATTGGCATGTTTTGTACTGACAGACTTGACTCACTCATCAAAACCAAAGTTTAGAAATTTTTAATTTGACAGAAACGTCTGTTATGAGATTCTAAACTATATTAAAGCGAAAAAATATCGTCGGTCTTAAGTAGGATTTGAACCTACATCTCCAATGGCTCTCCGGGCCGATGGCGATGCAGGCACATTACCATTTTATGCCACCGAGATGTTGATTCGAATTCTACCTAAGACCGAAGAAATTTGTCCGCTTTAAAATAACCTAGGTTTAGGTTGTCAAACTTTTTTTTTCACCACCGCCCAACAAAATATTTGGAAATAAAAAGGTACCTTTTTGCCATCGGAAAAATGGTACATATAAGTACATAGGATATTATTAGGACTTAAAAAACCTCTATATTCCTATGACTTCCTAGATTGGAAGTCAAATAATACCTTAGACTACTGTAAAAGGATCTGAATGGAATTTCAGCTAAATTTGTAAATATTTTCCTGTCTGTACACTTTTCTATCATTATTTATAATTTTCATTATACGTATTTTATCAACACGAAAAGCACCCCATTTTTTTCTAAGGGCCTTACCCCCTCCGCATATCTTCAGCGCCCACTGACAAACAGGATGGACAGTGGTCCATCATAGAGGAACCTATGGATAAGGTATTTCCCAATGAAGTAGAATCTTAAAATTTGGCGTCGAGGGTCTTACAACACGATTAAAGGGAAACATCCGAAAACTAGTTTTTCTTTTTACCTTGGTCGGAAAATTGTTATGGACAAGGTATTTCCTCACGCTGCTGTTGCAGGTATAGCAATTCTAGGCACGATCAGACCATGAAAAACGCCATTTTCCATGCTTTAACAAAGCACGTACAATGGTATCAGGTAACATTATTATGTGGTTTAATGAGGCCAAGGGCCGGTGGTTATTCTGTAATAGCTTATAATAATTTGGTTAACCATTTTATTTTGATCCCTGTTGCGATTTTATTTGTGAAGAAAGTTCTATGTTTTTTTATATTAGATTTTTTCACCGCTCCTTTAAATATAATGAAATAAAATAGCATATTATAATAAAACCTATCTTGTTTATCCATAATTTAGCAAAAATAAAAAAGGTCTGGAAATCAAACCCTTTTTGATTTTGAATCAGCAAAAAAAATAAAAAGTGAACATTATGGTATGTTCACTGTGACAGACACTGCCAAATTAAGGGTAAAATAGATACACACACTGAGAGCGGAGGCATTGGCGCGTTTCCATACTAAATAACGTGCCAATAGAAATGGTTGAGGCGTTTTTAAATACTAATCGTATCTACAAGTTAACCTAACCGTAAACAGTTAACTTAACTACGTATTTGATTGATTAATAGGCAAAACAATGGCTGAGTTTCCGCAAGTAAACGATGATACTTAGGCGCAATTTACATAGTTGCGAAATCTTAGCAATCTTACGCTGCACAGTGGATATACTTAAATCAAAAAAAGATGGACAAAATACCAAAGTGGGATGTAAGGGCTGATTTATTTATTTGGCTCATAAAATAAGGAACAGTCGAAATTGGAACCTATTGATATAGGTAAAGTTGAAATCCAGATTTTCACTCTTAAATATGTATGCCTATAAAGGCTAGTTATGTAATTAAATATTGAAATTTGAGGGAATTGAAAACGTGGGAATTTATAAAGTGAAAATATTTTTAAAACATTGTTTCTAAATGAAAGGGCATCAATGGTATTTACTAGACTAAGTTAATGTAGTTAGTTAAGTAATTTATTAATACATAATTGCCTGGATTAGATTCTTAAATTTAGGTGATTTATAAAGAAAACACAAATAATAACAATAAATATCGAAGGATCTCACACTCAAGGCTTGTACTATGAATATTAGGAAACGATAAACATGCTTATACATACATACATAGGTACATACATAAAATCATGCCTTTATTCCCAGAGTGGGGTAGGCAGAGCTACTACAGAATTTCCAAAAACTCTAAATTCTCTTTGATAATTCTGTTACCACATTTTGCAAACTTAGGCTAAGATGTTTACCAGTGTATTAGTGACAGGATGAAGTCGTCTGACAGTACTACACGCCTTTATTCCCTAAGTCGGCTTTTGCAATATCCACGGTACTATTACATCAAAAGTGCTATTTTTAAAGGTGCCTTCGCATTAGCTTTATTTTCCAAAATGGGTACTTTTGACAGAGAAAGTGTTTTTCAATCGTTTCTCTATACAATAAAAAAACAAGCCCTTTTTTTGAGGAATCTATGGGTTTTATTGCAATGACCTCTTACTAAATCTTGCTTTTAGTCTTTTGTCCATTTTTTTCTGTTCGGATCCACTGTGCCATGAGTCTTAAAGCCTACGTATAATGCCATTTATTTATTCCATTTCAAACTCAAGGGTATTCATCGTAAAGTTTTGAATATCTCACAACGGTGTTAAAAGAACTTAGTGCGTCCTAAAAACTAAAATCCCTCGATATACTTGTGACCCCTTCTATCGGAGCTCATATCTCTTAAATGGCTAAACCGATTTTCATGAAACTATGAACCCGCTTTCAAATAAAAAATGCCATCCATTCGCTACTAGGTACTTGGTAAAATTATATTTCTTTTAACATGATACTGTATCGATACGTTTTGACAGTTATTTTCTTGACAGTAATGGCGGACGAGTTAAAAACGACGATAACATGTCAAAAGTACATGTCGTAAATATATATGTATTGCACCTCCAACAACAAAAAATACCCCAAAGGTCACCTGGAAGAAAATGCCAATAGGCATTTTAACCTTTTGTACTCTAGTTTGTATTTTTGTGCAATAAAAATTAAATAATTAAATGTTATATTTTTACGGGGCATTGAGCCCCAGTCGATTAAAGTAAAAAAAAAAAAAAAACTTAATTGACATTATTTTTTCTACATTTTCCTACGTTTATGAGCATCGTACGATTAACATAAACACAATGGTGTCACAGGTCAACTATATTCATTAAACCATTCGCTGTTTACACTTTATTCTAACTCTGTTCAATAAACTTTAGTTTAAAGTATAAACCGGCCATGTCGTAGTGGTACCGAGACTTCCGCCTTATCTTAATGGAATATTATAAACTAGCGACCCGCCCTCGCTTCGCTTCGGTTTATGTAAGTTTTCGGTAACACACGTACATAAAACATAGTTTATTATACATGAAAACCTTCCTCTTGAATCACTCTATCTACTAAAAAAACCGCATCAAAATCCGTTGCGTAGTTTTAAAGATCTAAGCATACATAGGGACAGACAGCGGGAAGCGACTTTGTTTTACAATATGTAGTGATATTGTTTCTCTTAATATATTGTTTGGTCGAAAATCATCATTCTCTGTATGAAGGAATGTAAGTATGTCGGTTTCTGTAGGAGAATGTATCGAAACTTTTTATGTAGTTGTCTTACACCATCATAATTAAGTACAATTTTTATAATTATTCTCTTACTACTAGATAGTTCTGGAGAAAATTCAGAGTTTTGACACATTTTCCTGCTCAACTACGCGTGAATACATTTATTTCTTATCGTATGTTAGATTCATTGTTTTATATATTGCTAGGTTAATTTTTATAATTGTATATTTAAAAAACGACTAACTGTTAAGTTTCTTCTCAGCAGTGGTCTCTTGCGAAGCACTGTTAGATATTTTACGTGTAAAAGTGCCCGTGCGGCCTAGTTACTAAATTAACATCTTTTATATATTTTTTTTTTCGTTTTAACGGTTTTTACAAAAAACCGTATTTTTTTAATTGTTATAAAAAACTAACCTAACTTAATATAACAAACTACACAATAGACGTTCCTTAAATTCTGTAATATCAGATTGAAAAGATTTTCGACCAAACAATCGTTAGGACCAACAATCATTAAGCTATGCGATGGGCTACCTAGAAATCTATTATAGTAGTCTTGTTTCGGTTTGTTGTCCTTATCTTTTATAACTAAACAGAGGCTCTAGCCAAAGGCACTACTAACGTATTTCAATTCTATAATTCAAAATGTATGGGGTGACGTTCTCTTGCGTTGTCCCTTTCTACAAGTAGTAGATTATGTGCTGGGTACTTTATTGGGTTACCTGAAAGAGATCCCTTAAAGTGAATAAAGGTGATTTTATGTTCATTGTATTGTTTTTTTTTCATTTGTACAATAAAGAGTGTTTACACACATCGATACCTACCTACTTACGTACTATTTTGCCGACCGCAATACATAAATACATACATACATACATAAACTCACGCCTTTAAGCCAGATTCACGCCAGAGTGGGGTAGGCAGAGCTACAGAATTTCCAACAACTATAAAAACTTTTTGATAATTCTGTAACCACATTTTGCACACTTAGGCGAAGATGTTTACCAGTGTATTAGTGACAGGTTGCAAGCCCATCGCCTAACAATACTACACGCCTTTATTACCTTAGTCGGCTTTCGCAACACACTTTGATTAAAGGCACTAGATTTTTCTAAAAAAACAACAACATAAAGAGCAACTCTGTTTAAACCTGTAATAAATTAAATTGGTTTCTTTACATAAATATATTTTGTAAACCCAGGTCTTGATAAACTGACGGGCTGACGTTCAGACGCATTATAAAACAATAGATTTTTTAGTGGTCATGTGTGCTGTTCACGCGGCCAACCGTCTCGAACGCGAAAGTGCATGTTATTCATACGATAAATGCAAACGCAATCCAGACGTTTTTTAGTATGTAAAAATACACTAGACGCTCTCGGAACCCTAACAACAGATAACAAAGCAAAGAATACACGAATCACTCAGCATCCACATTGTTTTCAAACAAACTCGTGAAATATAGTAAATTATTGCCTAGGTGCGGAAAGTAAAGGATTTCCTGACGAGGTGGTTAGTAAGCCGAGCAATAGCGAGGCCTGCTAAAATACGAGTCAGGAAATCCTCGTTTCCGCCGAGGCAAATACAATGCTTTTCTCAAACAATGCGAGGAAATGATACAAATACATAATTACTTATAAGTATTTTTAAAAACGTATGACAAATTCGGAGATAATGTTTGTTTGAAAACTACGCGTATTAGTGAAGATAGTTTCACGTACAATGCGCCGCCGCCGGCCCACACTGCACCCACAAGGTGTGCGGGATTTATTTCACGTTCCTTTCGATTTTGTATGCAATAGAGAGCACTTTTGATAAACAATATGGACATGGACGGAAAGTGTTTTCATATGGTTTTTTTACTCCCAGGAGTAAAATCAGGCACTTTCCGTCCTTGTGTTTCAATCGGAAACCCGTACTTTCCGAGCATGTTTGAGTACGATTGTCGTTAGTGGAAATATATGCATCTTAGACTCAACAAATCTGCAACTAAGTGTCATTCTATAATTACAATTCTAGGAACGCACTTCACTTCACAAGAAAACACGCCCAGGGCCCTATTCTGTCGCCTCACGTATAACATTAACATAAATGCCAGCAAACAATGCGCAAGATTCGCAAATAGCTTTTATGTAGCACTATTTTAACACGTTTGACGTTTACCTATAACGGGTTGCGGGTCGATTTTTGAGATTCGAGCGTTCGAAAATTGAAATTAAATGGTACTTAATTCGTTATTTTCTTCTCGTGTTTGGGACAAGAGATTGTGAGTACTTCTCGTGTTTTTTACGCTTGCTACTAAAATGACAAAGAAGTTTTCTTTAATGGAGGTTTTATTTTATTTTAGTATGCCGTGTGGTTACCGGGTTACAATAGTATAAATGAATTAGAGAGAGCGTGGAATTGCATTATGTAGGTGGTATGGTGTGTGTATAGGCAAGAGAAACAGAGAGAGAAATACTTAAATACTTCTCTCTCTCTTTCTCATGCCTATAAACACACAATACCACTACATGTGCAATTCTACGCTCTCGCTAATTCATCTATACCACTCCATGTCTTCCCGTGGAAGTCGTAAGACTAATGGCCGTATTAATGAACTCAACTTGGCTGAGACACCCGTCACAAGATACGTCAAAATAATCGTTAAACTATAGAAAACTGTCATTGTTGACGCATCTTGAGATGAGGATTAAAGTTGAGATCAGTTTATTAATACGGGCCTAAGGGAATGTAGGGTTGTAGTATTGTTTGTTAGGCGATGGGCTTGCAAGCAGTCACAAATACGCTGGTAAATATTTTAGCCTGTTTGTGCAATATGTGGTTATAGACACAACATGTTTTTAAAGTTGTTGGTAATTCTGTAGCTCTGCCTACCCCACTGGGAATAAAGACGTGAAGGTGAGGATGATGTAGTAATCATAAGTACTTAGATAGAAAATAAGGAAGGAAAACTATAATTATGTTCATATCCTTCGTCGATCAGAGAAATCATCGATAGGTAATTAAAGTGATATTAATAAATTAAATCACTTGTAAACCCTATACTATAATAAACTGTTCAATAATTTATTCGATGGTTCGGTCATTTGGAAAGAATGGATGAAAGAAGATTGATGAAAGATATATACAGATCGAAAGTGAGTGGACGGGTCGCAAGGGGCCGCCCTAGGCGTACTTTTTCGAGTCATACGAGGGCTGCTACTTAGGTAACCGGAATCCAGGATTCCAACATTTATAAACGCTATATCTGACCTCCATGGTAAAATTTGAACTTTTTTTAATACTGGCCGCTATATATTTTTTTTCTTATGTACGCTAGTCTTTTGTTTTTGGCGGGTTTAAATTTTAATCTCGCTGCAAGAATGGAACTCACTCGTGAAAATATTCGTGCTATGATTTATTACGATTTTCGGCGTGGTTTAACGCAACAACAGTGCATAGATCAACTAACTTCGACTTTTGGTGATGAAGCTCCATCCAAAACTACTGTGTATCACTGGTTTAGTGAGTTCAATCGTGGACGTAGTATGCTCAGGGACGAAGTTAAGGATGGTCGCCCGAAATCGGTCGTTGTACCACAAAATATTGAAGCTGTGCGAAAACTTATAATGCATGACCGTCATGTT
Organism: Acleris laterana; assembly: GCA_963966035.1. NCBI lineage: Eukaryota > Metazoa > Arthropoda > Insecta > Lepidoptera > Tortricidae > Acleris > Acleris laterana. Next base: position 3,078,795 of record OZ014447.1, on the reverse strand, counting down.
ACGTATCGCGAGATAGAGGCGACTATAGGCATATGTATGACGAGCATTAATAAGATATTACATGAACACTTAGCTGTGAAAAAAATTTGTTCGCGTTGGATCCCGCACAACTTAACTAAGGATCAAAAAGAGGCTCGCGTCGAATGGTGCAAGGAAATGTTGAAAAAATATAACCGTGGTGACTCAAAAGCTGTTTATAATATCTACACAGGTGACGAATCCTGGATCTATGCGTATGATCCCGAAACTAAACAACAATCAACGGTGTGGGTGTTTCAAAATGAGCCGAACCCTACGAAAGTAACTCGTGCAAAAAGCACCTTGAAGCAAATGGTGGCCTGCTTTTTTGGTATTAATGGCCATGTGGCTACAGTGCCCCTAGAGAATCGTAAAACGGTTAATTCGGAGTGGTACACGACCATTTGTTTAAAAAAGATAAAAGATAAAAGCCGGAAGTATTTGAAAAAATACGGAAAAACAACCAGCGACGGAGAATCATTCTGCACCATGATAACGCCAGCTGTCATACATCACGTGAAACGACTCGATTTTTGGAAGGTCAAAATATAGAATTAACGGGTCATCCACCTTACAGCCCTGATTTGGCACCCAATGATTTCTATTTATTTCCAAATGTAAAGAATAAATTACGTGGTCAACGATTTTCGACCCGTGAAGATGCCGTCGACGCGTTCAGACAGCACGTTTTGGAGATACCTCAGTCAGAGTGGAAAAAGTGCTTTATAAATTGGTTTCAACGTATGCAAAAGTGCATCGATTATCACGGAGAATACTTCGAAAAACAATAAAACCATATTTAGCCATGTACGTTTGTTTATTTTTTCTATTCCGGTTACATAAGTAGCAGCCCTCGTACATACATACCGTCACGCCTTCAGCCCAGAGTGGGGTAGGCAGAGCTACAGAATTACCAACAACTTTAACAGCCAGTTGTCAATTCTGTAACCACATTTTGCACAAACAGGCTAAGATGTTTATCATGTGTATATTAGTGACGGGTTGCAAGCCCATCGCCTAAAAATACTACAAGCCTTTAATCCCTTAGTCGTCTCTTACGACTTCCACAGGAAGGTATGGAGTGGTACTATTCTATTCTGCCGGCAACCACACGGCATGTATGAATGTGGAAGAAGCGAAATAAATTTGTCAAGATCGTAGCAAGTGGAAAGAAGTGGTCTCTGCCTACCCCTCTGGGAAACAGGTCTGATTTAATGTATATATGTGTAATAATCGCTTTCCTATATCGTTACACGTTTTACAAACAAGTTTATTACGTGCGTTATAAAGCTGTATTATAAGTTACTATTACGACATTGGGCTCTGTTCTACTTGGGAAAACTGTATTGCCAGGTTGAAGGATAAGATGGTGGTAGCAATCTGGACAAGCTTCTACCACCAGCAACAAGGCTAAGGCAAATTTTAGGCAGTAAAAACGTACGAGTGCTCGACATGTGAACAGAAAATATTTATTTGCGTTATATAATGTTCATTTATACATTATACACAAAACAATTTCATGTGATTTGGTAGAGACGTTTACTTTTGTTAAATGGAAATTGTTTTATATGGTAACCATATCGTTTTTTTTCAAAATGTCAGTTGCTTTAACTTTCAGTCTTGTTCTTTATTTAAAAATTGGCGTGTGGAATATCAAATCCACAAACATTTCTCATCGATAAAATGAGGTAGTGACAAAAGTAATGTTTAATCTTATTTTGTTCATTGCAATTCAAAGTATGGGGACAAATACTAGTACAGCGACGAGCAGTCGGACGTTTACCTTATTGATATTTTCTTGCACGACATTGCATTTCCTTCTCTACCGCCTCTAAATGAGGCACAGAGTTCATTGACAGTTACGTGACGCATAGGTGACGCGTCCTTGGCAAGAAATTACCACTGTATTATATTACTAGCGACCCGCCCTCGCTTCGCTTCAGTTTGAGTTTTCAGTAACACCCGTACACTACTATTAAAAAACCTGCATCAGAATCCATTGCGTAGTTTCAAAGATCTAAGCATACATAGGGACAGACAGACAGCGGGAAGCGACTTCGTTTTATACTATGTAGTGATACTATTAATCCTAAGACTACAACGTCCTCAAGACATAATCTTAAGATCCCTGAGGACTAAGGTCTAATACCACTTTGCTAGTAATTGCACCGATTATTCCACACTGGAGCACAACTAAGTCAACGCTAATGCTTGGTAGCAGGCTCAAGAATACGATGGTGGTAGCGATCCGAGCGCACAGAAGGTCCTACCACCCAGCAACAGCAATAGGTAGCTAGATTGAAGTGACTTTTTCGATTTTTAAATGACAAGTGTTATCGAGATCCATAAACGTTTGTTATCTCAGGATTACAATCCTAAGATTGCGTATCCGTTGGCAACCCTGAAAGTGGAACAAGTCAATGCATTTCCGTCTCTAACTCCTTTAATATGGGGCACAGAGTTCAGTGACCGTTGCGAGACGTATCGGTTATGGTGACGCGTCCTTGGCTACAAATGTAGAGGTGTATTCTATACAGACCCTTACCATGAGTTACAGTCGCTAGCGAGTGGAATGCTCTGTCCCTCGCACTCTATAAGAATACTGTTAGGTCTGCGAGGGATAGAGCATTCGATTCACTAGCAAGTACGGTAATTAGCACTCATGGTAAGGGTAAAGGTACAGGAAAGGATAGATCGTAACGGTATTTTAGGGCTACCCGAAGGGGGCCCAATGAGACTCTATTAATAAGCCAACGTCGTCCGTCCGTCCATCCTAAATTTAAAGGATTGCAGGTTTTTTTGTTTTAAATATCAGTAAAAACAAAAGAAAGTAAAATAATCAACATGTAATATAAGTATAAGAATAAGAATAAGAATAATCTTTATTGCCACAACCTTAAATTTAGCCAATAAAAAAAAAAACTATGTTAGTTGATGAGCTAAAATAAAAACTTATAGTAACTAAGTAACTAGGTTGGACAATGGGTCCCAATCTCAGCATGTGCTAGGCAGGGAGCCCGGCGCTGGTTTTCAGACTGGTCCTTGGACCGGACGGTCACAAACTGATTAATATGTCGGATACACAGTAAACTATGTAGGTAAAAAAGTACAATAAAAAGGTAATGTTTTAAATAGTAGGTGAAAAGGAGTAAAAATTATGAAAAAATATAGTACGATAAAAGTAGTTGAAGATAAACAACAAATGCTAAAAAATGGTCAAGTTTAAGTCGATGCGTGAGGCCGGCTCGCACTCGGCCGATTTTTCATCTATTTAATAGTTGTACAAAAACACTAAGTGGTATAGCGCGAGCCAGGGCCATCTTAACCTAGTTCGATCGAATTCACTTCTACTGAGTAAGAATAACATTACAGAAAGTGAGTTCCTTGCGCCACAACCGGCGTTCGTAATGCACACTGCACCGATGCATTCCGCACTGCAGCGGGAAATTCGTCCCTCTACTGCATTATATAATAATATAACTTTTTAATATAACACCAAAATAAACGTTTAAAAAATCAAAAAAAGAGTTAGACCACATCCGAGGGAAACACAATAAGTGAGTTCTGAGAGAACAAAGTCAATATTATGAATAGGTATGTAAATAAATATGTATCAGAGGACAGTGTCACACAAAATGACCTAGTTCCAAACTATAAGGTTTAGGCTTGTACTATGAGTACTAGACAATGATAAAGGGTAGATGAACCGGTTACAGCCATATTTGCACTGTTTTTGCCAATTCAAAATTTTAACCAATAGTTTTCGGTCTTAACCATTTATGAATGTTATTCTTTATATTCGAGTATTTTTGATTCTCATTTCAACCTTAAGTGGACAAAAAGGTACAGTGGCCAGAAACGGTACGTCTACCTTATAATAACGTAATCAATTAAGGTAAATGAACAAATAACCGGACAAACTAGTTTTTAAACTTCTTTATACTTACTGCTTGCCCATGTCACAGTACTAACCAAAATGTTCATATTTAAAAAAAATAACAATTTAAGTGTTAATTACTTACTTAAAGAATGATTACAATAAACTATTTAGCATTGATTAAGAAAATAATTTGTTAACACAATTTACACTTGAATCTTTACAAAATATCTTTATTATTTTCTGCTTTTTCTTCACTACATAGTATAAAATAAAGTCGCTTCCCGCTGTCTGTCTGTCCTTATGTATGCTTAGATCTTTAAAACTACGCAACGGATTTTGAACGCAAGAGGAAGGTTTTTATGTATATAAATTCTTTTTTATGTACTGGTGTTACAGAAAACTCACATAAACCGAAGCGAAGCGAGGGCTGGTCGCTAGTACAGCATATTTGACATTCAGATTGAATAGTTCATAATTGATTTTATTCTAGCCTATTTTAACGTGTAAAGTAAAACTGAATCAATTTCTAAACGCAACTAAAACAAAATAAGTAAAGTAAAATATAAATCCATCTATGTTACTCTATGGTCTTAGTGACGTCAAATTTAACAGGAATAATATGATTAGTTTCCATTTACGTCATATTCTAGCTAATCTATAGCTCCTTATAGAATTCTTAATAACCACCTATCACAAAAAACATGTTCACTCGGAGAATAAAACGATTGAGTATGTCAGAACCTGTCATTATAGATGTCATAGACTAAATCGATTTGTAATCGGTTCAGTTCCTACGGAACCATCGGTGCGCGAGTGCTCGCAGCTGGCTGGTTTTTATTGCCTTTATGTGCATGCACTTTGACACACACTCGACTACCTTGTCACCATTATGTTATTAGGCAGTTTCCGCGTTCAAGTTACTATTACTTCAAAACTTGGTATGTTTTTAGTAAATATTTACATTATTTTGGATAATAGTGTGACTGGAATTGTTTCCAGTAATTTCTGAGAGGTAAATCAATATCAGAGAACAATCACAAACAAATTAAGCTATTCTCTAATCTATGAGTACAGTCACCAGAAATAAAATATTTTTCAACATTAGATGCAAAAATATCTGACACGTCTTTATTACTAGAGGTTTACGAGCATGTCGAATATTTTTGTGCCCAATTTTGGATACTATTATTGCTATTAACAAATCATTAAAATCATATCAGCCGAAATACGTCCACTAGACATAGCGTCGGTGATCTTGCAATACGGCGTAAGTAAAAAATTCAATAAGTTCCCAAATGTACCTTACTGACTTACGTCCTAAGGTGTACTTTTCAACTTATTTAATTTGTTAGTTACGCGGTATTGCAGGATCACTGACGATAGGCTTCCTCCAAGGTGTGTCACAAGGACTGGACTTGGGCCCCTTGCTCTTTCTCGTTGCTTCATCTCTTTCCCGCAACCATAGATACCATCTCTCTCTCACATCGATCTCTCTCTCTCTCTTTATTTAAGAGCCATACTCTTGTCAGTGGAGTAATCGCCAACCACTCCGGTCCTCCGTCAACTGCTTGAAGAAGAAGAAGAGGAAGTACTTCCTCGTATCTGCTCAGAGTAATTTCTTCTTAGTCTTGCTCTGCCTCTACTTCCCTCTATCTTTCCTTCTATGATGTTTCTAAGGAAAAGGTCGTGTCGTAGCAGGTTTCCCATCACTGTTTCTCTTCTATTTTCTATTGTTGCTAGTAATTTCCTACTTTCATGTATTCCATACTTAAATAGAAAAACAAACCACGATGCATGGACAACATCCAATATTTCGAACAATACTCCATACTCACCACACCAATATTTGCTCTTTCCAGGATTGAACCCAGGACCACTAGCATAGGCAGCCTCAATACAAACTAAACTAACTGCATCGTCTATCATTATTAGTATCATTATTAGTTACTCGTGTAAACTAAACACGTAATGCGTTTAAGTGTAGTTCAAGCAATAAAAACGAAGGTCAAATCATTATTGTAATTATAAACACTCGGTTCAGGTGACACTTATTAGAACTCCATTAAAATTATAAGTTTTTCCCGTTGTTCATGGTTCGATCTCTGTTAAGGGCACAAAGGGGTTTTGTTTGAAGAATATTGTCATTTTTTTTTAAGCGGCCACGGAAGATTTTTACATAGTTATTTAGATGACCTCGAAATACACATATGTAAGGCCCGTACCGAAAAGTTTTTTTACAAAGTTTGCATATTAGTAAAATACTGTCTGGTAAATGTTTTTTTTTTCTGATTATAATTTTCAGTAAGTGTCATTTTGATGTATCAATTCACATTGTTAATTTAGGCTGGGTATTGTTTTAATCAAAAATGCAAGACGATAAAATAACTCTGAGAGAAAATGTTTTGCGAACGTATCTGGAAAATCCTGATTCAACTTTTGCGGCGGTCGGGAAAATGGTGAAAGTAAGTCGTGCAACGGTGCGAAATATAGTTAAGCGATACTTGAATGAATACAGAATTCAAGACAAAACTCGAAGTGGACGCCCGACAGGTCCATCAAGTAAAGCTTTAGAAAAGAAAATAGTGACTGCTTATAAGAAAAAATGTAGTTTATCGGTGCGGGACGTGGCAAAACAATTGAAAACTAGTACATCTATGGTCCAGAGAGCGAAAGTACGTCAAAATTTAAAGTCCTATAAAAAAGTAAAAGCCCCAAAACAGTCGATAAAACAATTCAATAGTTCCGTTACAAGGTCAAGAAAATTGTATAAGCTGCTTTGCAGTATGAACGGAGCATGCGTTCTCATGGACGATGAGACGTTTGTAAAAAAAGATTTTTCGACTTTGCCAGGTGATCAATTCTTTACAACCGAATCAAGGGCTAATATAAACGATCAAAATAAATATATTTTTATGGAGAAGTTTGGAGAAAAATATTTGATATGGCAAGCAATATGTTCCTGCGGAAAACGCACTGGGTCATTTATCGTGAAAGGTACCATAAATGCAGATATTTATGTCCAGAAATGTATAAAAGGTTTTATTTTACCATTTATAAGGCAGCATGAAGGGAATGTGCTGTTTTGGCCCGATCTGGCTACTGCACATTATGCCCGTGCCACACAAGAGTGTCTGGCTTCAAATAACGTGCAATGTGTGTCCAAAGATATGAACCCCCCGAACTGGCCCCAGCTACGACCCATCGAGCGGTATTGGGCATTAGTCAAAGCAGAATTGCGTAAGAACGGTTCACCAGCAACATCAGAGGCAGATTTAAAAAAAAAATTGAAAAAACATGCCAACAAAGTCACCGAAACCACTGTGCAAAACTAAATGGCAGGCTTGAGGAAAAAAATCCGTTTGTTCAGCCGCAAAACTCTTAAAATATAAAATTTGTATATTTTTTGTAAATAGACACTTTTCATAATATAACTAAAATAAAATATCTTTGCTGTTCATTATAGTTTCATTAATATCATAAATATAGTAGGTATGTAAAAACACTTTTCGGTACAGGCTTTAGATACATATAATTTATGGCGTTTAATAATATCGGAGCCGAGATATTTAAGATTTAAGTGTTCAGTTTTTGGTACTAAAAGTAGGCCTAAGTAAGAATATTAAATATCTCGGCTCCGATGCACTTATGAGTATTACATTACATAACAAAACATGTTTATTTTGAATTATTTTATCATAATTTCCCACTTTTACTAATGGCCGCTCACCTTTAAAATGTATGACTTTTACAAATGACAACACTTTGACCCAAACCCCTTTGAATGAACTCGGTACCTTGTGGTCACTCGTCAACAACTAAGGTAACTAAGCCGCCAAACGACCAAATCTCTAGTTTCCTCTAACTAGTCCAATTTTAACTGTAACAACTTGTAAATAGATAACTCCTAAAATAATTTCGAACCTACTTTCAGAGCTTATAACTCCTTTACTGATTTTCATAAAATTTTGCTTAAAATCATTCCAGTAAAACTACTTTTCTATTAAAAAAAACTGCGGTAAAATCAGTCCATGCGTTTGGGAACTACGATGCCATAGAGAGATAAACAGATACACGTTTCATCATTAAGGTACTTATAACTCCCATTTACCTACGTGGGGGGGTTAATGATGATGAAGTGTTGAAATGTTTATTTATTTTAAAATAGAAGTCATTTCTAGCAATTATTAGCAATTTGTAACAAAGTAACATCTAAGTACCTCGGTACCGAGAATTGTTTACACTTATTTATTATTATATTTATCCTTAGACTACTACTTTAAGAGTGTAAACTTTGCTATGACATAATAATGCTATTTAATAATAATCTCTGGTTGTAGAATGGTTTTAATACTTTTTACTCTTGTCTTAGTATTTTTTCTTATATCAATTCAAATTTTGATGAATTGAGAACTACTGCCTTCTAACCACCGACAAAAAAGAGGAGTGTTATAATATAAGTTTAAAGTGTGTCTGTATATCTGTGTTTCTGGATGTCTATATGTATCTGTGTGTTTCTGTATGTTTATGTGTCTCTGTATCTGTGTTTTTGTGTATCTGCGTATTTATGTGTTTGTGTAAATGTGTATTTCTATGTCTGTGTATCTGTGTGTCTGTGTTTCTGTGTTTTTCTGTGTCTGTGTGTTTATGTGTATCTACATATTTTTGTGTTTGAGTAAATGTTTATATCTGTGTCTGTGTATCTGTGTGTCTGTGTTTCTGTATGTCTGTATGTGGCATCGTACCTACCAAACCGATGTGAACACAGTTTTTCCAAGAGAAAGCTAGTTTAATCGGGGTGATACTTAGAAAGGTTCTATTAAAACTGGTTGAGCCATTTAAGTGATATCAGCTCTGACAGAAGAGGTCGCCATTATATCAGAGTTTTTTTATTTTTTATGTAGTTCTTTATTACCTTTTTTTTCCTTCTAATGGGCGTTTTCACTATAACGTGTACCCAAATTAAGGACTAAAATTAAGAAACTTTAACTTTGTCAGTATATGTTAGTATTAGTCATACATTTACGGCTAGAATGTATGGTATTTTTTTAATTTTTTTTTATGGCATAGAGAAGTCAAACGAGCACACAGGCCACCTGATGGTAAGTGGAAACTGTGACCCATAGACATTCGCATTCACACGACTGCAATGCAATCCTAAGACTGCAAATGCGTTGCCAACCCTGAGGCTAAGATAGAATGCCTCTATGCTAGTCATTTCACCGGCTGTCTTATCCCCAAACCGGAACACAACAATGCGAACACTGCGAAATCTGACAAAGTTTAAGTTTCTTAATTTGAGTCCTTAATTGGGGTACAACTTTTAGTGAAAATACCCTAATATCATATTTAACTATTCAATAAAGTTCAAGTTTACATAATACACGGTGCATAGTGGAGTGCATCAAGTGCAATGGGGTATAGCACGGAACTCTCGCGTGAGCGTCTTTCACTATCCAGGCCGAGGCACGTGCGCTGTGCGGAATAGTGACGGGAAATTGCATTCATTATCGATACCAATTTTACTGCCAAGTTATAAGAAATAAGCTACCTGAGGGGCTATTATTGCCTAACGCACTCGCAATCGCAGTCGGCTTCAAAATGGAACAATTGTTTTCATTTTGTTTGCAGACTAGTATTCGATTTTTAAAATAAAAACGATCGTAATTGCGAGTGCGTTAGACAATAGGCCCGCGTGTCAAATGTGGTTAAAGTATCCGTCACTCTCGTACCGGTCAGTTATATACGTTTCAGAAGGTGACGGATGCCTTATCCAAACTTTGTCACGCGATAAACGCAGCCATATTAGGGCCTCTGGTTAGTTTAACGATATTAAATGTAACCTATACTAGTCAGGGATGAATTGTTGTTTCATATATTTTAAACAATGTTTTTTTATCTGTATCGTTCCAGAGATAAGTTTTTTTTTTAAACGGTTTACGAAAAGGCTCAAAAATGTATTTAACTCAACTAGAGTATTATAGTTAGTATTAAAGTTCTTAATCTCACAAAGTCAATGTTATAAAAATCTAGTTTTCCCTGAATTCAAGAATGCACTGCAATTATGCAAATCGTAAGGTTGCAGTTCACTTCCAAGGGTACTAACATTGACACAGATTGCTCAAACAATTATGATATATTGACTAATTACCGGTATCTGGGGCAAGACTCAACCTATACCACGCTCGGCTGCATCGCTGTATAAGGATTACGCCACTTAAATCCATTTTCCAAGCAATTTGTGAATATAATAGCTATCTCGTGTATTGCTTAAACAGTTAGGTACTGTTAGTTTTAATATTTTCAACAAATGTATTACGAATGGAAAAAAAACATTAATAATTTAATAACAAATATAATTAAAATTTACCAAACAATACAAATATATAAATAAAATCAGATAGTATACTTGCACATGTACACAGTGAATTTTGTCATGTCAATGAATTTAAATTGTGTACTTATTCATTTATACAACAAAAAACTACTAATCAATTTCAAGACTCTACTCTGTTAGATAACACAATAACAGTAATAAGGGCGCCAATGGATGCTCGGTATTGTTTTAAAAATGGAACGTAGTAGACGCGTCACTGCGTAAACGCTACTTTAGCGTATTTTAAGTTTCGGTTTGGTCGATCTTTTATTCCTACGGTATTTATCGTTAACTTTCCTTTATTTAGCCACATCACTAGTTGGCACGTGATTGCTTTCCTGCGATTTGCCAATAGCGTACCGGCTCTGGCAACACCTAGGGAGCCTAGACAGCCCGCTAACGAGATTGTACATACTATAGTTATTGCGAGAGAAAATGGAACGAAATGTGCTAGTTAATATACGACATGGTTGTTTCCAGCTTTTTAATTTCATATACTTATAGATTCAGTATGATTTGTTTCGAACACAACATAGGGTAAAGTCATCTGTGGTCAGCCAGAGACGAGTAGTCGACCTTATATGAGTGCGAAGAGTGGGAAATATTTCTTTCGTATTCCCACTCATACCAAGTATAGGCAGAGGCCGATTAGGTCTCTGACTGACCACTGCTGACTTTACCCTAGGTCTAACCTCACCTATGTTCTATTTTTGGCGGGATCTGAGATCTGGGGTAAGTTGGATCTGAGACCCATCTAGACATGTCGTGTTACATTCTTAAGACTGCCAATGTGTGCGGGGACTAACATTGAATGCATTTATACCACATACTGGAACACAGCAATGCGAACACTGCTGATTGACGATAGATAAAGGGATGTTAATTAATGAAATTAAACATTTATATTTTTTTTTTCATTGTGCATTAGTTTGAATAAATTAAATTTATTAAAAATAAAAAGTTTAGGCATACATTTTTTTTTATCTATTATCTATCACTCAGATGAATCCATTCTTGTTGTCGTTGTCAATGACTGATAAATACAGTATGTTGTATTTATCGACAACAGGTACAATTAAATTTGATCGGTTTTTTTGTCTAATTACAAAATAAACTATTGTACAATATTACTGAGTAACACCCTCACATACTTATATATAATATATATATATATATATATGTCGATGGTCACGTTGTATACAAACTTACCAACCAACCCAAAGTAGAATTGAGACCGTGGTATCCGTTTAACAAATAAACTAGTACCGTAAAACTACACAACTATGGTCCTGGCCTACTGCAATAATCCAATTTTACTTATCACATTATTCTAAAAATATGATAGCTTTTGCTAAAGAATTCAGAGCAATTTATTTTAGGCTAAACAGTACATAATACTCAGAAGTAATAGCAGTAAGGTATCAAATTTTATCAGAGGGGTAGGCAGACACCACTTGTTTCCACTTGCTACGATCTTTACACATTTATTTCGCTTCTTCCACATTCATACATCGAGTCATGCACGCACGTCGGTTTCGGGTACTTAAGATACGGCCCTTTTCCAGTATTTCTCCGATTTAGCTCGAAAAAGTACGCCTAGGGTATTTTAGAATAATGTAATGAGGAAAATTGGACTATATTTAGTTGCAAGCTAGGACCATAGTTGTGTAGTTTTACGGTAGGTAATTTAAATTTATAACCGTCGTAATTATCTAGGGCTGTGGTTTGCGAACTTTCATAATATCTTACTGGCCACAAAACGAAACCACCGAAACATGACACAAGTCATTGAGTCAGAGCACAGACCACTTACCCTATAGACTCCGCATACAAAGGCGCCCCCGTAAGCCATGCTTATGCTCACAAAACACTAACTGTTTGCCATGGTTCTATGGGCGCGCACCACGACGCGCACACGTTGACTTTGAACTAGCCAATCACGGTGCACTTTCCACCCCCCGCGCCCCGCCATTTTGGCTTAATGAGATACTAGAGAAACTGTTCCGAAGCGGAGTCTATAGGGTAAGTGGTCTGTGAGTCAGAGTTACTCCACCACTAATATCTATCTATCTATATACACACCTCCACACCACACCACACTCCTACTGAAAAAGGGCATAAGTCTTCTGTATACTCCGTGCCTGTATATACCCTTTTTTACTACGAGTTAAGTCGATTTGTACACTTTTCCACTGGGGTACATAATTAACGCGAAAGTAGCTCTATACTAACACTTTATTTTACACACAAAATAGATAACAATTATAAAATATACAAAAATATAGCAGGGATGTACGAAGGCAAACTTACTTCTTTAAGGTAGTATCTCTTTGAATTAACCTTTGAGTAATAGAGATTTTGTTAGTAATAAGTACCAAATTAAAGATCTTTTCATCCCGGAAAATTGGACAGTGCCCGAGGGAATAGCGATGATCGATTTCTACCTGTACTGAGCCATATAAGATACTGAGTTATATAGGCATATAAGAGCGTGTAGGATATTTTTGAGCCGAAACGTGAGTAATGTTATTAACTGTACAAAAAACCTTACCGTAAAACTACATAACTATGGTCCTAGCCTGTAATTAATAATAGTCCAATATTCCTCATAACATTATTCTAAAGTTACCTTACTGCTATTATTACTGGGTACATGTACTGTTTGGCCTAAAATCGATTGCTCTAAACTCTAGGTATAGCTACAGCTATCATATTTTTAGAATAACGTGATAAGTAAATTGGACTATTGTTGTAGGTCAGGACCATTTAACTGTTGTGTAGTTTTACGGTGTATCTTTTAACTAGTGTAGGTATTCATTATCATTCACGGAAAATTGTCTCAATTATAATTTATTTGTTTTTAAATAATGATGTGTGTGTAACCTTCCGTTTTATTTGTATATCTACCATTAACACTTATTTTGTAGATAGCAAATTGTTAATTACCTATCTATAAAGGAAAAGATAGTCTCAAGATTGGAATAATGGACAGACAGACGGCATTAGTAATAATCCCGATGGCACCATATAGGGAGAAAACTAAAAAACAAAGACAACCTCTAATTTTTTTTCTAATTCGGAAACAGTACGATTTGGTTAAGAAATCTATGAAGACAGAATATTCAAAATTAAAATTCAATAACTATATCTACATGAACGTAGATGGTGGCCTATGTAGGTAGGTATTTTTTCCATTTTTTTTTTAATAACTATAAATTTTAAAATCCTAATCATCTGACAGCTCAACAAAATAATACTCTTTCAAAGAAGTCAAAGTCAATCAATCATACCACCGGTCAAAAATTAAAAACTTCCGAATATGTGCATAAAAAAACATCTTGGAAAAAATACAATGACAATTATACTTACTTAGGTATAGAAATACATAGGTACTTTAATACAAAGAAAACATCCTAGACTAAAACAATTGAACTCTGTAAATACCTACATAAAAATAACATCATCATCTGGTTTTAGTGACATTTTGACATATTACGAGATACGCTTATCGTGTAGCTGTGCGTTCAAGCATTCAAGCTTTACCGAGTGGTTGCCGGGTTAGAATATAGTGCCACTCCATGTCTTCCCGTGGATGTCGTAAGAGACTACTAGGAACAAAAGCTTGTAGTACTGGGGTGTTATTCTCTCAAAAACAACGGACGGTCGGACGAACGAGCGAAATCGCAGCGGCGAGTTTAAGTAGTCCCGTCAGAGCAAACAAAACACATTAGCGCGTGCATTTTTAACTAAGCAGCCAACGTTCGATGCCAACGTTCGATGAATCGGCAGGAACCATGCTGCTAAATTGAAAATGCACGCGCTAAAATATGTTTTGTTCGCACTGACGGGACTACTTACACTTGCCGCTTGGACATTCACACGTTCGTCCGTCCGACCGTCGTTGTTGAGAGAATCACTACCCTGTTAGGCGATGGGCTTGCAACGTGTCACTAATACACTGGCGAACATTTTAGTCTGATTATGCAAACTGTGGTTACAGAATTATCAACAAGTTTTTAGATTTGTGAGAGCGTGAGTTTATGTATGTATGTACGAGATATCGCGGTTTTAAAGTTAGGAACCATGTAAATTATGTAATTTTCGAGGAGCGAATAAATATTACTTGCGCTCATCACGCTGATAATGTGCTCTAACCGGGAATTGAATCCCGCACCACTATATTCAGGCGGAGTCACTACCAACCAGGCAGCTAGTCAGTTTTTCAAGACAACTAGGGTTTGATTTTGATTGGGTAGGCAGAGCTACAGAATTATTTACCGTAAACTCTGACAACACAATGACAATGTAATTTATACTGTTATATTGAGTAATAAAATCTGAATCTGAATCTGAATCAACAAGTTGTTAATTCTATAACCACATTTTGCACAATACCATACTCACATAAACCGAAGCGAAGCGAGGGCGGGTCGCTAGCTTAACATAATTGGCTTAGGTATTGAGACATCGCTATGGTTTAACGATGCTATTGAATGAAAAAGATTAAATTGTGTTTAAGATAAATAAATAAATAAATAAAAACACGAATGGTTGATTACTTTTGATTCATTCACACTTGTTCAAGGTTCCCGGATTTTGGTAATAATAATTTAGGGCAGTAGTTGCATGCAGCTACAACAACGATAACCTCGTTGACTATCGCAGTGCAACCAAACCGTCGTCATCTTGACCGTTGACCCTAATATTTGATAAAAAAAGTAGTTGTTACAATATTACACGTGTTTTAAAACCTAAGTTGGCATTGCAGTGCACTATACTCTCGTAAGTAGGGTTGTCACTAGAATTTGTTTGAAATGTTAGGATTTTAGGGTCTATTTCAGGATTATGAGCGGACTCGGCAAATATCAGGATTTTTCACATGGCATGTGTGCGGGACGTCGAATTGCTATTGCCCCGCACAAGGCGCAGAGCAGTGGACTGTATGTTCGGAGGTGGGGGGCTGGTTTCTTTTCGAAGAAATAAAAACCGAAGATGCTTCTATGTGTTTGCGATCTGCCAGTAGGGAGCGGAAACTATTCGGTGACGGTAGTAGCAAGCTTCTATGGGGGGGGTTGCCGAGGATCCCTTCTATGCGGTAGGTTCCGGAGGCTTCTTGCTTGCTACTGGTTGCTTCCCTTTTCTTGATTGCTGCCACGATTTGTCACAATTTCTATCGATCTGGGGCCTATTAATATTCCAGTTTTGGGGGACGGACCTAGTTGGTGTCCGGACGAGGCTATGGTTTGGTAGGAGAGACAGGGACTTGGAGAGGGAGACGGCAAATATGCGTGAGAGAGAAGGTAAATTACGAGAGGGAGACAGCTATACAAAAATGGAGGGAGTCGTGCAAAGAGTGGGGCGGACTTGGTCCTGGTAGCGACGAGGTGTGCGCCCAAGCGCTGGACAGAGAGGTCGGAGTGAGCGAGAGGTCCGAGGCGACCAAACTCGCTGACCGGAAGGGTCGTGTAAGAGGGGGGATTGATTAAGACAGTGAAGGAACGAGGAGTGATATTAAAGGGAGAGACAAGGAAGTCTACGAAAAAGAGTCTAAGTGGGGATACTATTTCCTAAGCTTTTTTAGGAGGGGATGCGATGTTTACTATTTACTATCCTGTACCTATCTCCTATACCTACCTATTTCCCGTGTCCCTACTGGCATTTCTATTTATTTAAACTTATAACTAACTTAATTAACAGAGTTCTATAATCATGTTTGTCTTGCTGTATCGGTGTGTTTGCATCGTCCTGCACATTTCTCCCGCCGTGTATCGCTGCAGGCGTTACTCTTGATTCGGTGCAGGCGATGGTGCTGTCGATGGTGCCGTCGGGAGCACGACGAGCTTCTTAGTTGGTCTCCGGAGCACGCCGCCCTTGGTTCGGATGTCCGCCGTCCGCACTATGCCGTCGGCGCCCGGGTGGGTAGCAATTACGACCCCCCGGGGCCAAGTGTTTCGTGGCAGCGTGCTGTCGGCTATGAGCACGACGTCGTCGATCTTGAGGGCTGGTCCTCGACCGTGTGGCTCCCGCCGGTATTGAAGGTCAGGCAGGTACTCCTTCAGCCAGCGAGCCCAGAAGTGGTCTGCCAGCCTCTGTGCTGTTTTCCAGGTGGCGCGGCCGGCGAGGTCCCGGTCGTCGAAGGTTCCCGGAGTGGGGACCCGGGCGGAGCCCCCCAGGAGAAAGTGGTTGGGGGTGATGGCCTCCGGGTCCTCGGCGCTGACTGGTACGTGGGTTAACGGGCGACTGTTCACCACGTACTCAGCCTCGGTGAGCAGTGTCGTGAGGACCTCTTCGGTGGGATGACGCTCGTGCAGCGTCACCTCTAGCGCGGTCTTCACGGAGCGGACGAGGCGCTCCCAGGCGCCTCCCATGAACGGGGCGCCGGGAGGTATGTAGCGCCAGGCGATACCCTTGGCGCTCGCCTCCTCTTCTGTAGCGGTGTCGATGGCCAGGCGCAGCTCGCGGTCTGCACCGCGAAGGTTGGTCCCGTTGTCGGACCACATCTCGGTTGGGCAGCCTCGGCGCGCGACCATGCGCCGGAGCGCCATGATCGCTAAGTCGGTGGTGAGCGAGCCGGCCACCTCCAGGTGGACGGCGCGGGTCGTCAGGCAGGTGAAAAGCGCCCCGTACCTCTTCTGTGTTCCGCGGCCCACTGTCACTGTTAGTGGGCCGAAGTAGTCAACGCCCGCGTATGTGAATGGGCGCTGATGATGGGCGAGGCGGCACGCCGGGTGATCCCCGGTCGGGGGCCGCGGAGGTACGGCGCGTCGGATACGGCATGGTAGGCACCGGCCGACGATCTGCTTGGTTACTGGGCGTACCTTTATGATCCAGTAGTGCTGTCGGCACTCGTTTATGGTCGTCTCGACCCCGCCGTGCGACAGCTGTCTATGTACGTACTCTATGTACAGTCTCGTTCCGTAGTTGTCTCCGTCGAGGATGGCGGGACTTTTCATGTCAGCGGCGACCTCGGTCGCAGCTTGTATGCGACTTCTGAGTTGGATCGTCCCGTTCACTAGCTCTATTCTTATTTTCTTTAGGCGGCTGGAGTTTTCTATGTTTCTATCTTGTTCCAGCGCCCTGATTTCGTGCGGGAAGGACGCGTGTTGTCCCGCTCGCACGATCAGCTGTTCAGCTCTCTTTAGGCAGCCCGCCTCAATTATTCTGTAATTTATTGTCTTCGTTTTCTTGGGTAGAGCGGGCTCGCTCGTCCTTTTCGGTTCTATTTTCTTTGCCTTTTTCCAGCTCGGATTTTCTTCCTTGTTCCTTTTCGTCCGACTGTAGTGAGTGCGGTGTTTGACCCCTCGGCAGAGGTCGATGAACTGCAGCACCCTGGCGGTTGCCCTCAGTAGCCGTTCCCATTTAGAAAAACGGGTCGGGTCAGGCAGGCTGTCGCGAAGGTTCATTTTCGTGCGTCTTTCTTGCCCCACGACGTTTACTTTTTCTTCCCCTGTTTTTTCGGGTTTCTGCGAGTCTTCTATGGGCCAGTCCTGTTCGCCGCGGAGTAGGTATTCCGGGCCGGTGTACCATCGGTGCTTGCTCGTGAAGTCCGCAGGTACGTTGCGTGTGGCGTCGTCGGCTGTGTTCATCTTGGTTGGCACCCACCGCCACTCGTTCACGGTGGTGTGCTCTTCTATAGCGGCGATTCTGTGCGCCACGAACGGGCGGTAGGTACGGGAGCCGTTCCGTATCCACGCCAGTACCGTCCGGCTGTCAGACCAGAAGGTTCTTGAGTCGGGTCGTCGCTCGTGCTCTTCAGTGACGACCGCGGCCATCCTTGCGCCCATCACCGCGGCTTGTAGCTCCAGCCGCGGTATCGAGGTGCACTGCAGCGGCGCGACGCGTGACTTCGCTACTATCAACGACAGGTGTATGTTGCCGTCGGGTGTCACGGCGCGCCAGTACAGGGCGGCGGCGTAGGCGGCTTTGCTTGCGTCGACCAGTATGTGCAGTTGGAGGTTCACTGCTTCGCTGTAGTGTGGGTAGCACCGTGGTACCTTTATGTCTCTTAGGCTGGTCAGGTGCGTCATCCACTTCCTCCACTCTTGCGCCAGTTCTGGCGTTAGTGGTTCGTCCCAGTCTGTGCCCTGGCGCCAGACTTCTTGTAGTATTTGTTTAGCCCTCGTTGTAACAGGCGAGGCTAGTCCGAGCGGGTCATATAGCGACATGACTATTCTCAGCGCTTCTCTCTTCGTTGGTGCGTCACTGGCGAGTACTTGCTGCGGTATGCGGGCCATGTCCAGGTTGAATGCGATAGTGTCGGTGGCCGGCATCCAGATAAGGCCTAGGACTCGTTCTGTTTTCGTTCCGTCGTCAATCGCGATGTGTGTCGATGGCGGCGGCGTGACGTCACTCTTGCTCATTTGCTGACGAACTTGAGGCGAGTTAGACGCCCATCCACGTAGGTGAAAGTTCCCTTTTTCATGGATTCTGAGTACTTCTTGCGATGTTCTTATGGCCTCCTCTTCTGTCTGATAGGAGGCCAGGTAGTCGTCCACATAATGGTTTTCTATTATAGCCCTTACGGCCTCGGGTTGAGTGTTCACGTACTTCTGTGCGTTGAGGTTCTTGACGTAGATCGCCGACGTAGGCGAGCAGCTTGAGCCGAATATTAAAGAGGTCATTCGGTACTCATCGGGTGCTCCGTCTCGCCGGTCTCCGCGCCACAAGTAGCGCAGCGCGTCGCGGTCCTCCGGTCGCATCTTCACTCTCATGAACATCTCGGCTATGTCAGCAGTCACCGCCACTTTGTGTTGCCGGAACCTCATCATGACTCCGGGCAGCGATTGTAGGAGCCCCGGCCCTGCGAGCAGGTGACTGTTGAGCGAGACTCCTCTTGTTTTGGCGGCTGCGTCGTGGACGATGCGGACCTTCCCTGGCTTCATGGGGTTAACCACCGCAAAGTGCGGCAGGTACCAGGTGCGGCCCTCGTGCTTGTTAATAGGGGCGATTTCTGCGTACCCCTTTTCTATGAGTGCTTCCATCTGCTCGCTGTACTTTTCTTTGAGCTGTGGATTCTTATCGATTTTTCTTTCTGTAGTTGCTAGCCTTTTCAAAGCGTTTTCATAATTGTTCGGCATCCTGACGTCATCCTCGCTCCATAGCAGGCCGGTTTGGTAGGGGCCCTCTTCTAATTGGACTGTGGTGGCCTCTAGTATTTTCAATGCGCGTTGATCTGGGTTCGAGGCGGGTTGTTTGGGTTCGATGGCGAGTGATTCGATGGCGAAGTAGCGGCGCAGCTGTTCGTTCATGCTCTCGTCCTCTTCGTGTTGCAGGAAGTTCACTCGGTGTCCCATTGCTCTCGTGTTTGCGCCGTGTAGAACCCAGCCGAGCGGTGTGAGAGAGGCGACGGGCTGATGGTTCCGTCCCCTTCTCGTCATCGTGGCTAGTAGGAGGTGCCAGTTGTCTTGACCTATGAGGATTCTTGGCTCTGCTTGGCTATAGGTTAGATGACTCTTGATGTCTTCTAAGTGGCTGCACGCTTCGATGTCGTACTGCTGTACGGTCTGCGGCGATAGGTGGAGTTTGTTCACCGTTCGCGCATAAACTTGCTGTGTTTCGCCCGTGCCGCGCAGCGTAAGAGAGACGCGGCGCGACTTGGGGGCTTCTATTGTGATGTCGGCGACCGCTTCTATTTGTAGGGCTTCTACTGGGCCCTCGGCGCCGACTTGTTCAGCTATTTCTTCATCCACCAGGGTTACAGTGGATCCGTCGTCCAGTAGGGCCCAGGCGTGTACTGTGCCGGCAGGCCCCGAGACTTGTACTGGAACGAGCTTCAGGTAGGATCGCATCTGGTGGCTCGATTGCACGCTTGCGACTATGGCGGGCTCTTGTTCTTCGTTTGCTTGCTTTTCGTCCCTCCTGAAGTGTAGGAGGCTGTGATGTGTCCGCCCGCACCCGCCGACATTGCAGGTTTTCTTCGTGCAGGTGTGCGTCTTCGATCTGTATCGTAGGCATCGGTAGCACAAATTGTGGTTCTTAGCGAGTTCCCACCTCGCCAGACTATCGCTTTCCTTGAACTTGTTGCAGCTGGTTGCTGCACTGTGGGCTTCGCTGTTGCATACAGCGCATTTTCTTCTATGTGTTTCCGCAGCGGCGAATGTTCGATGCTGTGTCTTGATGGGGTATCGCCGCGGCGGTTCGATCGTGATGTTTGCGGCTATGTTTTCGGGCTGTGCGTATGGGGCGCACAGCTCCGCTTCTCTCGTTAGAAATCTTGATATCTTGACGAGATCAGCTTCTTCTTCGTTCTGTGTGGCCGCGAAGTCGAACCATCTGTAGCGCAACGTCAGTGTAAATTTTTCTATAATGTTCTTCGTCAGCTCCGGGTTGAACATGTAGTGCGCGCGGTTGAGTACGCGCAGCGTGGCCACTATGTTGGCTATGCGGTTGGCAAACACGCAGATGTCTCGAGGCACGTCGGTCAAGCGTGGTAGTGCCCGGAGCCGCTCTATTTCTGACAGAGCGATGGAGTTGGGACGTCCGAAGCGGTTCGCTAATGCAGCGACGATGTCTTCGGATGTAGCGCCGCAGATGAATAAATCTTCGACGGCTTCGCGCGCTTTCCCCTTAAGCGCTCTTCTGAGGTTTGCTATTTTTTCTATGTCGCTATGTTGCGCTGATGCTTCTTTGTAGGCCGCTATGAATGACAGCCATTGTTGATGTGCGCCGGTGAAGGTTGGTAGCTCGATATGGTGTCGACGTGATGACCCAGCATTGATGGCTTGAGTGATGGCAGACGTCAAGTTGTTGAAGTATTCCCCCGGAACTGTAGCGCTGGCTCCCGTTGCTTCATTGTTGACTGGAGTGGGGGGAGCCGCCATTGGTGGGGATACGGCTTGGGTACCCGCTGGTGGGGGTAGCGGCTGCCATTGCTGTGGTGGGGATGGCGCCTGGTGGGGCGCCGCCATCGGTGGTGGGGATGGCGCCTGGTGGGGCGCCGCCATCGGTGGTGGTGGGGATGGCGCCTGGAGGGGCGCCGCCGAGCTCGGTTGTATCGACGCGGAGTAGGGCCGATCTTGCATCAGCGTCCACTGTGGGGTGTCGGTGACGGCTATTGGGTGTGGCTGGGAGGTTTCCAGCCAGTCACCGACTCTTCTTGCTGCTTCCCCGTCCGACGCTATGGTTTCTTCATCTTCGTCGTCGGATGGTTCCGCTTCTATTCTTGCTATCTGGGCAGCGGCTAACTGTACTTGCTTCCTCGCAAGTTCTTCTTTGGCGGCGGCGAGCCTGGATGCTCGCCCCGTCTTCGATGACGATGTGCGTGTTCGTTGATGGAACACGCCGAGGCCGGCGCCCTGTTGTGTCGACGGTGGCGCCGGTATTGTCACGTCTGGTGACGCTGGAGGATCCGAATGTACTATCTTTGTCGACGGGATGATCCTTGGCTGCGGGACTGACGCAGCTGGTGCCGGCTGCGGGACTGACGCAGCGGCCTGTTGTCGCGGGACTGACGCGACGGGTGCCGACTGCGGGACTGACGCAGCGGCCTGTGACTGCGGGACTGACGCAGTGGTTGCCGGCTGCGGGACTGACGCAGCCGGTCTTGATCCTGTGGCTATTGACAGAGGCTCGATCGTCGAAGTAGCTTCTGTCGTCGTTGTGGCAGCTTCTGTTGCGGGCGGAAGCTTCTTTCCGCTCTTGCTTCTGGTTACGGGCATCTTCGATTTTCTTTTTTCTATCCGTGGAGAAGGACCAATGTGCGGGACGTCGAATTGCTATTGCCCCGCACAAGGCGCAGAGCAGTGGACTGTATGTTCGGAGGTGGGGGGCTGGTTTCTTTTCGAAGAAATAAAAACCGAAGATGCTTCTATGTGTTTGCGATCTGCCAGTAGGGAGCGGAAACTATTCGGTGACGGTAGTAGCAAGCTTCTATGGGGGGGGTTGCCGAGGATCCCTTCTATGCGGTAGGTTCCGGAGGCTTCTTGCTTGCTACTGGTTGCTTCCCTTTTCTTGATTGCTGCCACGATTTGTCACAATTTCTCTCTCTGGCCATCTCGCTCCTCCTTTCAGGAGGATGAGGAACCGGTGTCGGGCTGTTAACCCCTAACCGGGGTGGTCTGCGCCGACCGTGAAAACGGTCGGGTCCTTGGATGGCAGCCTGCGTAGCAGGCTGCAAGGAGGTGAGGGTGGGAGAGGGAGTTTGGGTAGGGGGCGGGGTGGGGAGCGTCAAGTCCGGGTGTTACGCTGCTTGCGAGATCGAGCCAGCTGGGTGAGACCCCGTTGGGGGAGGCCCGGCTGGCGACCTACGAGCAAAGCAGCGTCTTCATGGGTCCAGGTTTGTGTCCGGCGTCGTCGCCGAGAGCAGGTCGCGGGGGTAGGCCTTGCCGTCGGGGGGCCGCGCGTGCTGTGGCGCAATGTCCCTCAAAAGAGGGAATCGCGACGCGTCTGCACGCGCGAACATCGACGTGGCAAGGCGTCCGACGAAGTCGTCCAGGCTCTCGATCCTGAGGTCCCTCTGGATCGTGGCATTTCTCACGTACCGTGGGGCGTTTGTGATGGTCCGCAGGCACAGGTTCTGCTGTGTGCGCAGTTTCTTCCTGTGACCTGCGGCCAGGAGGGCGTACCACGCTGGTGCGGCGTACGTGAGACGGGGTCTAACATATTGTTTGTAGACCCCGAGCTTCACACGCAGAGGGAGGCTGGAGAGAAGCACTGGACGCAGGAGGAAGCGAGCTGTTCTCGCGGAGGCGACGACGGTGCTGGTGTGTGGACCCATGGTGAGTCTTCTGTCAATCGTGATCCCCAGGTATTTCACGACTGGGGACCAGGAGACGTCTTTTCCGAGGAATTTGAGTGGTGGGAGACGGCGGATGCATCTGCTCACGAAGATCGCCTGTGTCTTCGCTACGTTGACGGATAGCCTCCACCTGGCTAGCCAAACTGGTAGGGCGTCGAGTTGGCGTTGCAGCTTGACGACGGCATGCTCGGGCTTGAAGGAGGATGCGTAGTATGCCGCGTCGTCAGCGTACAGGGCCAGGTGGGAACCGTCAACGACCGGTATGTCGTCCGTGTAGACATTGTAGCATACCGGGGAGAGGCAGCTGCCTTGCGGGACTCCAGCTGCAACAGGTCGATCTTCGGAGGTGGCGTCTTCCACCACCACTCTGAAGGTCCTGTCCGATAAAAAGGACTCGATGACCTTCGTCAGTCTGCGGGGGGCCGAGGACAGCGAGACCTTGTAGACCAGGCCAGAGTGCCAGACCCGGTCGAAGGCCTTCTCCATGTCCAGGAGGACTGCGGCCGTGTGCTCGCGTTTGTTCGCGGCGACCGCCATGTGGTGCAGAACCCTGGACAGCTGGAGCGTGGTGCTGTGTTCAGCACGGAACCCAAATTGTTCCGGACGAGGCATGATGTGGGGGACCAGTTGGGTGAGCAGCAGTTTTTCAAACACCTTCGAGATGCACGGGAGGAGGGTGATAGGCCGATAGCTCTCGGGCTTCAATATGTTCTTCCCCTGTTTAGGCAGCATGATCACGTTCCCGGTCTTCCAGTTTGTCGGGAAGTGACCGGTGCGGAGGACTCCGTTGAAGAGGTGCGTTACCGCCGCGACAGCGCGCGGCGGTAAGTGGCGGAGGGTGGCGTTTGTGATACCGTCCGCACCGGGGGCCTTTCTGGGCTTTGACCTCGTGATCATGCGCCTGACTTTGCCAGGGGAGAAGAAGATGGGATCTTCGTTGGGAGCTATCGGTGGCGTGAAGTAGTTTCGAAGGTGCTCATCAACTGCTGCGATGTGGTCTGCCTCGTCGGATGGGTTCGGCTGGAACTGGCGCTCCAGGCACTCCGCGAAGATTTCGGCTCGGTCCTCGGCTCTGAAGCGTAGCGTACCATCGGTGTGCGACAATGGGCGCACAGGCGTGGGGGCTCCGCTGAGGCGGCGGCACAGACGATGGATGGAGTTCCAGTCGTCGGCCGCGTCGCTCAGCGTTTCTTCCCACGACGCTGTTCTATGGTCTTCCATTGCCACCTTGACCTTGGTAGCCAGGGCGTTCAGTTTCGTCTTCTGACTGGGGCATCGGGTCTGTTGCCAGCGCTTGCGGAGTCGCCTCTTTTCCCCTATCATTTCGGCGATGTGCGCTGGCAGTGGTGCGAGTCTCGCCGTGGGTCGTCTGGGTCGTGATGCCGCGGTCAGAGCTTCTCGGATTCGACTGGTCAGGTCCATCGAGAATCTGTCGATGTCCGCGGCATCAGAGAGCGTCTGGCGTGGAACGGGGGCATCCATGCGCCTCGAGAACTCCTCCCAGTCAGTGGCGGGTCTGGGAGTTCTAGGGGTGGATTCTGTGGGTGCCGCAGTCAGGACGAGGAGCACCGGCTGGTGATCGGACAGGACCTCGTCATCCAGGGTCTCCTGTTGGAGCTGGCCTTGAAGTCCACGGTGCACGGCGATATCCAGGACGTCCGGAGCGTGCGCAGCCTGGGCGGGATAGTGCGTAGGCGTCTCCGGACCGTCCACGTGATAGCCGTGGGCTTCAGCGTCTAGGAGGAGTCGGCGTCCGTCTCTGTTGGAGATGGACGAGTTCCATGCCGGGTCCTTGCAGTTCCAGTCGCCAGCCGCCAGGGTAGGCAGCGGCGAGTCCAGCAACGCCCTGACCTCAGCTAGGTCCAGGATGGAGGTGGGGGGCTTGTAGACGGCATAGACTCGCATGCTAGCGGCGGCGACATAGATCTCCACTCCTAGGGCTTGCAAGGTACCCAGGCGGATCTCCGGCAGCGGTTGGTGGACGACTCCTCTTCTGACTAGTACGGCCAGTCCACGGTAGGCCCTAGTCCCATGCTCGTCCTGGCGGTAGGTGTGGTACCACGGCACCTTAAGGGGGATCGACGGGTCTAGCATGGTCTCCGAGATCAGAGCTATGTGGATCCTCTGCTCTCGGAGGACTGCGCTGAGGAGCGGGATTTTGTTCCTCAGGCCCGCGGCGTTCCAGTGTATAATCCTCAGAGGGTCCATTGCTAAACCAGTCGAGCAATCCCTCTGAGGACTATGGCG